>CM055817.1:25858729-25941229 GCA_029582265.1 Zoroaster sp. YZ-2022
TCAGTTGTTATTATTTTTTTGTAATTAGCGGTAGGAACAATAATTTATTTGCGTTTGACAAAAGCTATCATTAATAACATGAAAGTATTTTTTTTGAGACGCATTGATAGTGCCTTAGTAAAAATAAGATATATGATAATGTTATAATATAAATCATAAATCACTTACCACATTTCAGCCATTTTCGAATCTCTTTGGGGTCGCTGCTGATCAGAAAGGAGTCATAGTAGGTCACATTGAAGTGTCTACATGGTGTGTGAGTATTCATACCACCTGGTTGAATCTCGGTACACTGACATGGATCCTAAACTGGAATTAACCAGCGGTATATATTGTTTGAGTTGGGATCTGGTTCTCTTCCTATGGAGCAGATCATACCTAAACAAAAAATAATAAAAATAAACACAAAGTTTGACAAAAAATTACAATTATTGTGATTCATAAAATAAACTCTACATGTTTCATAATCGGTTTGATAAATGGTACAGTTGTGATTAATGGAACAATAAGCCCCACAAATACAGATGTAATTACACCAAGCATAGCAAACAATGCTATTTCAAAATCAGTTTGATAAATTTTACAATTGTGATTAATGAAATAATAAGCCTTATCTAGATGTAATTATACTATACAGAACACACAATTCTAGTTCAATAGGTTTGGTTTCAATGGCAAATGTGCTGTGTTAGGAATAAGTAGTTAATTTGTGGATTAACACATATTCCATTTTCTGACTATGAGAGACTGGAGAGTGGAGAATAGTGGATTTGCTTATTGACAAAACATAAGAAAAAATAAAGTAGAGCTTACCTTCAGTACTATTCAGTACTATATGTAGAAAAAGCGACAGAATTACCAGCATTCCCACATAAAAGGCCATTCTGAAATCTGTTCAAGTCACCAATGTAGACCATGAGTTGACTCCAGGGCACTGGCTGTTGCAAGTTATCAACGTTGTAGATTACACTGAAATCGAGTGTATATACACACAGGATCTTGAGTAATCACAATTTATTCGGTTGTCCACACAGGGTACTATATTGCTGGTCAAAAACCGGTACAGAATCAGTAAATAAAAATCCCTCTCAGAAACTACACAAAATGTCTAGATGTATGTCTACTCAATAGGAGCTCCAACCCAATACTAAGATCTATTTCATTTCTTAATATCAAAGGACCCTACGTGTGGCCGAATTTGATTGGTTAGTTATCATGACGTAATTGCCGTATCTAACACAATGATAGACAGCGCGCAGTGTGTATGCGCACGCACGTCCTATATGGAAGACTTCCAGAACACTTGGATCAACATATATTTAATCAAAAACCCTTTGTTGTCCAATTAAAAACGTATTTCATATACGCGTGAAATATACGGAAGCGTTAAAGGTGCAATACGTCACGATCAGAGCAGACTTCCAATACAGCATGAAATCGGTGTATTAGTTTAAGATGAACACAGTGACTGAAAATTACTGGCTCATTTATGCAACAGCAACGATAATATGACGTCATAATCCGGGGTATTATTTTAAAATAAGCACTCCAATTCCATGCCCTGTTGATCAGCACATTATTGTGACATAGCATAACTCACTCCATCCACTCGGCACAAAAGCAACACACGGTTGTATATATTAAAATATGGATGACGTACATTTCATAACATGCGTGTAATTTGATATCAGCAACCGGAGTGGTACCATTACAATAGGTGTCTAAACTTTTGTGGTCAAAGGTAAATATTTGGTAAGTTGTCAAACATTAGAATGAATACTAACAATGTAAAAATATGTTCACTAGTATCACAACAACATGCTGAAACTTTCACAAGACTGTTTTCCATTATTATATCTTGATTCTTATGAAGTATTATGTTTGTCCAGTATAAACTGACAAGGACCCAGGCATTTTAGTTAATAACAGAATTTTGGTCGTTAACCATTTTTATTGACTCCAAATATATCCAAATAAAATGGATCCCTAATCATCCTTGGGGAAAATCGTTTTTAATTAAGAATATTAGGAATAAAAATGGCCGCCAGCAAGTGCACAATATACATGAAAAGGAATGTATTTCAGACACCTAAATTTAAAAACACAAATATGCAGGGAAACAACCAAAAACAGTATGTATAAATGACATTACAAATGCAATAGATAATAACTCAACATTAAGACCACAAATATGATTTTAATGAAGAGCCTCGTAGCCAAACAAAGATATCACTTAACTAAGGAGTTAATCCACCATAATCCATGTGGTCCTCGTGGATACACAAAGAAACAACAACCACAACTGAACTAATGCTATAATCACTTTACAATAGCTATCGTTGGACAGCTGGACTCTTCTATTGTAGTGTTCAGAGAGTGTAAACCCAGTTCGAACCTGCCAAAAACGGGTGATAAATGGAGGTTGGGAAAGATGTCTTCCTTACTGATTATTCCAATAATTGATGCCAATGGTGGCACCAGTAAATTAGGCTGTACGACTGATAAATAAGAGTGTAATCCCATTCAGTTGCACTGCATGTATGTTGCCTTGTTTTACTCAAATAGCATTGTATACAAAACCAAATAAAGAAAGAAAGAAATAATAAAAACAAACAAACAAAAAGTAAGCAAACAAACAAACAAATAAAAAAACACACAAAGAGATGTCCATTTTACAAGCAGTTGACTAATTTGACCATATTCAGTCAGAATATAAAAATGGTTGAGAAATTTTTTTTTTTCAAATACTAGTGCAGCAATAACAGAGCTTTCATATTTCAATTGCAGGCAATCGTCAGTTGCGAGTGGTTGATTCAAAGAAATCGTGTCGTCTCTTGTCTTAACCTCGGATAAGCAAATTGTGTTTTGCATATTGGCTGTAGTTTGTGCCGGCGCGATAGGAAGCACTGAGGGTACAGGATTCTAGTCCAGAATGTTAAGTTAGATAAATTTCACTGAAAGTAAACATAGGTTGGCTTTAGATGAAATTAAAAGCCGTTATCATTTTTCCGAGTGGAGGTTTTGCATTGTAGGTTTATAGATATCACATCGCTCCGCTAAGACTATATTTCGACTAATTTGGTTTGGTTGAGCATTCACATTGGACATTAACAGTGTACAAATGTATGTTTTGTTCCAATTGGCGAAAAGAAAAACTGACGCGATACATCTTTAAAAGGAAAAAAAAAGTTAATAACAATTGTGCACTCGTTTCTCTCTAGTATAGGGGAAACCATCACAGCAGAAATACGGTGTATAAATGATTGGTTTACGGTCAACTCACTTGCTACGTGCCTTTTAATGAGTTATAGCTAGTGCGCCTATTGTTAAATTGACGAGACTGTCGCCGGCAAAATTGATGCATTTTTTTATTTTTTTGTCTGTCCCTAAAATAGGGGCAATTTTATAATTTACCTACACTTGCAATACACTGGCTGTATCACCTTGTTGCAATGAGCTATGTGTTTATTAAGGCTATGGAAATAATGGCGACAGTCTAAATTATATATTTGACTATTTCAAAAACAATTTATTTTTATTTGTTTTTATCACATTTTCAAGATGCTCATTTGAAAAAAAATAATAAATAAATAAACGCCCTTGATATGATGCACATAAATTAGCTTTTGTGTCTAGACCTAGTATAGTTTGGTGTGATAGCATTTTTTTGTTCTCAGACCAAGGGGAGGGGGAGGGGCTTATTTTCCCCCCTTCTCCATGTTTTCTGTGTAACAGTTCTTTAGCCGATTTAGGCTCACCCACCAATCCACACACCCACCCACCCAGCCTATGGACTATCCCCCCTGTCCAATACCTGGGGGATATATCCCCCATCCCCCCAGGATTTACACCCGTGGCTAATACGACCTAATCATTTGGGGTATTATTTTCAGTCACTGAGTTAATCTAAAACCAACACTCTGATTCCATGCCCTGTTGATCTTGACGATATTGCCCCTTTAATTTGTTTCCACGGCATTTCCATGATCGTCACTCAAGGGCATCTTATTTGCGCATGCCCGCTAGATGTATTGTACATATCAATTTCAGTTTAATCTATAACGTTGATGCCAGTGCTGTGGAGTCGACTGAAGGTCTACATTGGTGACTTGAATAGCTTTCACAATGGCCTTTTTTGTAGGAATGCTCACAGTTCTGTCGCTTTTCCTACATGCGAATAATTCGGAAGGTAAACTCGATAGTTTCATTGTTTTCCTTAATTAGTTTAATGCACAGAAGTGCTTCGTCTATCTTCCATAGTCAGTCTTGGGCATACCAGCGAATTCGCAACAGTTGATAACTTAAATACAACAAGTTATGTTAAAAAGAAATAATATTGTTAATATTTCCTTTTAACATAACTTGATGTATTTGTGCTTTAAGTATACATTAATGACACATGCTAACTAATTATTCCTAAGACAAAAATATTTGCTCTGTATGGTGTTGTTTGCTCTGTAATTGCATTTGGATAAGTAGGGCTTATTATTTCATTAATCAAAATTGTAACATTTTTTGTCAAACTTTGTTTTTTATTTATTTATTTTAGGTATGGTCTGCTCTATAGGAAGAGAACCAGATCCCAAATCAAACAATATATACCGCTGGTTAATTCCAGTTGAGGATCCATGTCAGTGTACCGAGATTCAACCAGGTGGTATGAATACTCACACAACATGTAGACACTTCAATGTGACCTACTATGACTCCTTTCTGATCAGCAGCGACCCCAACGAGATTCGAAAATGGCTGCAATGTGGTAAGTAATTTATGATTTGTGTTATCACAATTATAGGTGTAACGCGTGCATCGATTATCGTGATACAAAACTGCCACGATACGCATCACGATGCTAAAGCGTGTATTGCGATACTGATGATTTTTGCATCCTTAAAAAAATTCAGGCATCGGTCAATCGTTACACCCCTATTTGAAACAGACTGTATGTGTATGCATACCCCAAACACTTTTTTTTAAATATAACTTTCAAACACACACAATCAAGGGCTGATCTAGAACCCTCCCCAAAATGGGGAGGGGCGGACCTGCGAGCAGGAATATATATATGTTTTATTTAAAACAAATATTATTTGTATGCACTCCCTTATGCAATATCAGCATTTTCACATTTGCAGTTGTGAGTAGTACCTTTTTTTAAATAAATTTCCCCACCAATTAGACGACTATTTATTTATTTATTTATTGATTATTATTATTATTTCAGTTCTTTTAAGGGGAGGACGTGAACTCAACTTTATTATTATTTTTCTTTTTATTTGTTGTGGGTGGCGCTTTTATAAAAAAATAATAAATAAAAATAAGCATTTTCAGATTTCATTTCAGCTCATGATCCAGTTGTGAATAGTAACCTCTTTAATTTTCACAGAGGACTATTTATTTATTTATTTATTTATTTATTTATTTATTTATTTATTTATTTATGGTGCAGTAAACTTTGGAGCATCTTCAAGACTATCATCCACTTTGACCATCAGTAACTCTTGGTTTATATAACTTAAGTGGCTGTTTTGAACAAATTATATATTCGTTTTTTTTAATAGATTGATGCATTTAGGAATAACATTTATGCATGCTACAGTGAAACTCATCTAAGGCTGCAAAATTATTATCGAGAGAGGTGTGGTAATGAAACTATGGATATCACAATATCTAATTAAATTTTAATTGAAGTTCTTTTCGGCCATTCAAGGCCAATCTACAATTATTACACTAATGCAGTGTATTAACCAGCTGATTACATTTTGGGAATCTGTATTACAGTTAAACTAATTCAATTAGGCTTGAGAGTCATACACGTTGTAATTGTTGAATTTTAAATATCCCCCTTGAATCTTGAGTATTAGGCATCACAGCATGTGTAGGGGGACTCTTACATGGCAGAATACCCTGTTATTGTTAAACGTCATCTAACCATGAAAGAATAAAGATACTAAACTTAATTTGCTTACATACATAAATTGATCAAGATGATGGTGATGGTGAAAAAGTGTTTTGCGTATATGCATACATACAGAACCTGTGTATTATGTAATGTGTATTATATAAAATACCACATTATTTGAAACAAAAATCATCTGGCTATGAAAGCTATGAAAACTGAATTTTCGTACATGCATAGATAGGATAATTTTAAGATGTAAAAGTTTCAGTTACATGGGTAGTGGTCCAGCTGGTCGACCATGCATTATAATTTTATTTTTATTTTTTTAATTTTGTGTTATTATTATTTTTTTGGTCTGCGAACCGATCTTTAGACCCCAGCCAAACCTCCACTGAAAGTATAATTGTTAATAAAAGTAAAATATCAAAACATTCTGACCACTCGTGAGGGCACCAGAAAGGCCCAAAAAGATGTTATATACTCCTTTTGATAGCAGATTGTATCAGATTGCTTACAATTACCAATTTGAAGTAAAAATTTAAAAAAACATTTTCACCCATTTCGTCCCTAATTTGCCATAGTGACCAATCCCAAATTAAGTTGGCATAGTGACCAATGCGGTATTGGCCACTTTGCCAAAGTACAGAAATGACCAGTTACAGCATTCGTCATTTTAATGCATGCTCTATCTCCAAAACTATAAGGAATACATGCACGTGGATTTGATACAATGATAGGTCTCTTACTGAATGTACTAATTGGCGGGAAAACTTAAATTGAAAAAAGTCAGATTGGTCACTATCATGGCAAATTATGGACATATTGTGAATTTTGAAAGACCCCTAATTTAACAAGGAGATGTTATATACTCCTTTTGACAGCAGATTATAGCAGATTACTTGCAATTACCAGTTTGAAGTAAAAAAAAAAAAAAAAAAAAAAAAAAAACATTTTCACGCAATTTCGAGATATAGTCCTCTGAAAGTGATAAACAAAAATCACCGACACAACTTTGAGGGAGAAAAGGGGCGTGGCTACATTTTTCAGGAGCACAGAAATGACTTAGAATTGGGATCCGAGCAAAATTTAGTTATGTGTTCATTACTCCAAAAGAGAAATCAGAAGAAAAAAATATCAGCAAAATCAACAACAACAAAAATATTCAAAAACAACAAAATCGTAATCCGTCACTTCTATCTCAAAGTGTACATTTTCACTATCTTCAAAAGGTTCACCAAGTCCTACAGACTCTATGTACCACACGCACACCTTGGCTTCGTTCGAGTGCCAAAGGTCACTCCTGGATGCTCATCTCTGTACCCTGGCTGAGTTGAAAGAAACATACTTGATGGGTTATCGTCAACCACCATTTGATACTTGGTATTACTTCTCACTACCCAACCGCGATGTTCAACTGTTCATTGACGGGTGTAGCGTCTACATAGGTGAGGAGTGTTACGAAGGCGTCGTGGCAAACACCCCAAGGCCACACTCTACTGATCTTGTATTTTGCTGCCCAGTGACATCTCAATGAGTTTGCTGAGCTGCCTAGAGGCACCAAAGACCACATGTAATAAGTGTGGCATTACTACATTGGTAGAAATAAATACTAGGAGCAGATCTAGAACGAGTGTCTATGGATAGATCAAAGGGAATAACAATAACTAAACAAATATAACCCAGATTTAATTTGTCAATAATAAATTAATTCTTTAATTTTATATTCGGTTGTTTATTTATTCGATTATTCGGTTGTTCGAGAATTTGTTTACTCGTTTAACTCAATGTTTGTTTGTTCGTTTGCTTGGATGTTTGTTTGTGTGTTTACTCGTTTAATTTAAATTCATTTGATGTTTGTTTGTTAGTTTGTTTGTTTCATCGTCCATCTGTGTCTTAGTCTCTTCTTTTCTGTTTTTCTTCTAATGGTCCCCTAGACCTTGTTAGTTGCTCAGTACCTGGCGGCTTGTGAGTCCACACCTTAATTATTTCCATTGATAGTTTATCATCATAAAAGTCATGGTTGTTTTGCTTGGTCTTTGGATTGAATGTTTTGTTTACTATTTCATACATTATTACTACTTTTTTATTTGTTTCTAAATTTGTAATTACTTTCTGTACATATGTTTGTTTTTCTCTTGACAATAAAGTAATCACTTGTAAAGTAAAAAAAAAGTGTTACTTCTTTTCTTCATTTATTCATTTGTTCTTGAAGTGAAGTTCGAGTTATAATATCAACTAGTATCGCTAATGTGTTTACTCGTTTAATTTAATTTCCTTTGAATGTTTGTTTGTTCGTTTGATGGGATGTTTGTTTGTTCGTTTTCTATCGTTCATTTGTGTCTAAGTTTCTTTATTTTTTCGTTTCTTCTTTACTTCGTTTGTTTGTTTGTTTGTATCTGCGTTTGATCTTACTTGCTGAAGTTCAAGTTATAATATCAACTACTATGGGTAAAAATCAACGGTTAATACCTTCTCGATCGACGATCGAGCGTTCAGTAGAATTGTTTCAACAAATAGATCTATACAATTATATCGCACGCAAGTGTATATCTATATTTTACATCATATGTAAAAGTTAACAGCAAATACAGTATCATGAACAAATGATAAACTGGGGAACCAATGTAATAATGTATTCGATTTTGTATTTTGTGATCATCAATGTAAAAAAAAATTATGTCATGCATGAAAGAAGCACTGCGTATCATTCAGTTACGGTAGGTATACCCACTCGTGTCACAACTACTTTAAATAACAACCATTGTATATGCAAATGCTGGGTGACTGCGAATAAATTAAACGACAATTATTTCGTGATATTTTGTTTTCCAGTTGACTGACCACCGCGGCAGTTCGCTGTATCAATATCACCTGTATACACGAGATAGTTATAATTACGCAATGCCGTGAAAAGGAAACAGTGATAATGTAAGTTAATGAGGACCACAACGATTTCTTGAATGCGTAACTTATTCCCCCATAAGGCATGACAGTGGACAAGATAACTGAAAAGCACAATGAGAGCACTACAGACAATATCACATCTGTTGGATAAAACTGCTCAAACTAAAGTTATAAACTATACCGAGAAGGAACACATGCCTTCCCTAATGCTTTGACCAAACGAACACCCAAGAGCAATGCCTCTGGACAAACCAGGTCGTAAATTATTAAACCATGATAATACTTTGGCAGCACTTCTAAACAAGTTCTGGCGAACCCAGCCACTCTGTCTAGTGGTAGTAAATGATTTGAAGCTCAATTCTGGCCTCAAATTAATTAAAACCATTCTTCGGACAATTATTTTGGTGAAACTGTAAATTTTATTAATTTTAGTAGGAATTATAATTATAATACTTTGAACCCTGATAGTCCACTTCGTTAAGGGCTGGTTCATACTACACATGAATGCAAAAGCGAGGCGACAAACAGAGGTCCAGGGTAGGACTAAATTGCGCCAAAACTAAATTGTCCATTATTTTGAAGGCAAATTGCACCCGATATGTTTTCGAACCCGCATAATTATGTCAATGGAAGCGTTTCTAAACATTTATGACGTCATCAAAATACCGATTTGTGATTGGACCGCTGATAATTCACGCTTTATAGCCTCAGTTGCATTTTGACTTGTTTTAAATTACACTAAACGAGTGTATGTTTTACGGCTGTAAATTATTTAAGAATAAAATTATCGTTAAATACGTTTGTATTTTACATCCATTATACACTATTAGTAATGTTTGTAAAAATGTTTCTAAAATGTCCTTACTTTCTATGAATCAACATATCCATTAAACCAACCCAGTGTTAGTTTAATATGTGTCATTATCCGAGAAAAGAATGAAAATGCATTCTGATGTTTCGTATGCATTCGTACGTTAATTTGTTTTTGTTTCCGGAGGGACAGCAATTATTTTTGGACATCACTAATTTAATAGCACATGAACAAACATATTTTATCTCTTAGGGATGTTTGATCAATTTAACACCAATAAGTTTCATGTAAAACTGTGATCATTTAATTTTTTTTTTTTTTTTAAATTAATTTTTTGCAAATTTACCTTTAATTCAGGAGCTTACTGACGGAATATTACGTCTTGATTTCCAGTACCAAACCACTGGTAGCAATTTTACCTGCGCGATCGTTTTTCATGGCAATTATTTCGCAAGACTTCTCTCTGTTTACGTAGCGGAATCCACAATGGAATAATTAAGTCCTGTCAATTTCAGTGTGCGGCGCGCGCTCCTCACAGTCGAGTTATAAAAACAGGTTCAAATGGGGTTTACAAAAATAGCTACAAAATCACAGGTCGCAGGTGGTCGCAGCTAATTTTGGTATCAACATGTTGCTGAAAGGTTAAGCTTCAAGGCAAAATGAGAATTCAGGCAGAAATAGGGGGAATTTGTAGTTCCACTATAGCTGAACAAAAACAAGCTATATTTTGTAAAAATGTTTACCAAATTCCTCGGCTTTTGGTGATGAAATCAAAAAGCTAATTTACAATCGACTTTATTTTGATAAAATATAGACCATGACTTCTCTTTGTTTGCGTAGCGGAAACCACATGGGAATAATTAAATCCTCTCAGTTTCACTGCGAGCTTTGCTTTGAATGTAGCCTGTCGGTTCTGTAATAATTTAGAAATTTTATTTAAAAATTTAGTGTGTAATTATTTAGGTATTCTTCAATATTAAAAAATAAATAAATACAAATAATTAAAAAAATGAATTGAATTGATTTGAACAATCCAAGTACGACATAGCTTGAGACAGACCGTACAGGTTAGTCAGAAAAGTCTCCGATTTCTGGTCTCCGTGCGCGTCACCTCAGACCCGCTTATCATTTTTTATTTATTTTTTTATTTTTGTGTGTGGGGGGTGGGGGGTGGAGCTATAAAATAATTGCAGCCGAAATTGCTGAATCTAATGAAAATTTGCAGTGCTGTGGTTATCATATGAATTCCTAGAGTCCAGTTTTGACACTCAAGAATCTGAAACAATGCTGTGCATCTGCCCATAGGGTTCTGTGCACGCAGTTATCTAACGCAAGGTCTGTGTGTGGTGTTCGTTCAAGCATGTCGATAATCACCCGGTGGTCACACACGTTCCAATGCAGTTTCAGACAACAATTGTGATTGGCACAACAACTTTGGGCTTAAAAGGACGGCCGTTATTATTGGCCAATCAGCTTCATTTTAACAACAGCTTTGGATAAACGTGTACAGTTTGTTTATCAGCAAGAACGAAAACAATCGGTAGAGGGCGTCCAAAGTTGTTAGTACAACTCCGCCGCATTGTTACAAGAATTCTGTCCGAAAATCGTATTCGCACTGTAAAAATGGCGAAACCCACAATCTTTGGTCGAAAATTGACGGGTTTTTAAAGTAGTTAAACAATTATTTTAAATCATCATTAAAAAGAGGAATAATGTACTTTCAGTTTGCCGAAAGAACTAAATTGATATCACCCGCGGTTCAAAAGTTACGCTCTCAAAAAGCCCAAAAATAACGTGTTTTGAGAAGTTTTCCCGTGGATTTCCGAGTGTAGTGGATGGTCGCTGCTTAGGTTGCGCTAAGAAATTCATATGATGGGAATTTCGTTCTGGTTCCAATAACTGCGTATACATAGATGTATCATCTATTTCACTGCTTGGCAAACAAAATAAAAAAAAATAAAAAGAAATAACGCATCACCTCACCGATTTTGAAGCCAACCGATGAACAGAATCCGGATAAATGTTGTTTGGCCTTTGCGTGGTGTTATTTTTCTTGCATTAAACCCTCTTTGGACCCGGGTTCGAATCAAACGTCAGTTTTCCCTGCTAGCTACAGTGCTATTATACCAAACATTTTTCTTTTTGCAAAAACTATATACAAGACAATCTTGCGACCCCATTAGCCCGAAGACTTATAAGACGTATCTGCTCGTATTTCTGGGCTGCAGCAAACTCACCCCAGTCATGCGATCTGTTGGCCACCCAGGAATGTAAGAAAAACCACACAACAGAGTCGCCCTAGTCCGTACATTTCACCCAAGACAACCTAAACTGCCATCTATCCTGATTAAAAACATACATATCCTTCACTCTTCTATTTGAAATATTAATACATTGCACCTCTCAAAAACAAAATCAGCATATCGGATGAAAACAAAAAATAAGTTAAATATCATAATTCGGACAACTATTTTGCGATACAGAAAGTACCAAAAGTAATAATACAAACTAAAACATTTATAACTTCTTCAACTAGGACTTGTCCAATGTTTGTTTTCATTTCATAGATAGGCCCCAGTTAATGTGTAATTGGGCCTCAAAACAAATTCATCAACAGAGGGCGTTTACTCGCAGCCAAATATTAAGTGTATATTACCACGAATTTGACATAAGGGCGTTACGGACCGCACTAAGGCGAGCGGACCCATTAGGGCCCATTGAACAATATTGTTAACTATTGGCCCAAACTATTCATTTAGGTTGCTTCATTCGTTTAACAGATTTGAAAGCAATGGTTCTGCTTGGAACAGCTTCTGGAAGCAGACAAAAGAAGTGATAACTGGCAGTCCTAATACCTACACATCAGCTACTGTAGTCTGGAACATCCACTATTAATCCTTCACTAATCCTCCCTACACAATAGGCAGTAATCCCTTAATTAATAGCCCTTTTGTCTGACCCAGGAGGGCCAGTTTAGCTAGGTGCATTCAAGCATTGACAAAACTATCCTCTTAATCATTCGACCATTGAATCGACTTTCGATAGTTTAACGATTGCTCAATGGGCCCTAATGCGACCGCTCACCTAACTGCCTTTTTATACAGTAAGGATTGAGCATTATCTTATAATTATCAGCTAATTAAAAAAGGTACTTCCACTGAGGAAGTCGAGTGACATGGTACCCTAGTGGTTTCAATGTACGTGATACCGAGATAGAGACAACTTAAAACAAAATAATTCAAATAAAAAAATAATAATTCAAAAGCAAAGTGTTTCTGCGTAATTGTAATTCACGGCTGTAGAAGATTCTTTGTAGAACTTGTAGCTTTGCATGGTGAGGAGGATAAGTAAGAGTAATTGCGGTGACACCATGTGAAATGCTCAATTGAGTAGTAATTAGTTCTGAAAAGAACTGGAGGTACAACTCGACGTTTCGATCAGTATGCTCAGATCGTCCTCAGGAGAATCCCGGACTCTGGAAAATGCGTTTTATCGTTGTGCATTATCTTTCTGGTCATTTTGTAGTTAGGGTGGCAACATGGTACTGTGTGGCTTCATCAACACTGTGTTTACACGCATTCACGAAATTATTTCATATATTATTATACACCTTTCTGTTAAGCAAACCAAGGATTCCTCAAAAGCGCATACAGCACAAATCAGCTTTCTGATTATCTTCAAATTTAACTGTTCTGGAAATGTAATAGATACCTAGATGCTGGATGCATGTTGAAGCATACTCTGTTTTTTATCAGTTTTTAATAAACGGCCCTCTCACATAAAAAAAAAACACTTCCTTTTTGTCCCCAGTGGACCAAACATAACTTCTTGACGTCTCGGTCTCGATCTGAGACACAAACGTCTGGACCTTCTCAGACCTAAAACTGTGGTCAAAGCGCCTTCCAGATGCGATATTGATGACATCACATTATTGCATGTGCTTCAGACCTCATCTAATATATCTTGTTGCACTTTATATTCTTACCGAAGATTAATTAATAAATAAAAACTCGTGTCAGATAGGGTTGAAAGGGGAGATCATATCCTCCAAAGTATGGCTTATAACTTCACCTAGTAACGATTTTGTTTGTTTGTTTAAAACATAATTATCTTATGCAGTATCGTTGCCATCCAATATGTTAACATTCCATTTCGTTTCATTTATTGATTTCACAGGTAGAAAAACAAATAAACACAAGATTACATTAAATTAACTGAAACAGAAACAAAGGTAGCACCCCTGTAGGATTATTTAAAAAAAGTAAACTAAATTACTATCGAGTTGATCTCCTGATGCTACCACTAAGGAAGTAAACAAATATTGAATCACACAAAGAACGATAAACAACATGGCTATAGGCACACTTTGAGATTTAAAAACAATATTAACATAAAAATATACTTTTTAAGTTTATACTACACAGTTTGAGTTAGGGCATCTCCTAGGCCAGAGACTAATAACTGTTTTCTTAGTGAATTAATAAATAAAGATAAACAATAAATAGCTGTGTCTTTAACATCTGCTGGTAGCACTTCCCATAATCTTGGAAATGTATATAACAAATAAATAAAGAAAGAAAGAAAATGATGAGCAGCATGGGACCTTGCCATTTGATGAGAAAACTTAACAACTTCAGTGTGTCTACGATTAACATTTAAGTCATTGTTGATGACTTCACACATAAGTTCACGTTGGAAGTCTTCAAATTATACGAACTAAGTTGAATACAAACCAACTGTACGCCTTATTTTTCTTAAGTAATATTACAAAATTAAACTGTTTGACTAATTCGTTATACAATTTAATAGTAAGCATTCTCAAGAGGAACAAGCAGTTAGACATATATCTAATAGACATTTAAAAACTTATTGTATCAAAAGGTCCAGTGAAATGCACTTCTAATTAGATACATATTTTAGAAAACATCTATGCTTCTGGACAGTTTGAATAACATCACATCTATTTATAAACCTCCTTCGTAACAGTTAAAGTGTGGTTGAGGAAGCAATTATGTGACATCACTTATATTACGGCTAGAAAGCGCTATGACCAACTCTCCAAATATACGCCTTTGATTGAGAGTGAGCGATACTGCCCTCAATCAGTATATTTTAACGGGTGGGGGATCGATAAGCTCGTGTGACGTTATCAAGAAGATATATTTGTGTTTGATGTCAATATGATTCATACAGCGTTCGCTGGAGGATGGTATAGTGTTTTGGTGCAAGCATCATTCGTAAACACCCTCATCATCTCACATCATCACCTGTGGTTTCACTTTTCAAGTTTCAAAGTAATCATTCACCACAAAAGAGATGTTTCGTGTTCTCTTTTTGGTGGTCATTCATTGCCTGATGGCCGAGACTGTCAGGTCCTGTCAAAATGCGGCCGTTGGTATCTCGCGTAGCCTGCATTTTAGTGGTAGGGCCGACCTGTTCCTGCAGGGGCATGGATACCGCAACTTGACGGGAATTTCGATGGCCAGATGCGGCATGTTGTGTCTATCTAATACACGCTGTTTCTCGTTCAACTACTCGGACCAGGACAAGCTTTGTGATCTGAACGGGGCTTCAGCATCGCAGTTCCCACAGGCTCTCGTTGAGAAGAATGACACCTACTATTACGAACCAGAGAAGGTATTTATTTTTATTTTTGTAAATCGTTTGTAAATATACGTTCCTTCTTTTGAGCAGTATGTCCATCTATGCTATGAAACGATGTCCAATTGCAGCCAAAATTGCCGTAGCTATTGGTATTCTTCCACACTGTATTTGAATTCGACCTATGAACACTTTAAATTACCTGAATTATCAAGGCTCTTTAATGCAATGTTACTTTTTTATGCAAATCGCCCCACACAAGGCCAATGGCCACTCCAAGGTGGGGGCTACTAAGTCATTGAGTTGTTACAACGACTCCACACTGGAGAAACCAGCCCCTCGCACCGAAACAAGACAAGTTAATAACCAGCCTCTACACGGTGCGAATAGGACTGGGAGGGGTAACTAGTCAAGAACAAGGCAGTTGTTAAACTGCCTCTGCCCCTATAAGCAATTATGGTGAAGTGTCTTGCTCAAGCACAATTGTCACGGTCGGGATTCGAACCCACATTTTGCTGCTAACACCAGAACTTGAGTCCGGTAAGCTAGACTGGGGCAACTAACTGTTTATAGATTATCCAATTACCCCAAACCTTGCCTGGTTCAGCAGCAAGGGGAACAAAATGTACCAATAATTATTCCCAATAATTATGTCACTGATATCCACAGACAGCCTGTCTTTACCGGCCATTAATAATAATAATAATCAAACACAACAACCAACTCTGCCCTCACAGGTACCCATTTACTCTGGAGAGAAGCAATTATGGTAAAGTGTCTTGTTCGAGGACACAAGCACCACGTTCGCGGTCTGGAGTCGAACCCACATTCTGACGATTCAGCCATCAGAACGCAAATCCGATGCACTAAACCGCTCGGCTATGGCACTCCACAATATAATAATACATCCCAATTTGATTCGTCCAATTGTCTATCGGTCTAGTTTGTGAATTCAGAATAAACGGTACCAGAGTCATAGCACTCACCGACTCACTCACCGACTCACTCAGTTTGTGAATTCAGAATAAACGGTACGAGAGTCATAGCACTCACCGACTCACTCACCGACTCACTCAGTTTGTGAGTTCATAATAAACGGTACCAGGGCCATAGCACTCGCTCAATCACTCAAGCTCTCAAGCACTCAAGCACTCAGGCACTCAGGCACTCAGGCACTCAGGCACTCAGGCACTCAGGCACTCAGGCACTCAGGCACTCAGGCACTCACTTACTTTAGCCAATTTGCCATCTGGATTTAGCGGCAGATACAAAACTTAAAAACTGAACATCTTCAAAATCGCTGGACAAGGGGTGGTTACTTTTGATGCGCCTAAGTGAACAATCCGTCCCTAATTTGCCATAGTGACCAATCCGACCTTTTTCAATGTTAAGTTTTCCCGCGCTGTCACAAAGTTCACCATGATTGGGACAGCGTGAAAGTTATACAGTTAAAAGGCACCCGAAGGAAAATGAACACACCAACAAAATGCAGCAGAGGAACATAATTTTCTTTTTTTAATAATATAATATAATTATTACTAACAATAAACTTACAATAAACATAACATCAATTAAATTTAATACAACTCGAGTAAATTTAGATAAATTATAAATTCGAACCCGGTTGTTGATCGTTGTGTAGTTCGCTGGTTGAGCGTGCGGCGGTGATACTGGACAGAGACCCTTGGCGTGCCTCGGCGGATGACGTCAGGTCCCCGAGACGGGTTTACCTCTAATCGCCGTCGTGCCTCTCCACGTCCCAACCAGACCCCAAAGCCCAGAAAATTAATTTAAAAAAAAATAGACCTGAAAGGTTTTGGCGACTTAGCAACTTGGCCCCAGTCTCGGTAATCACAACTCGGATGTCCTCCAAACCATCGGCTAACAGAGCCGGTATACACACAAAAAACAACGGCTGATCAGACCGGCATTAGTGGAGCTCAGATCCGTACCCCCAGGGTGGGGTCGCAGGCAGAGGCCTCAGTGCCCAAAGTCATCGAGCCGGTGGTCAAGCTGCTAAGTGTCTCCCAAACCCCTTTACTTTTCTTTATATACGACACCAATAATGAATATTCATTTATCCCATAAATTTGAATAAATATCGATCCAGATTGTGTGTGTTCAATCATGTTGGGAAACCTTTGCATGTTTAAGCCAAATAAGGAAACTAAATTCACAACAGATTCTTTAGTAAACAAAAAGGTGCACCCCAATGGCTCGGTGGACATTAACAAAATAAGGATGGCTGCTGGTTCTATAAAAAAGTAAGGTGGTACTGAAAGGACATTATTTCGTCACACCCACAGGATTTAAGTACAATTATTTATGTTACATTAAAATGACATTTATACATTAATTCTAAGTTTGTGACACGCCCATTAGTACATTCAGGAAGAGACCTACCATTGTATCTAATCCACATGCATGTATTCCTTATAGTTTTGGAGATTGAGCATGCATTCATATGACGAATGCTCTAACTTTTTTTGTGTAATTTGGCAAAGTGACTAATACTGCATTGGTCACTATGCCAACTTAATTTCGGATTGGTCACTATGGCAAATTAGAGACGAATCGTCCAACGAGGCTCCTCGGGCACAACAAATACAAGCCCACTTTGATGGTTTGATTTGGTTGTTCATTTGCCGACTAGGGGGTGTGTCCGCCACACCCGCGATCCTCCGACCCGTTGGCTGCGGCTCTGATTGCCACTTTTCCCTCTCATTGTGTGTACTTTATTTATATCATCGATAAAGTGCATTATCCTTGACTCACTGTACATAAATTACGTAAAAAGGGTGTACATATAGCAATTAATCAAAAGTTGTTTACGTCTGACATGTCAAATTTTTGTATCATGAATACAAATATAAATTTATCATTACTGGCAACGGCCGGTGATCTATTAAAATTGATCGTCAATGGCCAATGATCCATTAAATTGATCGTCACTGGCCGGTGATCCATTGAAATTGATCGTCACTGGCCGGTGATCCATTGAAATTGATCGTCACTGGCCGGTGATCCATTCAAATTGATCGTCACTGGCCGGTGATCCATTCAAATTGATCGTCACTGGCCGGTGATCCATTGAAATTGATCGTCACTGGCCGGTGATCCATTCAAATTGATCGTCACTGGCCGGTGATCCATTCAAATTGATCGTCACTGGCCGGTGATCCATTCAAATTGATCGTCACTGGCCGGTGATCCATTGAAATTGATCGTCACTGGCCGGTGATCCATTGAAATTGATCGTCACTGGCCGGTGATCCATTGAAATTGATCGTCACTGGCCGTTAATGACACAAAGAAATAAGCTGAAACTTTCACAGGTTGGTGTCTACACCCATATTTTGATTATAGAGTATGGTTTTATTTACATATGTTGCTGACTCGGATAGTCAATTATAACAATCAAAGGATCCAATTTTTCGATGGTCCACAGATAAAAATGCCCCTCTCCTTAGTACTGTTGTCTGCTGGGTTAGTCAGTATTAATAACACTGCAATGAACCTTAGTCCTTTTTGTTGATCTTTCACTTGGGCATATTTAACGCATTTTCAATTATGCTAGAATCGTGAAATTGACAATTGTTGACCACCAGTTGTTGGGAACCTAATACATGAATTACTTAAAAATCAAGTGGACCAGTGAAAATGGATGCGGCATAGCTACAAACCTATGGAGTGCCATGGTTGAGCTAATTTGGGCTAATGGTCGAGCGGTTTAATTAAGTGCATCGGATTTTTGTTCTGATGGCTGAGTCGTCAGAATGTGGGTTCGAATCCCAACCGCGACCACGGTGCTTGTGTCCTTGAGCAAGACACTTTACCATAATTGCTTCTCTCCACCCAGGGGTAAATGAGTACCTGTGAGGGCAGAGTTGGTTGTTGTGTTTGATTAGCCCTATATGCGCTGTAATGGCAGCAATTGAGCTGTATACTCGCCAGGGAGCTGAGATGGTTTCAGGATGGTTTATGAGCCTGATGAGCAGGGGTAATAATATAATGCGCCTTGAGCACCAGTTTGGTGGATACGTGCGCTATATAAGTCCACATTGTTGTTGTTGTTGTTGTTGTTGTTGTTGTTGTTGTTGTTGTTGTTGTTGTTGTTGTTGTTGTTGTTTTTAAACCAACATCATTATGATCTGTTTTGTTTTGCAGCCGAGAGACGTTAAGCAGCTGTGTGACAATGGAGGTATGTACATATATTTATATTAGTTAGAGCTTAATTAAGTATTAACCTACACAAAACAAGAGACTATCTGAAGGACATGGAGACTATTAAACGAACAGATACAATTAAGTTTAATAGATGTGTGTATTATCTTATGTTAATGATATACGCATATAAACATATAATTCAAGCATATCCATTAGAGGAGTTTTTTTTGTTTACATTGTTTTCTGAGAAACTATTGTTAAATCCTTGCCAAACCTCCAATGAGGTATGATTAGTCCATCCTTGTATACGGGTAGACATACATACCTAGTTAGTATTCATATAAAATATAAAAGCAATCTGACCACGTCGGCTCAATTGTGAGTTTGAAGGACCCCTAAGGGACCGTTGCCAATCTCGCCCGCAAAAACCACTGGGTCATTCTCCCAGTATTATCGTGAGACTCGCCAGGAAAGCAGTGATGAAGCTACCGTCCTCCAAAAACTGCCATTGTTAACTTCCTAATCCATTGACAAAAGAGTGTTCATGTGGGGTTTATACATTTTGAATTGCCAATTAAGCCTTTCCATTGTGTTAATGGATTATGGTCTGGCCATGCCCAGCAAGACAAAGCGGTTACATCAAACTTTAATGTGTCCAGCTTCTTCTATTGTTGAGGTTTTTCTAAAGGTCTGGTAGGAGACTTGGAGTAAAACAAATAGTGAGGGCGAGAATTTTTGCGGGTGAAAATTTAGATTGTTCCGGGTGGAGTTAGTGGGCGAGATTGGCTAAGGTCCCTAACTTGTTAAGGAGATGTTATATACTACTATTGTCAGCAGATTGTAGCAGAATGGGTGTAATTCACTCTGTGTACCAATTTGAAGCAAATATATTCAACCAATTTTGAAATATAGGCTCAAAATGCTAAATAAATATCACCGACGCAACCTGGATAGAAAAAAGAGAGGCATGGCTATATTTTTCAGGGGTCCCAGAAATTACTTGAAATTGGGAGCAAAATATGTTGTGTGTTTATTACTCCCAAAGAGAAATCAGCCAGACAAAAAATAACTGGAGCTCAAGTGTTTGTTGGAACAAACACACGGTCTTTGTGTGAACTTCCGATTCAATCAAATTATCATCGATGTTGTTAATATCATATTTTGCAAAGGTGTATCATCTTTTATAATATTTAACAATATCAATGACATATCAATTTTGCGTTAGAATATGTTGAATTTGAACTTCCTGTTTGGACCAGAAGTAAAGGTCAGATCAGGTGATTTGAAGGTCATATATATGACCTCCTCATGATCATGACAAAATAACGTTAGTACCTGCTTTGGTTCAGTTTCTGAGACTGGAAAATTATCCCTTTTCAAAACGGCTGCTAGGGAGTGCTGTGAACTTTGATAACGTCATCAAACATTTTTTTTGAAAAGATAAGAGGTCACTTTATTTACAACCGTCATATTCAAATTTCTGTATGTTTTTTTTCTGATAGAAAGTTATTATTTCTCTAAACCTGTCGCCAGATGTGAAATGTGGATAGTAATTTCATTCAAATACTGTCAAAGCCGAGTATGTCACTGACGAATTAAATGGTTTTAGACAACTTGACATATTGTAATGACCCTTTTTAAAAATCCACATAATTGTAACCCGTCAGTTCTATCTCACATTTTCAATATCTTCAAAAGGTTCACCAAGTCCTACAGACTCCACGTACCACACGCACACCTTGGCTTCGTCCGAGTGCCAAAGGAATGACCAACATCTCTGCCAACCATGGGAACTGGAGGAAGCCTATCAGGCGGGTCATTTAGGCAAAATACCCACTGACACCGGTTTCTGGTATTCAGTGCCTGAAAGTCAGGTTGAGTTGAATTCGAGCGGTCTGACCTACTTTGATCTACCAGGGCCACTCATCACGGTGGAGATCTACGGTAAGGACGACCTTGTTGGGATGGCGGCTGCTTGCTCTGGCCTGGGAGCTCATCTCTGTACCCTGGCTGAGTTGAAAGAGGCATACTTGAGGGGATATCGTCAATCATATGCAACTTGGTTGTACTTCTCAATACCCAACCGCGATGTTCAGCTTCTCAGTGATGGGTGTAGCAGCTACACAGGTGAAGAGTGTTACGAAGGCGTCGTGCCCAAACACACCGAGACCAAATCCTACCGCTCGTGTAAGCTGCTGTCCAGTTTTGAGTGTGGTGACTTCAGCTGGCATCTGCTGCCCCGGAAATCCTGGGTTGATAAACCCTCGATACCCCATCATCACAGCAGAGCTACGCTTTGAATGACCGTGTTGAGATGGAGGCTGCTTGCTCACTCCTCGATGCTCATCTATGTAACCCTGGCTGAGTTGAAAGAAGTATACTTGATGGGTTATCGTCAACCATCATTGATACTTGGTATTACTTCTCACTATCCAACCGCGATGTTCAACTGTTCATTGACGGGTGTAGCGACTACATAGGTGACGAGTGTTACGAAGGCGTCGTGGCAAACACCCCAAGACCAAATCCTACCGGTCATGTATTCTGCTGCCCAGTGACATCTCAATGAGTTTGCTGAGCTGCCTGGAGGCACCGAAGACCACATGTAATAAGTGTGGCATTACTACATTGGTTTAAAAATAAATAAATATTAGTGGCATATTTAAAAGGAGTGTCTAGGGATAGCACAACGGGAATAACAGTAACTATAGAATACAAATTGGTTAATTTGTCAATAATAAATTAATTATTTAATTTATTCCTTTGTTCGTTTATTCGGTTGTTTATTTATTCGATTATTTGGTTGCTCACAAATTTGTTTACTCGTTTATTAATTCAATGTTTGTTTGTTTGTTTCATTGGATGTTTGTTTGTTTGTTTGTTTACTCGTTTCATTTAAATTCGTTTAATTCAATATTTGTTTGTTTGTTTGCTGGGATATTTTTGTTTGTTGGTTTGTTTGTTAGTTTGTTTATTTCATTATCCATCTGTGTCTTAGTTTCTTAGTTTCTTTCTTAGTTTTGTTCTTCTAATGGTCGCCTAGACCTTGTTAGTTGCCCACCCTGGTGAGCCATGACCAATACCTGGCGGCTTGTGAGTCCACACCTTAATTATTTTTGACTTATAGTTAACCATCACAAATGTCATGGTTGTTTTGCTTGGTCTTTGGATTGAATGTTTTGTTTACTATTTCATACATTATTACTACTTTTGTTATTCTTTGCTAAATTTGTAATTACTTTCTGTATTTTTTTTTTTTTCTCTTGCCAATAATCACTTGTAAAGTCCAAAACAGTTTTTACTTGTTTTCTTCATTTCTTCATTTGTTCTTGAAGTGAAGTTCGAGTTATAATATCAACTAGTATCGCTAATTTGTTTACTCGTTTAATTTAATTTCCTTTTAATGTTTGTTTGTTCGTTTATATTTCTATAGATTCTATCTCGCATGATGACGATCAGAACATACTGATGGAAATGTCGAGTTGTAACCACCAGTTCTTTTCAGAACTAATTACCACTCAATAAAAAATTCCACATGGTGTCACCACAATTAGTCTTTCTTATTTTGTCTTTCTTACATTACTGTTTGGTAAAAGGCCTATAGGAGTTTTTAGCTGTTTCGCAGCGAAGCGCAGCGAAACAGCTGTTGTTTTTGTTAAAGTTTTTTTGTTTCCTTTTTTTTTAGCTGTTTCGCAGCGAAGCGCAGCGAAACAGCTGTAGTTTTTGTTAAAGTTTTTAGCTGTTTCGTAGCGAAGCGCAGCGAAACAGCTATTGTTTTTGTTAAAGTTTTTTTTCTTTCTTTTTAGCTGTTTCGCAGCGAAGCGCAGCGAAACAGCTCTAGTTTTTGTTAAAGTTGTTTTTCTTGTTTTTAGCTGTTTCGCAGCGAAGCGCAGCGAAACAGCTATAGTTTTTGTTAAAGTTTTTTTTTTTTTTTTTTAATTTTTCAGCGCTTTGCGTACCGGAAGTGCATTGCAATAACACATGTTTCATTCTGAACGCCTCTTTGCAGTGTTCCATAAATGCGATTGCAATGAAACTTAAGGGGACCAAAGGCAATAGTGCAATAGTGTGCATATTGCAATGACGTCATAATTACGTCATCAGGTGTCAAGTAACACTAAGTCAAAGATTAATAATGAAAAACATTAAACAATTAATAACTCCTGAACCACATATGCTATCAATTTCATCTATGGGGCATATTGTAGGTCGTTACCCACTCCGTATTTCGTGCACAGATATGACCCCATTTTGACCTTAGCTTCCGGTCCAAACTAGAAGTTCAAGTTTAAAGAGCTCTACAGCCAATATGAAAAAAAATAATGCTATGATTTCAGTGCATGTAATCATCAGTAGGGTGTACTCGTTTGGATAGTAGGTTTGATGACGTCATCATATGCAAGAGCGCCCTCTAGCGACAGGTTTAAAAAGACGTTATTTTCACTTGTACACTTGCCAATGTCACATTACCACAAATGATATGTCATATTGTAGCTTATGAATCAACTTAAATATCAAAAGAAATTACGTCATTATGACGTCATCAGGTGTCAAGTTACACTAAGTTAAAGATTATTATTGAAAAACTATTAAACAAATTATAACTGTTGAACCACAATAGCTATAATTATGATCTTTGTAGGTCGTTACCCACTTGACAATTCGTGCAAATATGACCTTATTGTGACGTTTGCTTCCGGTCGAAACCAGAAGTTCAAATATAGCAATGTTGTTAGAGCTCTAAAGATACCGTGTGCTGCAGAGAGAAAACAATTACACACGGCTGGCTGCGAGTTTTGTCAGGTCCAAACCAGAAGTTGAAATTTCCAAAATATTTCTCAAAAACATTATGTTTGTTTTGTTCTGTTCCGTTTGGTATGAAAAATAATGGCTGTTTGATAAAATAGACTGCTTCAACGAGCCCCTTTCTTTGTTGAAAGTCAAAAGGTTTACAAAACTCATTTGTGTGCCATTTACTCGAAGATGTGACATGCAGTTTATGTGTTTACAATAGACCCAAATCCTGATGACGTCGCTGGTTAACCGCATTCCTTAAGTTCCCCGACCCCCTCCCCAAAGGGTACTGCATTTCAGACAGTTGTGCAGACCATGGGATACACACACCACGGGTTCCCATTCTTATGTTACGAGGTAAACAAACTAGTCTGGTCGTTGGACATTTTGACTGGGGAAATGATTTTTACACCAGATGAGCAATATGCCATAGAACAACATACAAGTATCTCAAATCCGCAAAAATCCTGTTTGTGGAAAATGTTTTATGAGTGTTTGAATATTTTGCACATGTTTGCTTAATTTGGACCTAAATACATAGTCCAAACAAAATAATATGATAAAAAGGGGTCAACCCAAAACAAATTGCAACCGAAACCATTATTACATTAGTTTGAAGTTTTTTCTGTTAAAACAATCATATCTCATGAACTATATGACATTAACTAACAATCTTTGTGTCATCTTGTAGCTAATTATTTGTATCACAATCCATTCAATGATGTCATAACATTTCAAAAGTCCTCACGGCTCAAAGTGGAAGTTAATATGATAAAAAAAATAGCGAAACAGCTGGGTATTCGTTCACGAATACAATTGAGCTCTAGTTTATTTTAATTTTTCAGCGCTTTCCGTACCGGAAGTGCATTGCAATATCACATGTTTCATTCTGAACGCCTTTTTGCAGTGTTTCATAAATGCGATTGCAATGAAACTTAAGAGGACCAAAGGCAATAGTGCAATAGTGTGCATATTGCAATGACGTCATAATTACGTCATCAGGTGTCAAGTTACACTAAATCAAAGATAAATAATGAAAAACATTAAAAAATTAATAACTCATGAACCACATATGCTATCAATTTCATCTATGTGGCATATTGTAGGTCGTTACCCACTCCGTATTTCGTGCAAAGATATGACCCCATTTTGACCTTAGCTTCCGGTCCAAACCGGAAGTTCAAGTTTAAAGAGCTCTACAGCCAATATGAAAAAAAATAATGCTATGATTTCTGTGTATGTAATCATCACTAGGGTGTACTCTTTTGGATAGTAGGTTTGATGACGTCATCATATGCAAGAGCGCCCTCTAGCGACAGGTTTAATAAGACGTTATTTTCACATGTACACTTGCCAATGTCACATTACCACAAATGATATGTCATATTGTAGCGTATGAATCAACTTAAATATCAAAATAAATTACGTCATAATGACATCATCAGGTGTCAAGTTACACTAAATCAAAAATTAATAATGAAAAAACATTAAACAATTAATAACTCCTGAACCACATATGCTATCAATTTCATCTATGTGGCATATTGTAGGTCGTTACCCACTCCGTATTTCGTGCAGAGATATGACCCATTTTAACCTTAGCTTCCGGTCCAAACCGGAAGTTCAAGTTTAAAGAGCTCTACAGCCATATATGATAAAAAATAATGCTATGATTTCTGTGTATGTAATCATCAGTAGGGTGTACTCTTTTGGATAGTAGGTTTGATGATGTCATCATATGCAAGAGCGCCCTCTAGCGACAGATTTAAAAAGACTTTATTTTCACTTGTACACTTGCCAATGTCACATTACCACAAATGATATGACATATTGTAGCTTATGAATTAACTTAAATATCAAAACAAATTACGTCATTATGACGTCATCAGGTGTCAAGTTACACTAAGTTAAAGATTAATATTGAAAAACTATTAAAAAACATTTAACTTTTGAACCACAATAGCTATAATTATGATCTTTGTAGGTCGTTACCCACTTGACAATTCGTGCAAATATGACCTTATTGTGACGTTTGCTTCCGGTCGAAACCAGAAGTTCAAATATAGCAATGTTGTTAGAGCTCTACAGATACCGTGTTATGCAGAGAGAAACAATTACACACGGCTTGCTCCGAGTTTTGCATGAAATAGCGCCCTCTTCTGGTTGAAGATCGAGTTCTAATGGTGTTCGTCATTGTATTGGTTACAACAATTTTTTTGTCATGTAATTACACTCAAGCCACCTCCTTTTAATAGTGTTTGTTCTTTGACGTCGCTGGTTAACCGCATTGCTTAAGTTCCCCGACCCCCTCCCCAAAGGGTACTGCATTTCAGACAGTTGTGCAGACCATGGGATACACACACCACGGGTTCCCATTCTTATGTTACGAGGTAAACAAACTAGTCTGGTCGTTGGACATTTTGACTGGGGAAAAAATGGTATAAAGATGATTTTTACACCAGATGAGCAATATGCCATAGAACAACATACAAGTATCTCAAATCCGCAAAAATCCTGTTTGTGGAAAATGTTTTATGCGTGTTTGAATATTTTGCACATTTTTGCTTAATTTGGACCTAAATACAAGTGGAAGTTAATATGATAAAAAATAGCGAAACAGCTGGGTATTCGTTCACGAATACAATTGAGCTCTATTTTTTATTTTTGTTTCACCTGGCCCAGTCATAACTGTAAGGATTTCCTCAACTACTTGAGGTATTTGAAGGTTAAACAAATGTTGAGTTTTAAAATGCTGTTCTTCTCCTTAGTTCAGGGTTAAGCCATGTAGTTACGCCCCCTGTTTAGAGGGAATTCCTAGTGTCTCCCTCCTCCTTCCCCCTGTAGTTACGCCCCTGTTTAGAGGGAATTCTTAGTGTCTCCCTCATCCTTCCCCTTGTAGTTACGCCCCCTGTTTACATGGAATTCCTAGTGTCTCCCTCCTCCTCCTGCCTCCTGTATGTACGCCCCTGTTTAGATGGAATTCCTAGTGTCTCCTTCCTCCTGCCCCCTGTAGTTACGCCCCTGTTTAGAAGGAATTCCTAGTGTCTCCCTGAAACTGCCCCTTGTAGTTACGCCCCTGTTTAGATGGAATTCCTAGTGTCCCCCTCCTCATTACTCCTGTGGTTACGCCCCTGTTTATATGGAATTTCTAGTGTCTCCCTCCTCCTGCCCCATGTAGTTACACCCCCTGTTTAGAGGGAATTCCTAATGTCTCCCTCCTCCTTCCCCCTGTAGTTACGCCCCTGTTTAGAGGGAATTCTTAGTGTCTCCCTCATCCTGCCCCTTGTAGGTACGCCCCCTGTTTAGATGGAATTCCTAGTGTCTCCCTCCTCATGCCCCTTGTAGGTACGCCCCTGTTTAGAGGGAATTCCTAGTGTCTCCCTCCTCCTGCCCCCTGTTGTTACGCCCCTGTTTAGAGGGAATTCCTAGTGTCTCCCTCCTCCTGACCTCTGTAGTTACGTCCCTGTTTAGAGGGAATTTCCTAATGGGTGTCGATGTGTTATTTGAGTCGATAGTCAGAAACAAGCTTAAACTTGAGCTCAAGTGTTTGTTGGAACAAACACATGGTGTTTGGTTAACTTCCGTTTCAATGAAAAGATCATTGATGTCGTCATAATAATAATTTTTTGAAAATGTCAGAATGTTGTTATTATAAAATTATATCTTCAAAAGACATATAAATATGGCGTTAGAATATTTATCGTTTGAACTTTCTAATTTGGACCGATGGCTTCAACCATATAATAAGTGGGGTGTCCAACATAATGGATGTTCATTTGACACACAGCACAATGATATATACATGAAATTAGCAATACAAAACATCGCAATGCAATGTATAGCGGTAAATTAGATTGAACGTAGGCATCCAAATTATGATTTAATAACAGGGATTATTTTGAGAGCCATAAATATGTGAAGATCTCAGAATGTAGGCATACATCTTACAAAGGTCTTAGGGCACCAGGGGTGACTATTGTGTGTTTTTCAGTTGGATGGTAATGGAAAATTATAAATTATTCATAATTATTGTTCAATACCCCCAGGAACATCGATAATTGAAAATGTAATCTTTTTTAACCATGTTATGGGGAAAATAATTGCAATTCCTGCATGCAGGAGTGGGAAATAATTATGCCATCTCACAATCATTAACTTTGGCATTTTCAACTGAGTTTAGCCTATATCCAAACACAGTTTGTCGCTTAGATGACAAAGTGACGAATCGGCTAAAATGTTGTTTCAGTGTTAATTATTCTCATCTGTTTACGCTCAGAAAATCATGTGTTTCATTAAATAGTTGAAGTTTAGTTTTCATTTTGTTTCAAAGCTGTAAAATTGTGTATTTTCTTTGTACAAGCTTTCAAACTAATTTGTCACGTCGTCGGATAGTAAAATGTACGGTGCGTGCTTCATCTCCACACAAAGTGATCCTATTTGACACCCGATTAGTCATTTTCTGAGATACCATTGCATTTTGTGTGCCGCCTCGCGCCAAGAATGATCTTCACGCACTCGTTTATATTTTTACCATGCATACACAATGATACATTGTATCCAAAATCGTACCCGCAGTGTGCTACTTTACACGTTGAAAATGTGTTTTCAGCGTTGCGTTTTCACGAAGGGACAATAGTCAAAGCGTTTTCACGAAGGGACAATTGGGAAAGTTGCTTTGATTTGAGCGTTTTCTGGAAGGGATCATTGTCTTAAATTATTAATTACATTGTGACTAATCGTCCTTTACTTGAAAAGTTGAAACATTTTGGAATGTTTGAAATCTGTTATTTCACTTAGGGCACACGATTTATTAGTATGTTGCGTCTTGAATGTGACATGATACGTTTAAAATATAGGTGATACTTAAAGCTCGATGCTGTGTGTCTAAATTGTCCCTTCGTAAAAACGCAAATTTGTCGTTAGCACCCATTTTACCTTTGGTCAATTAGTGTTATTTAGACCCTGTAATTTTGTTGGATTGTAGATTTCAATGAAGTAATTCAGAATATCGAAAAAAAAATCACTCGAAAAAAATAATGTTTTTTTTCCCCAATTGGCCCTTCGTGAAAACAGTGACGAAATGTACTAGTATGTGCATATCATGTGTATCATATGAATCCCTAAATTGCGTGATGTGTATGTGCGCTGCAACCAAAGATCGGATAGCTGAACAGGGCGATAATTACATCTATTATAGGACTTCGTATAATACTGAGTGGAGGCACGCAGCAACCTCGAACACAACGCCAGAATAAAATACTACGCAAGCCCATGGTGAACTCCATTCCGAGGACGCTACTAATGAATAATTCATAAACTTCCAGCAAAAATGATAAATCTATGTATGCAGATTGTGCAGGGCTCGTGTATATTTAAAACAAAAGGTGATACCATAATGCATCACTTACCTATTGTGTTAAATAGTAACATTTCTCTACCAAATCGGTAAAAAAATAAAAAACATAAGACCACATAACGGACTGGTAAATGCCACCGTGGTGTCGCCAGTCACGTGCACGTTTTTTTTTTCCCTGTGCGTTGTATTCCAAGTTGCATCTTGGGAGACGAGTAAAGGATAACCATTTCAAAATTATACTATCAAGCCGTTTCGACGCGCATTGGTCAATGCTATGTTTTAGATATATTTCATTGGATTCAGTGTTACGCAATTTGACATAAATTATGTACACACAATATGCAAGGACAGCATTGAAATAAACATCGATTAACAACAACAAATTAAAGGAAACTCTCAAAAGGCTTAAAACCAAACCGTTGTTTGTATATGAAAGTACTTGGTTTCTTCTTTCGAATAGTGAAAGTGTAATATATTTGGTATAACCAATTATGTCATTGTAACAAGGCTTGCTGGCGTATCAAGCTTGCGCTACCTGTCAGCATAATTTGATACATGAGTTTATCAAATGTTTCTTTCCACCGTCAAGTCTCATTGTTGGCGCGGTAATGTTCGTTATCATATAAAACAGGCTAATGGATTCTGCTACAAAGACTACTTACTAATTCATTGCTACCATGAGGAATTTGACGAGGATAATAGTGTATCGGGGTTACGGCGTATTTAAACAACACGAGCAAAGTGCTGAATACTTTGTTGTTTACTTGTCTTGCTTACATTTTTTGCTTGTAATTTTGTAAGGCGCTGTGCTCTTTGAAGAGCGCCATATAAATGTTGATTAATAATAATAATAATAATAGAAATTGTTGTGGCAGCCGTTTTATAATTTATTTATTTATTTTTATTTTTTATTTTATGGGCCCTTTAATTAATGTTTTCATGATGAATTGGTCTTGCGTCAATTTAATGTTATGATGGCAATCACATTGCGCCATGTGTTACAACATAAGTACCTTTCAAAAGAAAATGCCGAAAGTAGGCCCTATATTAATTATATATTTGTTTCTCTTTAGGAATTAGTTGTTTTAGGGAATATTATCGTCGCATTATTCTCATAGTGACGAATCGGAAAAAGTTGCGTTACGATTAAATCATGCTTTAAGTCGGATACATTTTAGCTGTTAGTTTTTTGCTTTATTTTTTTCCCAAAAAACACATTTCGTTTTATCATCCAAGTGTTAGTAAGTACCTGGTTGGTAATTTACTGTGTTTACTTTGTTTAAAATGTTGATTTTCTATGTGTAACGATGGCTTGAACTTATTCGTCACTATGAAAACAAATTAATGTGGTTGTCTATTCGTCACTTTAACGCACGCATAGCATATAGGCCTATACTTATTCGTCACTATGTAAAACACAAAAAAGCTTATTCGCCACCCATGTGTTTGTACATGTTTGTATGTGTACATACTCTATAAGGCCAATATTACCAATAATTATCGACAAGCGAATACACTGCATAACGATGTAATTACCTTAAGACGTAAATACCTTAGATCCATGGTTTTTCTTTGTCTTACATTGCAAAACAAGCTAAAAACATGATATTGTCTACAGTCTGTCCGTGGTTATAGCTGGTACCAGCCGTCCACGCACTGTAATATTGTATGTGTACAAAGATACAGTGGTTACCAACCGGTTAAACGGATTCGTCACTATGAAAAAAAACGTATTTGACTTTTTTGCTTATTCGCAGCATAGGGGATCTCTGTAACTCTAAAACCAGGCAGAATTATGGTTTAAAACCTTCACAGATGAAATTAGACACTCATAGAACCCCAGAACTGTAAAATCCCAGATTTCACCAAAAAATGCCGATTCGTCACTATGAGAAAAATGCGACGTCATGTATGTTCAATAGACAATATCGTCACAATCAGAGTAGACGTTCAACAGGACATGGAATCGGTGTCCTAGTTAAAGATGAACACAGTGATTGAAAATGACTGGCTCATTTATGCAGCAGCAACGGTCATACGACCTTATCATGTGGGATATTATTTTCAGTCACTTAGTTAATCTAAAACTAGCACTAACATTCCCTTTATTGTCCCTTTAAGTGGTAAAACCTTTCAAATGTCCCATACCTCAAAAAATGTAACAAAATGGCGCTATTACAAGTTTTGTTTTAGACATAAGTGAACTAAATCAAATGAACATTGATACAAAGAAGAACAACAACTACAACACCGAAATGAAATAATAATTGGGAATTATGTTTGTTGTTCTTCGGAAGCTGACTTATCACTTGTAAATGCACTGTGTACGCGCACTGTTTCTTCAGAGATCATCAGCTTGCAGAGATACATGCGTGCGTAGTACTGTTACATAAGCATACGCCAAAACACGATATTCACTTAAAACCCTTTTACTACTTCAAGGGTTCATATCAGTCAAAATGTTGCCAGGGTATATTCATTGCACTCAAAAGTCGAACACTGTTAAACCTTACGTGTAGTAAGTACATTTTACAGGTCAAAATGAGTTGACAGTTGTTGACTGGTAAAGGCATTGTCTGGTATTGTTGAGGGTCGTCAAAATGACAGTAAAAACCAGTCCAAAATGCCCCTGTGTGCACATTTGGGTCAACAGTCAAAACAGGCAGTTGAGTGATCGAAATAGCTACTTCCCACTAAAGTTCAGCTAACTTAGGAGGGTTAAAGCAAAGTTGCCCTTCATTAAGTCACATGTTGTATTTTTACCGCTAGAGGGCCACTGTGTGTACAGAGCGGATAATACGATATGTTCAATTGTACAGGTGGAATGAAAAACTAATATACACTGTAGGGGAACCCACATAGCTATGAAAAGCTAATGTTCATGTCGGCTGGTGGGATTGGTTCCGGATGAAATTTCAATCTAGAATCACTGAAATGGATATTTACCCAGGTACCACTACGCTACCCTGACTACTCACAACTTATATGAGCTGTTGAGGGCATATGTTTTAAATCTCTGTATAGGCCTATGGCAGCGACTTTGTCTTGCGTGCTGGCGTGTTTTGCAGTTGACGTGGGTGTGTTTGCAATATCTCCAGCGATCATTGGTTTGCAGAAGAACACACACGCGTAGTATGATAACTCATTGGACGCCAAATTGCCTATTATGAAGACACTGGGTACAATTTCAGAACTAGATGCTAACAAAGTACCAAGTAACAAAGAATAACTTACCAAACTAACTATTCAAACGTTCTGAGAATGTTTAATCTAAATGTTGGTACATTTTCAATTTGATAAAAAAAATCATCATAATGATAAATGTAATCCACTATAAATGGTATTTATTTGGTCTGTCTCATTGCTTTAGGTCAGAAACTCCAAGGGTTGATTCTTCATCGAGCCTTAGGACCAATGGATCGTGACGTCACATAATGCGATACTGCTAATGTCATTAGCGAGGAGTATGAAATTGGTGGTAGCCAGAGCTTGGTGAAGATGGTTCCCGCTCCAGACGTAGTTGTCCACGCATGTGCAGTGTATGCACCTGTTGAGTCATATCTGGTTATTGGAAATTTCAGTGGGAATTGTATCTCTGATCCGGGTACATGTGAGTCTCAGAGTGTGACGTGGTCACTTTGGCTTAAGATCAACACGTCATCAGCCTTCACTGGTACAACAGCGTGGTATTTCCTAAGCTCTGGGGGACAGACAGGCATAGCAAGGGGTGTTGCCTTTTTGTATAAAGAAGACATGTTCTGGTATGTTGTACGCACCGGAAATAATTGTATAACTCATAAATATAACACCTCTAAGATACCGACAAACGAATGGTTTCATTTGACCTTAACGGTGAATGCCACCAGTGGCACTACACAGTTATTTGTCAATGGTACAATTGTGGCAATTGATGAAACCATTAATAAGTCTGGAACGGATTCAGATGGTTGCACTGAGCTGTACATAGGCATGGCCAATACATGCAAAACAATTATTTTGCCTAATGAGTATGGAGGGGCTGCTGCGTATAGCGATCTTATGGTGTTTGACGGTCTCCTGAAGGACAAACAAATACTCAGTATTTATCAGGGGAATTTCTGGATACAAAACTGAATTTGGATACTTTGGGGGTTATTCTCATAATATCAAAGTGCCACTATTCATCATAATACTATCAAACATAAGGTCAGGTAGAACCAATCGTTTGTACAGTAAACAATAATAATAATTATTGTTATTTTACTTTAAAATTAAGATAAGTTCAGTGTGTAAAGTTTATCAGTAATATTTAATTAATGCATTTTTATTTGTAGTTATTTTTTAGCAATTTGTTTACGGAGTGTTTGGTTGTTACATCTTCTGGTTTTCCCCACTCTGTGCACACAAGACCTCTATCGGTGAAAACAAATCCAATTTCCGAGTCTATGGAAATCCGTCTACATAAATAATACATGCCCAGCGTCAGTAAAAAACCTTTCCCTTGAGGTTATAGTGCACGCTAACCAGCGATATGACGATTCCACTTGAGTGAGACTGATCTCTGTTATACTGACTGGATAGAGGGTTGACCCATTGGTATCTAATACATTAGGTAAGCCACCGTGGGACCATTTTACCACTCTACATACATAAAGACTACAAAATGAATGCACATGCAATAGGATGGCTGATTCTGATGCAGCATTGCAATGTGTGGTTTATGAGAGTGGTAAGATGGCATCCAGTGGCTGCATATTATACATACAAGGAATGCACAAAGGACACATACAGTGGGAAGGATGATTCCCACTGTTAGCGCTTCAATACGTGGTTTATGCGAGTGACAACATGGCGTGCAGTGGCTGCAGTCAGTATTATAGAGATCAGTGCTGATTGCTAGAGAGCGCCCTCAATACCAACTGTTTATGCACGAAGCGGTTTACTGTCTACGATCATGGATTCGTGGTGTATGTGTCATTGATACTTGCTCCATGACACTTGCACAAAAATATGTAAATCTATATTTGACCTCGATGCCAACGGTTATCTAACATATTTAAGTTGACTTGCTTTTAGACACCGGTCTCTTTAAGCAAAAGTGAAATGTAATACCACCTACATATTTATGTGTTGATGAATAAATCGGCGATAGCCTAGCTCTTACAATAATCTGTCCCTATTCTAATTACCCCCTAATTAGCCAAACATAATTATTTCAGTCGACAAGCTTTTAAACCAGCACCGTATCTGGTTTAGGCAGGTTCTCAAATCTATTCCGGGATAAGTTGCGGAAATTTGTTTTCGCAAATAGTATATCATTGCGGAAACGTTGTGTGTGGATTATTTTCCTATTATAGATTTTTCCCCGATACAAACCACACATTTAGCCGCAATATGTTTATAGACTCCCCACTGAGCAGTCTGCGGTTTGGCCAACTGATAAGATTTCACAGCCCTTTGCGGTTTTGAGAGGCGAGGCAATGTTTACGAAATGTGACATGCCTGATTTATTTTGTGAAAGTAGTAATCAAGGACAATCTAGTCTTACTTGATGTAATGAGTGAGCCCGATCTTTAGCAACAGAACAGAACACATAGGTTTACTTTTAAATAAAAAGTAATACAGATCCGAAATTCTTCAATACCATGAAGATTTTAAGAATGAAATGTTCTTCGGCAATAGTAACAACACTCGGCCAGGGATCACCCGCAAGGACCACCCGCTGGCTTCCTGTAGATAACGATCTCAATGTATGTGGTTTAGTCTTCTTGTAAACAAATTGCCTGGTCTAGTTTCACTACTTTCCCGCAAACTTATCCCAATATATTTAGACTACTTGGGGATACTTTGCAGGTTGAAAAATCAACTGCATGGAAATCTCTCCGTAAGTTATCCCGGAATAGTTTTGAGAAGGTGCCTTAGCTAAATAGTAATGTGATAAGAGAATCATATTTCTGAATAAATAATGTTAAACGTTGTGTCACTATTCTAACTACCGCCACAACACAAATCTTAACTCGGGATTACTTAGGATGTTGGAGAAAAAAGTAGTCTCAACTCACTTGCAAAGGAATTTACAATTAATTTGTATTGTTATTGGGTTAACTATTGGAGAAACAAAATAAGACAGCAATCAGATTAGATATAATCAAGAAGTAGAAGAAGACAAGCAAACTAAGTGATTTTAAATTATCTAATTTTGGCCTGAAAATATTGTATGACTGTATACATTTATGCATATTTCAAATACAAATGTTGTTATCCATTTTATGTGGGTATTATTTTGATGGTTAACATTATGGAATGCAACAACTGGTCCAAAGTATTTTCCATGATTTGTTGACACCATTGGCAAAAAAAGTAGTTATCGCCATAATAAAGTGTAAACTCTCTTCAGTGTTAATTGTCCTTATTTCTTTAGGATATCTACAATGTAAGCTGTTGTAATGATGCTCAAATATGTGCTATTTTTAAATTTAAAACATCAATTATCAATACGTATATATATATTAAAATGTATACAGTTTGTGGATTTAGTGTTTATTACATAGGCGTCCGGGCCTTATATAGGGCCCATTGGGCAATCGTTAAACTATTGACCAAAACTATTTATTAAACTTGCTTCATTCGTTTACCAGATTTAAACGCAGTCCTGCTTCTGGAATAGCTTCTGGAAGCGGACAACAGATAATTGACAATCCTAGTACCTACAAAACAGCTAATGTAGTGTGGAACATCAATGACACTGCCACTGCTTATCCTTCACTAATCCTCCCTACACAATAGACAGTAATCCCTTAATAACCCTTTTGTCTGACCCAGGAGGGCCAGTTTGGCTGGGTGCATTCAAGCATTGAACAAACTATCATCTCAATCGTTTGACCATTAAATCGTCTTTCAATAGTTTAACGATTGCTCAATTGACTGCATAAGACCGCAGGCTTTAATTCTGTATATAAATATTTAGAAATTATAATTGATGAAAGTGCTTGTTGATGAGTAGAGAAATTGTCAAATTTTATCTTAATGTGTAAACAGTTAATTTTTGGCTTTGTAGTAATTTGGCAATTTGTTCCAACGTCGTCACACCATATATGTGTTAATTAGCACCGCAAACATTTACTCAGATATATTGTAATCCTGATATTTAAGCCCTTCATCCAGGTGAACAAATTACGTTTTCAGTCTGACGCTGAGAACTTGAGAAATTCAATTCATATGAATATTTGTTCTCACACAAATTGACATAAACGTTATCCAATTTTGCATGGATATTGGTATCACAAAAATTAAAGATTTACAATTCGGCAGTCAATTGGGATAAGATGGAACAATTTTGAGAATTTTAAAACCGAAGCGATGTTAAGTAAATATTTCACCGATATCAATGCATATGAAATGGTTATAATATATATTTTGTATCAGCAATAAACTATTTCATCTTAGTAGCAAACGTGTACGTGATTGTTTCATTAAAGTGTCTTCCACAAATTAATATTAGGGAGGATATCTTTCCCCAACCTCCAAAAACCTCCAAATTTTGGCCAGTACCCTTGGGTATTACAATGAGCTTATTATCTGCCAGATTCTTAGCAGCCAAACAAAGAGATCGCTTAACTCGGGAGTTAATCCTCCCATAATCCATGTGGGCCTGATGGATGTACAAAGAAACAGCAACCACAACTAAACTAATCTTATAATCCCTTGACAATAGCTATCGCTGGACAGCTGGACTCTTCTATTGTAGTGTTCAGACTTAGTAAACCTGTCGAAAACCGGCCTAACACGGTGGATAAATAGAGGTTGGGGAATGACATCCTCCCTAATAATGTGTCTGGATAATGAATTATTTGTCTTTGTAAATGTGGAATATTATTTCATTGTACAAAATCAACATTTGTTTATGATGCTGATGAGAAGAAAATAATGATGATGACAATAATTATAAGAAAACTAAAATACCTTATTAAAGGTAAACAATTCTAAAAATAGTTAAAATCACAATTACGTTTCGAGTAACACCTTGAAACTGTCTGTTATAATGTTTTCTTCTTTTTTACCCCACTTGTAAATCTCTTGTAGACTTGATGCTTGGTAACATTATTATGCAATAATAATTACAATATTGAATTGACGTCATAATGACATAACAAACACACAGGGTTCGAGTCCGGCATCAGCCAATTTTTCTTTGCTCGCGAAACGTTTATAATATTTCAGGTCAGTTTCTCCATATAAATCTACTTTGTGTACAACCACATAAAAGGCTTGTGTCCCGTTAATTGTGTGATCCCCGCTACTGCCGTTACCCGGGTTGTTTGCATCTGACCGGGGCTTGATCCTGGCTACTCGGCAGATATGGTTTGGCCTCTAACCTGGACCCATAGAGCAATAGATAATTGGCATAAGTGGACGCCCACCTACATACGGGCTGGTTAGCTCAGTTGGTAGAGCGCTCGTACGGTAATCGACAGGTCGCGGGTTCGAGTCCGGCATCAGCCAATTTTTCTTTGCTCGCGAACCGTTTATATATATATATATATATATATATATATATATATATATATATATATATATATATATATATATATATATATATATATAATTTATTTAATAGAACAATTGAGAAATCGGATCATAATATGAGTATGTTTGAATGATAGATATGATAGAAAAGTAGTGCTTTTTAAGAGTGCAAAAATATTTGAATAAATACATCACATAGGTAATGTGTTCAATATTAATGGAAGAAACGTTTGTCTTGTAGTCTTTACCGCAGGTAAATGACCGGTTTTGGGCCTGGTCACGGGTGATAAGGATCGAGCGGAAGGCATTGATGAATTCAGTATATATCGTGAATAGATATGGTTAGAATACTTTCTTAACAAACAGTACTTTAGAATAGGTTTCATATTTTAAATTAATTACAAACATAAAATGTTTTAAATATTTCACTGAGTATCGTGAAGAAATAATGATTAGATTGACTAAGCTTTGAAATAAATGGTAGATCTGAATTATTTAATAAACATTAATAAACAAAATATTTAGCTCCTAATGGAATCGCGTACATTAGATGTTTGGTGTGTGTTAACTAATGTGTAAACTGTTACGTAATTTACGCTAAGACCATGATAAGTTTGCTTCGAGTCGTTAGATATTTCGATAGTTGTTAAAAAAATAGTGCAAATTAAATGTGTCATAGTATGTATGTATTTTAAGTACAATTAATGTGACCCACTCCTTGTTCCCCAACACATGTTTCCGTGTAATGGACTTCCAAAGTTCACAAAACGTGCATGACTGCATTATTATATTATCAGTTTATCACATCCTAACACATGAATGAAATGAACTAAAATTAAATGTGTGGCATCATCAGAAAGCCCATTAAATTCTCTTTAACTTGATATCCATATTTCAAAATGTGAAATTTGGGGGACATTCTTTATTTCGATGAATCAGATCACAAATACAATATCTACAGTTGACATATGTTACCCACTTTATTTAATATTGACGTTTCATAGCATTGATCGTTCTGATTCATTTAAAAGACAGACTCAGTTGCCTTGCTCATTATGTATAGCATCCAATGAGCGTTAGTAATATAAAACTTGAAAGTTAGTATTAGCAAATATAAACACGACAATGTATGCATTTAATACTAAAATGATGTTTTAAAAGTTCTTTGTCATGCGGATTGATAGAGCCGTCCTTGTTGTATATAATACAGTTAAATTAAAAGGGTCTATGAAATATGAATTGTTGATCTTGAAAACATTATACACAACTCTGTACCCATGTTGACATCACTTTCTACTTTATAACTGTTTGTATAACTGTCTGTTTTCATGACACGTCGTAGGTATGTTTAGTTCGACAATAACTATCGAATTAGGTAACATAAACTTTCATAGGTCACCATTAGCACCGCTATACCCATTTGTTGGTAATTTTCAAAAAATGTTAGTCAAAAATACAATTTTCTTTTAATTTCGTTAATGGTCATCCATTGGCACAGATGTCTTCAGTACAATTAACAGTAAAGTCACTTAGATCACCGCGTGAGGGCGCTACAACTGACATGTTGGTTAATTTTGTTCCAATACATGATAATTTTGACCTAAAATTTGGATTTATTTTTACCAAAAGTAAAGTTGTAAAGTTTTATATTGAGCAAAATAATTCCCTCCCCCTAAAAAAATACAAATACAAATGCAAAATACAAAATACAAAATCATGTTTTTGGAACAATGGCGACTATATTGCATCCCAAGAATGCAATGGAATTTGTCCCAAGACTAAATGTTCTCAAGTTAAGAATTTGAAAGTTGACAAAATACACACATTAAATGTTTTTACAGTATAAATTCCTGCGGTTCATGGTGGCGCAAGCCTCGAAGTGTGACGTCAGATCTTCAGCACAATGCGTTAACATATCTAATGAAATCATTTGAGTGGTACGCTTGGAGCCTGTCTATATCCTTGATAGGATATAGAAAGAGTACCAGTCTACCTCAGCCACCTTAACAACATGAGTCGCGAGAGGGCGGTATTCCAGGAAATGATTTTAGGCTCATATGCAAATACAGACAAATAGCCACGATCTCAGACTTGAAATCAACTTTTAAATGTCGACGTTTGAATTGATGTTAATAATTCGCTTGCTGCTGTTGCTGCTTCTAGTAAAGAGAAAATACTGGTATATCGTTGGTTATTTATCAGATAATATAATGTAAAGGTATACAGATATCAACTATAACTGTCTTAAGTGCTTTTATCTATACGTGTAGGTGCTTTTGTAAACACAATGTATACAAATACAATGTTATTCCTAATAAGGCTAACGACGAATTTTAAATGACTGCGAATTTGAATTTGCCAGTAGTCTCTGGACAAGACCGACATTTCTGGTTTAGTTACATGCATTACAAGCGCTCACACAGTTTCCGCCGCTAGCGGCGCTGTTCACAATTCACCGAACTTCAGTTGCGTGTGAACGCCCTCTATCGGTGGACTTGCCCAAGTAGTGTACAGATACGACCCAGTGCAGTCTTACATGAAAATGTCAATGTTCACTGTTTGTTCAATATAAACGTTAGACACAAGCATTGCATTTAGTTTCCATATCTTTCAAGGTTATGCTAAAAATACAATTGAACAAAGTGTTATGATTAACTTTATTTAGAGGATCGAAAATGCGGCTATCATTGTCAACTTTACGAACATTGAGGGCCTCCTTCATTAGCTGAACTCAATGGAAAAGAATGTGCTTCCTTTTATACAATTACATTTTCCATAGATTCTTGTGTGCCCCCTTTTTTTGTTTATACGCCCCCTCTGTGTTCATAAAAACAAACATTCACGCTGACAAAAATACGGAGTATAAATGACATTGTGTATATTACATTTTAAGCGCAGTAGGAACCAACGGACCAACATACAGACATTGATGCAATTCAATAACATTTGCGACATACTTGATATCTTATCAGACAGATCGTGATGCACTTAAAAACCCTACGGAGTATCATGAGACTCTGCTGAAGACTAATGTATAAAATCCATGTCAGACAGGGTTGAAAAGGGGAGATCATATCGTACAATGTATGGCTTATAAGTTTTCCTAGTAACAAATTTTTATCCTGAAAAAAAAATTGTTTCAGAAATAATTATGACATCCAGGGAAAATGTTGGCGAATAATATTGCCATCTATTACGTAAACACTTAATTCATTGTTGATAACTGCATACATACATTCACGTTGACAGAAATGATGACCAATATGGGGGTATGTGAAGGTTTCAAATTATATGCACTAAGTTGAATACAAACCAACTGTACGCCTTTTCACTGAAATATTATTACATAGGGAAACTGTTTGACTATTTCCTCATACAATTTACTTTTAACATTCTCAAGAAAAACAAGCAATAACTCTAATTGCAAAACATTATGTTATTTTAAACGGGCCTATGAAATGCAATTCCTTAGCCTTCCTTGACAGCATTTTAAGTTCTGTTACTGTTGCCAGGTAGAGCCAGTCTATTAGTAATATCAGAGGATGTTATAACCAATTGATCAGTGTTTACGTATGTATAAAGAGCAATACAATAGAAGTATGGAATGTATGTTCAGTCTTACATATACAAATAGCACTTATCGGAAAGTGTAAATGTAGTTTCTTACACACTAATGTTTGCTAAATTAGACTTAAAGCGAACAAGCTATTAATTTCAAAATGAAATAAAGAAGGTAACGTTACAAAGTGTAAAATATTACTTGTGCATAAAGTAGCTACGAAAATGCTTTGACGGATTAATTGTTATTTTAACAAAATCCTAGATATCTAGGCTAATCACTGTCTCAAAGCAAGCTATATCTGGTTTTAAAATACATTACGTAACAACTTATACATCAGTTGACATACACCACTGTTGGTTGTCAAACATCTAATGTTTGCTATTAAATTTGGAGCTAAATGAATTGTTTTATTGTTTGTCCAATAATTGATCAGATCTACGATCTCAAAGCTTTGTGCAATCTAACCACTATATCTCGATCGATGGCGAAATATTTAAAACATTCATAATGTATTTATTTCAATATGAAATCCATTCTAATGTACTGCTTGTTTTAAGAAAGCAATATAAATTATCTCTTCACGATAAACTGAAACACTGAATACATTTATATAATGTGATGTATTTAGTTAAACAGAACACCTAATTCGTACATGACTGTTAATGTTTACATACGTATTATTATTAAATCAAATTAGTTTTGTATCAAATTGTAACCATGTTTTGTCTCGTCTTTTTTACTCTTAAAAATCACTTCTTTAGAATGGAGATTTATTCATTATTTATTGGTGAGCAAACTCATATTATTATACAATGTCTGATTTGTTCTAAAATAAACTGTTTTACGAAAGACTGGTACACTACATGGACTGAAAAACACTCAAACCATTTTCGCTAAACAAAACACAAGCATCACCTCAATAAATACATTTACGGTTTTAAAGTCCAACAAAACAGACACTACTGCATTTGCTATTACCAGATTATCAAATCAACGAACTATTATCTAAAAGCTTACTTGGTGTTTAGTTGGTACACCTACCATTCATTCTGAAAATTGTTTTTGTTTCAAGTGCTTTCATCTTAGAGAAAACTGAATTTGTTATGTTGAATTTACAAAAGCTACCATTATGCAATTTTTGGTAAAACATGTAAGTTTTATTTTTTCTCAAACACGTGAACACGTATTGCGATTAAAATTTCACAGTTTAGTTAACATGACATTTTTTCTTCATAATTAAACTAAAGGTTGAAATGAACATACACTACAGAATATTGATGTTATTCCTGTCCATTAACATTGCAAACAGAGAGTATCGTGCCAACAAGAAAGTGTTCAAATAACACCAGATGGGTCAACTTTATTATCCCACGGTGTTTATTTTAGGCGACTTGCCCATTATTAATACCAGCGGTGTAATTGTTAACACCTTAGCTTTGACAGTGTACATGTACATATTGTAATGCTAAGTAGGCCTAAGTAAATGTGTTGAATAGACAAGTTATATTATTTTCAACATGCTGGTATAATAACTGAATTATACCATACTCTCCTAGCTATACACAAGTTTATTATATTTAGTTTTGCACTTACACTTAAAATACTATTTACAACAAGAAATATCGATATTACTTATACCCTTTTACTGCAAAAGGGAAACAAGTACAACATTGGTAACAACCTGATAACACAAATAACCCGTTATTATCCAAAAGCTAACTTGATGCGTACAGCGCAGCAGAGAATACAAGTGTGTCACTCGTTAACAGTTTGCGTATTCACGACCTGTTGTCGTATTGCGCACTTACCACGGTACCCCCTCAAACAACAGGCTAGATCCTTCTGTAATCGAGAGTTTATGTGTTTCTTTATTTTCCAATCGGATTCCCGATGGAAATTCATCGTGCAAGAATTGTTGATTTGTGGGCGGTTTATTTAAAATGATGGCCAATCACAGGCCCCTAGCTTTGACCGCGTTTGATCCCACACACAATGCATGCACACACATGCTGTACGTGAACAGTACATGACGTCACAGTGAGCAGTTGCTGGTGCAACCAGTACCGTAACCAACGAGAGTACGCCTTTCTGTTTTAAATTAAAATTAAAAGCAATTACTACCTGTACAGTGTTCTTGTCATGTACATGTACGTATACATGTGTATTATGAATCCATGTACACTGTGTGCACATGTGCTAAGTCGAGTTCGGATAGCTAAGCGGGGCAATATTATGTGACCAAACTGTTCAGATGCACCTTGGTAAAAGCTATCTACAAGGTGAACATTTTATAAAATACACTTTCGAGGGAGAAAAACGTGTTTCAAAATAGACAACTTCCAACGACGTTTTCTTCAAATGTTAATTTTATCCTGTCGGTAGGTATTCGTGACAATTCGAAAGTTGTACCATTTAACTACTAATGTTTATAATAGTTTACTATGCCGTTTACAGTTTACTATGCTGTGTGTTGTATTTGGTGCTGCAACATGAACATGGCTGTATGACATCATACCAGCGTCAATCACCACAGCACTCGATGTTGACATATTTAGCAAGTCTATTCATCATCTAGAAATATGAAAGAGCAACACACAAAAATATCAATTATGATTTTTTACGTCACTGTTTTTAGTTGATATTTAAATGTTTAACTTTAGTCTGTCTCTGTATTATTTAGTCATTCACTATGGGTGCAGGCGTTTTGATAATAACGAACAATTGAACAAAAATACCTCTGAAGTATATGAACAATCCATTGTTCGGTGATGGTGATTGGTTTCCCGCATCAAATAGAAGATCCACCCCAAATACATTATCTGGACTATAAGAGTGGTTGAAACACATGGCGTGACCTAGGCCAAGTGACGTATAATTATCACAGTTATCATCATCCAACTGAAGAGACGTCACACCATGTTCCTTGCCGTAGTAGAATGAGTCTTGATCTTTTACAGGATTTGGACCTGAGAAGAGAAATACAGACTAAAATATATTTCTCCACTGTACTTACTAAAAGGGGATAATACGGCCAATACAAATGTTCCTGCGAGATACGAACGCCTCTTGACGAATATGTCAGCACATTTAGTTTAAAATTTTAATCTGTTAGTATTGATAATAAAGGAAATATTTAGCAAATAATAAAACAAGATATTACATTTTTTTATTGTCAGTGTAGACACATTTGGCATAAAATAGGCTATAGTAGAAAATACAATAGAATGATATTATAGTTTATCTGCTCTGAAAAGAAACATGGGAGGACGATTATGGGAGACGTTGTCCTGACCGTCCTCTCCTCGATAAATTTAATATTTAGGCAAGGACATGTCAAAGAGTGCCCATGGGACAGGCTGCATGCGTACTGACAGCCAGCTTACCAGCTGGTAAATGAAGCCATACACAGTCTGATATTGAATATAAGTTAAGCCATACTTACCACTGACATTTTTAGGGTTCCACACATTTCCATTTTGTATCTGTACCTCTACGTGATCGTGGAAAGCCTCCCATACAGCGTGAGCGACATTGTTGCTAGAATCAAATGTCCACCTTTAAGGGTGAACAGTGTCAGTATTAATGTTGGAACTGAATGCTACTTAATACGTTTTCACAGACTATACTGCTTTTTGTAATACAGTCATAATTGTTTTAAAACTGATAAGGCTCAAATTTCCCTTGTGCTTAATTGTTGACAACTGATTCAGTTCAGTGAGCACACACTCCTCTCCCCCACTCAAAGGATCCCAGTTCTACCGATTCCCGCCTGCAACGCTACAACAAACTAATCCTATAGCAGTCTACTTCAGCAGTACCATTTCCAAGAGTCTGTCATTCTCTTGAAGACGATCAGAGCATATTGATCGAAACGTCCAGTTGTAACCACCAGTTCTTTTCTAATTACGAGGTAATTGAGAATTTCCATGTTGTTACTGCAAACAGTCTTTAATTAGGCTCAAATTTAATGACTTTTGCCCATTAACTTTTAGTGCAATGTATGGTTCACTAGCCATAACCTTACGTGAAGGTTTCATGGTTGCTATGGCAACTGTCCATTCAACTGATTTTCTGCAACTGATTTTCCGTGTAAATACACAGACAGTTATTGTTCTTGTCATCATTATATTTGGCTACTTCCAATGCAATCTGGGAATCCAATGTGGCCGACATTACGTGATAATTCTATGTCCTTTATTTTAGTACTATCTATACTGAACAACAATATTTTGGTAAAAACTATTGTGTTGTTGGCCCAAAATTTACCAATATATAATCTTGATTATATTAGATTACAGTGAAAATTTATAGCCCATAATTATACACTATTTAGTAGTCTTGAACAGCATAAATAATCACAGCTTTATTTGTGGAAAGTTGGTGATGATATCAAATAAATGTAATCATTTTGCGAATGACTTTTGTTTTTCTCCTGGAGACGGACATTCCACATTGGAATTAACAGTAACAATCTGAATGCCCGTTCACTATTCGTTATTAAAGACACAATGGAATTAGTTGAAAGTGCAACGTATTGGTATGTATGCATGACATTTTTCAAAATATGTATACTGGCATTAATTGGAATTGATAATTATGCGATATATTTTACTAAAAAGAAAACGTTTTTTGATGAAATGTTTGTTAAAATGTTATATTTTACTGAAATAGAGAGGGCACTTAATCGGACTTCAGGGCAATTTAAAATAGCTATGACGCTCGAATCCATGGCTGCGTTATTGCCACAAAATTTCCGAACTCAATTTATTCGAATTCGACACGACATAAGCGCTGTACGGGCCTGACATATCAGTTGTAATGAAATACTAATTACATTACATATAGCCATGTTGGATAAAATTATATTGAAATGTTTGCCATCTTTGAAATGACAAAATCTTTCATAAATCAGTTTACCTGTATACCGTTCCTGCCGAGTCTCTCGCCAGTATCTCGGTGTCGTTTTCTTGAAGAAAATCCGGTAAACGACTAAAACAGTAGTCCGCGTTCACATCACAGTCTCCATAATTATCTGAAAAATTGTATACAATATCGGACTGTAATTTCATAAGCTACTCCCAGAACATTTGACGTTAACATTCTTAATAAGTTTACTGCAGCTTTTCGCTCCGTGCATGATTCATTGAGGGCGCACATCACATTCCTGCTTGTTGACGGGGCACCACATATCGCTGGTAAGCGTGCGGTAGTGACTCGTTTTGCACTCAAGTGTTACCAGTTACCAACCAAACGTTCCTGCTGCATATCTATAAAGTATTTAATGCGTATACGGACTGTTGGGCTTTGTTAACACAATTCTATAAAATGGCACCAACAAGTGCGATGAACTCACTTGAGCGCTACGACATACAGTGTACACAGTTTTGTTATCAACGAAAATATAATCTTGTGAAACCTCTATATTTTGTTTGTTTGTTTGATTTTTAGTTGGAAATATTTTTACAATATAATAACTTTATAGATATCTACACTTCCACAAAGTTGCACGGTGACGGGCCTAAAATTATTACTTTTGCAATAATTATCGCTTTACTAACTGTCTCTTCGTGAAAACGGAAAAACCTAGTTTGCAGAAATGTTCCCATATAGCGTGCGTGCAAAACCAGAATAAACGTGTACCACGGAAACACAATTTGAGCTGTTGTATTAGGCAAATCTGTTTAAAGTGGTTTTACGAAAGGGCGATTATGTATTTTCACACATATACACAGTGTATTAATATATTGCATTAAGAATTTTAGATTGATGAAATTCTTGTGTCTGGTGATAAACAATTGGTTTGATTTTACCCTTACACCGACGTATGTATGAGGTACTGTATAATCAGTGCTTACTGCGTGTCTGTGAAAATAATCGTTTAAAAATAATAGTAATTTCAAAAATCAACTTAATATTTGATTTTCTCGTAACTTGCTTTTTAATTGTCCTGTCGTGAAAATGGTGAGGATATTTTCAGCATCGTTTGGAGGTACTTTAGTGTATTAATGGTTGAATCCTTGCTGATATTATCATGATCATTTGCCATAAAGAGCTTCCATGTATATTTACCTTCCAGTACATCAGTGACTGATATTAGCCAGCTTGTGTTTGCCTTGTACCACCAGAACAGTCTCCATGTAGCACCGTCTTCGTTAATCACAGGGTAGTCAGCTGACCAAAACAAATAAAAACCAAACAAATTAGAACCAATCATAAATATCTAAAACACTATTTTTTTAAATATTCATATAGAAAAATAGCACTATCATCAGTTTTTTTAATTTTATTTATTTATTTTATTTTAATTATTTTTTGGTTAAAATTATGTTATATATTATCCTTAACTTTTTGTCAGAACACTTCCTTAATTTTTGTCTGTTGGTCATGAAATTTGTTACACATGTTGTCTTCAGTACAGGCAACAATGTGACGGCATTTAAACCACTAGAAGGCGCTATAGGCAATATTTTGGGTCAATTTGTTCCAAAAACCTGATTTTTAAATATTTTGACCCAAATTGTAATACTGATGACATAAATGTATACATTGAGCAAACAAAAAGTTGAAAAAGCTTTTTAAAAATCAGATACCCTTTTATGGCCTTAAACGGTTTTTGAAATAGACCGTTTTAACAGTGTAAACAATAAAGTGTGCCTATTGGAGAATATATTTGCCCTTTGTCCATTTTTTTCTGCGTCAATTAAAATAATACATTCTAAATTTAGGAGGGTGCCGCGCTCCTCCCATTCCTCCTTATTAACATAAAATCTGTGACGTATACCTAGGAGATTTTATCACTCGCCCGTGTTAACGTGGCACTCTGTGTCATGATTTACTATTCTTTCACGAAGTTTTTAATGTCAACAGTCTTTACTTATCCTCTTCACCATGCAAAGCTTACTTAAGTACATGTTTATTACATAAGTCGTGTGTACACACGTTGCTAGCAGTTCATGACTGTTTTATTACCTAGTGGCAACAATGATGGCCAACAATAATGGTTTAAGAAGGCATTCTTGCAAACGATGAAAGCCTTTGTTTACTTTGTTCTCTGCTCAGGTGTACGTCACGAATAGCGCCTCCTCGCGTCGTGCAAAATTTGAAACAATGTTTTTCATAATTACATTTTTGAAAAATCCACTCAAGACACAAAACAAACTTAAAATTGTTTTTTATTAATATAATTTGAAAATAAAAATAACAAAAACAAATAAATTAATACAAAGACACACCTCAGTAAAATATAAAATGTTAACGAACCTGTAGTCTGCACTTCTGCTGTAGGTGCTTCGGTCGTCAGAGGCGTCGTAGTCTGTCGAGTCTAAACAAAAACAATGGATCAAAATAAAAAGGCTGTAGATTTCAATGTTAATATTTGCCTGTCCACCAAAATGACAAATTCATTTGGCGAGTTTTTACTACAAACAAAATAATTTGACTGAATTAGGTTTACTTAAAGATGTATGGCGGATAATTTTCGCAATTTCCGCAGTTTTGCTTGCTTCATTTCGTTTATTTTTTATTATTTTTACAAATATGAAAATCTAAATCCTTTCAAGCATGGGCTTTTTGTTACCATATTATATATATCACAAAAGAATATTTGTTTTAATGTATTTATTATTCTTTTTTTAAATTTAATTTTCCAATGATACTTTAGTTTAACGTTTAGTTTAAACGTTAGTTTAATATAAAACTATGTAACGGAAATAAATTGAAATTCAAATTCAAACAAATCTCCACAAAAACTTCTATAGTGCCCTATAGAAGTATGTATATATATATATATATATATATATATATATATATATATATATATATATATATACTTAAATGTAGCGGTCTATCTTGAAGTAGAGTGCTCAATGCCACATAGACAGAGCGTAATATACTTGTAGTAAAACTAGTGGAACGCTGGTAGTTGTAACTCCGAGTTTCACGCGTTATGTGATCATCAGACAACTGATAGTCACCAAGTGATGATCGCATAACGCGTGAAACTCGGAGTTAACAACCAACGTTCCTAGTTTTACTATATATATATATATATATATATATATATATATATATATATATATATATATATAAACGTGTAGCGAGCAAAGAAAAATTGGCTGATGCAGGACTCGAACCCGCGACCTCTCGAATACCATACGAGTGCTCTACCAACTGAGCTATTGCTCTATGGGGCCAGGACAGAGCCCAACCCATATCTACCGAGTAGCCAGGGATCAAGCCCCGGTCAGATGCAAACAACCTGGGTAACGGCAGTAGCAGGGATCACACAACTTGGGACACAAGCCTTTTACGTGGTTGTACACAACGTAGATGTATAGGGAGAAAGTGACCTGAATATTATATTGAAATATTGAAATATTACTTTGAGTCTAAATTATTATAATGGTATCGGAAATAAAACACTCAGAAAAAAAAAAAATACATACCTGTATACTTTGCGCAGCAGAACGCGAATCTATTTCATAATATCTGTATTCAGCATTTTCCGCATCTCCGGGAAACTCTTCCTTTTCACCCGAATTGAGCTCGCAAATGCCGTTTTCTTGACTGTAATTCACTGAGATGCAATCAGGGTCACGGAGGCAGTTGGCCAGGCATCTCGTAGGAGACTTTACCCGCTCCAATCTCCGGAGTACACGGTTTTGCAGTGTTTGGCCGGATACCGTGGATTTCGAAAAACCTGCCGATCTTATCATGGTTCCACCGTACACCGACGATAATAAATGAATAACAGGCAAGACTATGGCTACTGCCAATAGTCTCAAATCTGTGTACATTTTGAACGAGCTGAGTTGTAACGGTTTTGATTCAATAAAGTTGTTAATTTTGACAGTGACGCTGGCTGTGAATGTAATAGCCTATTGCATTTACACACACAGGTGTAACGGCGCATGTAATTGTGTATTACAAATAACAATCAGTCTTTGTCATATTCTCATGAATTACATGGCACGGGAACACGTCTCATAAATCAATTAATATTTGCTCAAACAAAAAATACTCTCATTTGCCATCCAATGATTTGCGTTCCACTGCAGACACTTGGCGAATGGCAGAAAATAATCATGCGTCACATGTTGGTATTTCATTTCTACATGTATATATCAAAGGCCCCTGCCTAGTGTGGCCGAATTTGATTGGTCAGTAGTCATGACGTAATTACCATATATAATGTAATGCAAGACAGCGCGCAGCGTGTACGCGCACGCACGTATTTCCTTGATTACTTCCAGACCACTTTGATCAATATCTTTAAACCAAAACCCTATATTGTCCAATGAGGACAATATTTCATCTACACGTGCGAAGTATCAACCTGAGGGCAATACAAATCCTTACACAATCACTCGTGTCATCTGTTTAAATATCTAAAAGTTAACAGCAATGTATTCATCGCATGAATCATTGTTTCAACAAGTGCAGGGATTAATGTTTACCATGTGGGTTAATTTGTAAAAGTAATGTAGGCCAAGAGATAATTATATTGGCTTATTTACATTTCAAACGCATAAATTATGTTTTTGATCAACCATTGTGTACAGATATTATGTCATGAAAGAAGCACAACATGGCATTTAGATGTGGTAGCTAGACAAACCCTCTCGTATCTTAGCAACTATCTGTAAATAACAACCATTTTCAATGACTAGTTGGATATTAAACGATAACATTTTGCTGGACAGATTTGTTCCAGTTGACTAAATCACACTGTGGCAATACGTCTTACCGTGTCAGTACTGAGCATAATAGATTATTATACTTACGTGTTGATAGCCTAAGGTAAATTATAAGTACCTCAGAATATAATTATGCCCATGCACAGCAAACACGTAGGCAAACAAACCGATATATCAACCGTAAGTATTTGGAGAGCAGCTTCTGGAAAATGTATTTTTTATCGGAACGTTGCTATTTCACTTGAGGAAAAGATAACAATAAAATAATCATGATGAGTAAAATAATCATGATCAGCATGGTTTCACAGTAAATTATTGTTTTTAGATAAAGTGATGACAAATGCTGTAAAATTTCTCAAAATACTTTTGAAAAAGCATGGTTTTACAGTAAATATGTACCGAAATGATATAATGGAGGTTCCTCCAGAAATTTCTGGCACATCTTTATTGCAAATCAACTGTATTCAAATTCCCCCGAAGACGATCACAGTATACTGATTGAAAAGTCGAACTATTACACCAGTTTTTCTCAGAAACGGCACTTAATTGAGAGATAGTTCAAACCTTACTCTTAAAATCGTACTCAAACATGAATTAAAGGTCCATCCTCAATGGCAGAATACTGCAAATATTACTGCATTCAAATGTGATAGCTTGATATGGTTATATTACATTTTGATTAAAGCAATCGCTGAGTTAAAAGACAAACAATTTGCCATCACCTCACTAAGCAAAATACAAAAATAGCTTTATTCAAAAATTGAATAAAGTGTTTAAGTTATCAATTTTATTGAAATAATGCTTCTGTATGGCAACTGAAGTTGCAAAACATTCAAGAATACTTTTATTCTCGAATCTGGATAATTTGAGTTACATACAATTAGTTCTATGCTCAGAAGCATGGATATTTGGTAAAATATGTATCTACACTCACTGGCCATAAGTATTGCAACATCCCTAAAGTTCAGTTTGGAGAACTGTGCTACAATAATTTATTTTATTTTATTTACACTACTTAAGAATTCTGGAAAGTGCCTGTGTTTTGAAGTCAATGTTCTTTTTACTGTTCTTGCTCGGAAATTATGTAATACACGATCGATGAAATCGGCTTAAATGATCATCTCACCTGTTACTTGTAAAGTGCTATTTTCAGCATGTTGCAATACTTTTGGCCAGTGAGTGTACATAAAATTGTATTTTATAGGCCGTCTAATATTTTACCCAATTGCTCTATTATACATCTATATTCATCTGATAGAGATAGCATCCATTTCATACAGCGATGAGACACTCTTCATTTTGCAAGGCCAACCTCTGAAAGAAACTGGTTTTTAATTTCCTGTATTACTACGTTCGCTACGTTTAGTATTATCTAAACTAACAGAGATACTTGGCGGAGCGATGACATAGAATTTGCTAGTTTTGATAAGCCAACCTGAAAGGAAAAACAATTTTTAATTTCCTGCGTGAATTTTTGGAGGCAGTTTGTGCATTGTCACGTCTAGCAACATGTACAACAAAGCCGTCGCAAGCGTAACGGATTGTTGCTACAAGTTTAGACAGTTTACTGATCCGGATCCTGTATTTGCTGATCCTGCTCGCGCAGTGGATACGTGATCCAAGGTGGTGTAAACGAAAATAACTAGACGAAAATTATTGCAGAATTCATTAAATCATGATGATTAATATCAAATAACCTTTTGAATTATTTATTTGAAGGCCAAAATAAATTTTCATTGCTATCAAATGATATATAAAACAGTTTGTCAAAACAACAATCTGAATTTAGCAGATGAATTCTGCCACGGGCACGGTTTAACCGTAGTCTGGTACACAGTCGTATACAACAGGCATTATCTACAGTTTCCGTTTGTCTTCGCACTGCGCAATATCACACAATTCTGATCCGCGATCAGGAGTGAAACAAAGACACCCTTAAATTAAAAGCCTTTGATATAATGATATTCGGCTTGATGATTTGACATATACACGACAAACTAATTTTAGATACAGACACTTTATAATTGTCCAAAGTGGCTTCTGTGTATAGAGCTAGTATACTCTGCGGTGATAGCATTTGAGTGGCTGACCGAGAACCATGCATGTCCATTCATGGCAAACGCGACGGCAAACAGCAACATTACTTGAAACAGAAAATATAGACAAGTAATTTGATATATCCTCCAAAACGTATGTATGAAGCGCATTATACTTATATTGTTTCCGAGTGTCGATGGAAACTATTCGTAATCGACTCGGGCGGGATTGGAACTCACGACTCCATTCTTACGATTACGATAGAACTGCTAGAATCATATATTTAAAATTATATGCACTATGTTGAATACAAACCAACTGTACACCTTATTTCACATAAATAATATTACAAAGGGAAACTGTTTCACTATTCCGTCATACAATTTAATGTTAGCATTCTCAAGAAAAACAAGCAAGGTGGTATAACTCTAATTTCAAAGCATGATGTCATTTTAAACGGGCCTATGAAATGCAATTGTTTAGCCTTCCTTGGCAGTATTTTAAGTTGTTACGTTACTAATGCCAGGTAGAGCCAGTGTATTAGTAATATCAGAGGATGTTATAACCAATTGATCAGTGTTTTACGTATGCATAAAGAACAAGACAATAGAGGCATGGAATGTACATTCAGTCTTAGGAAGGACATCTTTCCCCAACCTCCATTTATCCCCTGTTTTTGGCTGGTTCCCGCCAGGTTCACCCTCCCTTAATACTACAATAGAAGATTCCAGCTATCCAGTGATAACTATTGCCAAGGGATTATAGGATTCGTTAAGTCGTGGTTACTGTTTCTTTGTATATCCACCAGACAGATAATGAGCTCATTCTAATACCCGGAGGGAACCGGCCAACATTTGGAGGTTTTTGGAGGTTTTTGGAGGTTTTTGGAGGTTGGTGAAACGTGTCCCTCACGTATCAAAGTAGTCTCAAATGCAAATAACACTTATCAGAAATTAAGTCCAAACGTACTTTCTGACATATTAAGATTTACTAAATTAGACGACCAATGCTATTAAATTCAAAATGAACTAAAAGAGGTGACGTTAGAAGTGTAAATATTACACGAAAATTTAACAAACGTCTAGATATCTATTCACTGTCTCAAAGGAAGCTGACACGGGTCATAAAATACATTACGTAACAATTTATACAACAGTTAACACACACGAGCACACACACCCTCACGCACATTGATTTGTGGGGTATTCCTTTGTTCGTTCTATTATCCCTTTTCTATATAATTCTCCTGTGGGGTACAAGATTTTCTATAGTTACCTTGTGGGGTCCAATTGTTCTATTGTGTTTTGGACCCCACAACGAATGGTGTGTACGTTCACACATACACACACACACACACACACACACTTTTGTTACATACCCTGTGTGGAGATTATTTTGTTCTCGTGTAGTTAAGGATAAGACATTCTTTAACCCTTGCCATTTCCACAGAAGAGTGCTTTTGGAGCGGAGTTCGTCTCATTTTTCCCGTTTAATAATCTACTCCATTTTGAGACCAGAAAAACCTACCAAAATGCTTCCAAAATGTTCACTATTCGATTTGGAGCTAAATAAATTGTTATTATTGTTTGTCCAATAATTGACCAGATCTAACATATCAACGTTTTGTGCAATCTAACCACTATATCTCGATCAATAGTGAAATATTTAAAAACATTCATAGTGTATTTATTTAAATATGATATCCATTCTAAAGTTTTGCTTGTTACGGAAGCAATCTAACAATATCTCTTCACGATATATACTGAAACACTGAATACATTCATATGTGTATTTATTTAAATAAGACACCCATTTAGTACATGACTGTTAATGTTTACATACATATTATTATGAATTCAAATTAGTATGTAATCAAATTGTAACCATGTTTTGTCTCTTCTTTTTTACATTCTTTAAAAGCACTACTTTAGAATGGAGGTTTTACCATCTATTGGTAAGCAAACTCCTATTATTATACAATGTCGGATTTCTTCGAAAATAAACTGTTTTACAAAAGACTGGTATATACTACATGGACTGAAACACACTAAAACCATTTTCGCTAAACACAGCACAAACATCGCCTCAATAAATGCAATACATTTACGGTTTTAAAGTCCAACAAAACAGACGCTACTGCATTTTGCTATTACCAGATTATCAAATCAACGAACTATTATCTAAAAGCTTACTGGGTGTTTAGTTGGTACACCTACCATTCATTCTTAGAGAAAACTGGATTTGTTATGTTGAATTTACAAATACTAAAATTATGCAATTTTTTGTAAAACATGTAACAGTTTCAATGTTTTTTTCTCAAACACGTGATCACATATTGTGATTACAATTTCACAGTTTAGTTAACATATCATGTTTTCTTCATAATTAAACTAGAGGTTGAAATGAACATACACTACAGAATACTAATGTTATTCCTGCCATTTAACATTGCAAACAGAGAGTATCCTGCCAACAAGAAAGTGTTAAAATAACACCAGATAGGTTAACTTTATTCTTCCACTGTGTTTATTTTGGGCGATTTGCGCATTATTAACACCAGCGGTGTAAGTTGTTAACACCTTAGCTTTGACAGTGTACATATTGTAAAGCTAAGTAGGGCTAAGTAAATGTGTTGAATTGTCAAGTTATATTATTTTTAACATGCAGGTACAATAATCCTATTATACAATACTCACCTAGCTATACACACGTTTGTTGTTTGTCATGGGACAAAATGTAAAACATATGGGAAGCTCCATAACTAATTTAACTAATTGATCCACGTTTATTATATATAGTTTTGCACTAACATTTAAAATAATATTTACAACATGAAATATCGATATTATTTATACCCTTTAACTGTAAAAGGGAAAAAAGTACATTGGTAACAACCTGATAACGCAAATAGCCCGTTATTATCCAAAAGCTGACTTGATGTCAAGTTGATAAATGTTCCAATTATCATAAACAAGTAATGATGCACGTTATTTAAAGAAACAAAATATTTGAAAAAAAGTGAAATGCTGAATTAACAAGTTGCCATCCAGAAACTTTGTCTAAAATATGAGAACACAACAAAAGGATCGAGTTTTCTCAGAAAAGGGAGCATCTGTTTTGACGAAACTTTCACAGATTTGTTTTATTTCTGGATAACTAGATAACATGATCGTTTCGTCATCACGAAGTGACACTTTTTGTAAAACCACAAAAAATTATTATATTACATAGCTTGACTTTATTCACCAAAGGCTACTTGGCAGTGTTTTACTTTCTTAATTAGAGTTATTATCACAGGCATAAACAGTGTGGAAATTAACTTCTTTTTATCGAACAGACAACAAACGCAATTCACTTAAGATTTATAAACTGTGAGCACCCTGAAGAAAAGGGATTTTATACAACGTAATACAGGAAGTCTGTTCACTTTGTTCACATCAGAGCCCTATGTAGCGATGTAATTAATTAGACGCAGTGTCTTGATGATAGCCACTTGGGCGTCAAGTGAGGGTTGTGCGTACACTTCATGTGCGTGTTGTGGTGATTCGTGCTGGCAGCCAATGATCTTCCATCAACTGCAAAATACGCCAAACGTAACGCACTATTGCTACCATTCAGACCTAACCAACATGTCGTCTTAACAGCTCATGTACGCTGCACATTACCTACATGAAAACAGTGTACCATGTTGGCCATAACCCAGTCCACGGCATTGTATTCAAAATGTGTACACGTTAAACTAGACGTGGGTGAATTCGCTAAATGTGTACAGCGTAGTAGTGTCACTTTGAAATTTAACACAAGCAGCTGTGTTAACAGTATTCAAGAACTGATACATGTTTACTCATTCAGCCAATAATTTCCTGTTAAAACGTCAGAGAGTCAAAACAAAATCAAATCGTTCAAAGCTTTAAAATGGAGAAAAGCGTGTTTTAAAATGGATGTGTTCTTCAAATGTTAATTTTATCCTATGGGTAGTTTAGTGCCACTTCCTGTTAACGGTGACGATTTGATATCAAATACCAATGTTGTACTTTCCATTTAACGATTATGGTGAATGTTGTACTATGCCGTGTGTCGTCTTCACAAACACTCGATGTTGACATATTAGGCTTATTCATCATCTAGAAATATGAAATAAAAAAGTGTGGTTTATATTTAGAAATGTTCACGGATGTGCAATTGCACGGAAATAATCACAAATTGAAAACATGGCTCGTTTATTAATTAATTATGATTTGTGACGTCATTGGTTCTAATTTATGTTTAAATGATTTGCCTCTGTTTGATTTCGTCAGCCACTATGGGTGCAGGTGTTTTGATTATAACGAACAATTGAACAAAAATACCTTTGAAGTGTATGAACAATCCATTGTTCGGTGATGGCGATTGGCTTTTCGCATCAAATAGAAGATCCACTCCAAATACATTATCTGGACAGGAAGGACCGTCGTTACACATACCATGTCCCAGGCTTAGTGACGTATACCATTCACAATTATCATCATCCAACTGAAGAGACTTCACACCATGTTCATCGCGGTATTGGAATGAGTCTTGATCCATTATAGGATTCGTACCTGAAAAGAGTAAGGTACGAACTAAAATGCAGTTCTCTGTTGTATTTAGTAAAGGGGATGATAGGGCCAATACAAATGTTCCTACGAGCTACGAACGCCTCTACGAAGAGTCTTGATCTTTTATAGGACTCCGACCTGAAAAGAGAAATGCACGAACTAAAATACGGTTCTCTATTGTATTTATAAAATAGGATAATATGGCCAATGCAAATGTTTCTATGAGCTACGGACGCCTCACGACGTTCATTTAGTTTCAAATAAATGTGAATGTATTTCAATGTATTTATAATAAAACAATTGTGACTTTCAATTTGTTAATTGTCAATAAAATATGCAAATGGGGTTTGTCTGTATTAGAAAAAAATACAGTGGAATATAGTTTGTCTGCTCTGAAAAGAAAAAAAAAGGATTATGGGAGAAATTGTTTTATGACAGTAACCTTCTCCATACATATTTGGGTCAGGGCATGTCAACCGTCCACAAGGTATCGCCGCCTATGCCTACGAGTATCCGTGCGGCTGGTTGCATGCAGAATGACAACCACCAATCATCCAGCTGTTAGATACAGCCATACACACAGTCTGAGTTGTTGATTATAAGTATAATCTGTACCTACCACTGATATTTTTAGGGTTCCACACATTTCCATGTCTTATCTGTCTCTCTGTGTGATCGTGGAAAGCCTCCCATACAGCGTGAGCGACATTGTTGCTAGGATCAAATGTCCACCTTTAAGACAAAACAATTTAAGTTTTAATTCTTGAACTACATATGACTTAATTATTTTGGTTATATTTTGACTCATATTTACTGACTTTTAGTGACATTCATGGTTCACCAGCCATACGCTGATGAGGAGGTTTCGAGGTTATTTCAACTTATTTTCCGCATTTTCGTCGTAAATACAATTATTGGGAACCAATATGGCCGCCATTTCGTGATAATAATATATATTTGTATTAATACGATATGTTGCTAAAAACTCAAACTATTGTGTTGTAATCATTTAAAGCCCATAGTTATATACTACTGAGTAGTCTAGAAAAGCATAAATGATAACAGCTTACCTAAAGTAAATGCATGTTCACTATTGTCTCGTTAACGACACAATGGAATTAGCTGAAACTGCAATATTGGTACAGATACATGAATATTTACCAAAGGTGGACGTATACTGTCATTAACTGTAACTGATAATTATGTGATGTACAATGTGTACCAATTTGGATGAAATTTTGGGAAAATGCTACATTTTACTGAAATGGAGAGGGCACTTCAATGCAGTTAATGACGTTTAAATTAACTATGACGTTCGAATACACGGCTGCGTTATTACAACATAATTGCAGAACTCAATTCATTCCAATTCGACACCACATGAGCGCTATACATTTGTAACGGGCCTGGCATATCAGTTGTAATGACATGCTAATTATATTACATTTAGCCATGAGGGATACAATTATATTGAAATGTTTGCCATCTTTGAAATTACCAAATATCTCATCAATCAGTTTACCTGTATACCGTTCCTGCCGAGTCTCTTGCCAGTATCTCAGTGTCGTTTTCTTGAAGAAAATCCGGTAAACAACTAAAACAGTAGTCAGCGTTCACATCACAGTCTCCATAATTATCTGAAAATTGTATAAAAGGATCAAACTTTAATAGCCTAAATCACTCTGAAAACATTTGCTGTTAACATACCTAATAAGTTTACCAAGGCTTTCTGCTTCGTACATGACCAGTTGAGGGCGAACAAATCTAAAAAAATCTAACAACTGCGATGAACTCACTTGTGGATAAACAAAGAGTGTGGGACAAAGCCTAATTTGTTTTTGCTATCAACGGACTTATAATGATGTGAAACCTCTGTTTTTCTTTAAAGAAAATGAAAGTTGATATCCTCACTGTTCTCACGAAGGTTAGTTAACTGTTGCTAACTGTTCCTTCATGAAAACGCAAATGTCGATTTTCTGAAATGTTCTATTATAGCTTACGTGCACAACAGAATATACGAGCAGCAGTTTATTTATTTATTTATTTTATTTATTTATTTTATTTATTTTATTTTGTATTATACTTTTTCTCACTGGTCACGATATGATAAACAACATGCTATTCTTTTTTGTACTCTCGAAAACACATTTTGAGCTGTTTAAAATTGAAAGGACCATTCTATTAAAAAAATCCATTAGCCGTAATTAATTCTTCTATGGCATAAGTTTGAAATATGTACTTTCACACATATACACAATGTACCAATATACAATAATAATTATAGATTGATGACATTCTTGCGTCGAGGAATAAACAATTTATACAATTTTGCCTATACACCGACGTATGTATGAAACACTGTATACTGAGTGCTTACTGCGTGTCTGTGAAAATAATCGTATAAAAATAATAGTAATTTCATTAAAAGAAAGCAACTTAACTCTTGATTTTCTAGTAACTTGTTTTTAAATTGTCCCTTTGTGAAAATGGTGAGGATATTTTCAGCACCGTTTAGCGGTACTTTAGTGTAGTAATAGTGGAATCCTTGCTGATATTATGATCATTTGCCATAAAGAGTTTCCATGTATATATTTACCCTGCAGTACATCGATGACTGATGTTGGCCAGCTGGTGTTTGCCTTGTACCACCAGAACAGTCTCCATCTAGCATTGTCTACGTTAATCACAGGGTAGGCAACTGACCAACACAAATTAGACCGAATCATGAATATTTAAAACCTTTATTTTTGTTAAATATTCAGAAATACAATATAAAAACATATCTATAATGAAAAGTTATGCTTTCCATAATGATGTTTCTTCTTCATCATATTTCTTCAACTTTTTGTCAGAACACATTTTGTCATAAAATATACAGATAAAATGAGAATGTATTCATGTATTCATGTATTCGTGTATTCGTTTATTCGTTTATTCGTTTATTCGTTTATTCGTTTATTCGTTTATTCGTTTATTCGTTTATTCGTTTATTCGTTTATTCGTTTATTTGTTTATTCGTTTATTCGTTTATTCGTTTATTCGTTTATTCATTTATTTTGGCCAAATGTGTTACTCTCGGACACTGTATAACACTGTCACATTTCATATTGAAGCCACTTAATAGTCATGATCATCTCAGCCAACTAAACACGTTTGTTACATGTTACATGCCTATGTGGTCTCACAACTTTGTTGTTGTTTTTAAATAAAGGTCAATACTGCGTAACTTATATAGCCAGATGGGCTTACTGAGTAGGTTCAACATTACACAAGAACGACGAAATAGTACCTGGGTGATTTCATGCAGGCGTGTTTTTGTATACAGAGTTTGTCATTTTCCACATAATACGAAACTTTTTAATTTTTAATTTTTTTAATTTTTTAATTGTTTATGAATATGTTTTGAGATGCAATGATAGAGCCTTATTAAAAATAAGATATATGATATTGTTATCATAAATCACTTACCACATTGCAGCCATTTTCGAATCTCTTTGGGGTCGCTGCTGATCAGAAAGGAGTCATAGTAGGTCACATTGAAGTGTCTACATGGTGTCTGAGTATTCATACCACCGGGTTGAATCTCGGTACACTGACGTGGATCCTCAACTGGAATTAACCAGCGGTATATATTGTTTGAGTTGGGATCTGGTTCTCTTCCTATAGAGCAGATCATACCTAAACAAAAAATAATAAAAATAAACACAAACGTTTCACAAAAAAATTGAATTATTGTGATTCATAAAATAATAAACTTTACATGTTTCATAATCAGTTTGATAAATGTTACAGTTGTGATTAATAGAACAATAAGCCCCACAAATCCAGATGTAATTATACCAAACAGACCAAACATTGCTATTTCAAAAACCGTGTGATAAATTTCACAATTGTGATTAATGAAATAATAAGCCTTATCAAGATGTAGTTATACTATACAGAACACACAATTCTAGTGCAATAGGTTGGTTTCAGTGACAAATGTGTTGTGTTAGGAATAAGTAGTCAATTTGTGGCATTAACACATATTCCATTTTCTGACTATTTGAGACTGTGGAGAGTGGAGAATAGTGGATTTGCTTATTGACGAAACATAAGAACAAATAAAGTAGAGCTTACCTTCAGTACTATTCGCATGTAGAAAAAGTGACAGAATTACCAGCATTCCCAGACAAAAGGCCATTCTGAAAGCTGTTCAAGTCACCAATGCAGACCATGAGTCGACTCCAAGGCACTGGCTGTTGCAAGTTATCAACCTTGTAGATTACACTGAAATCGAGTGTATATATACACACAGGATCTTGAGTAAACACAATTTATTCAGGTGTCAACACAGGGCACAATATTGTTGGTCAAAACCCAGTACAGAATCAGTAAATAAAAATCCCTCTCAGAAACTACACAAAATGTCTAAATGTAAGTCTACTCAGTTTGAGCTCCAACCCAATACTGACTATGATCTATTTCATTTCTCAATATCAAAGGCCCCTACGTGTGAGCGAATTTGATTGGTTAGTTATCATGACGTAATTGCCGTATCTAACGCAATGATAGACAGCGCGCAGCGTGTACGCGCACGCACGTACTATATAGAAGACTTCAAGAACACTTGGATCAATATATATTTAATCAAAACCCTATGTTATCGTATTTCATATACGCGTGAAATATATGGAAGCGTTAAAGGTGCAATACCATCACGATCAGAGCAGACTTCCAATACAGCATGAAATCGGTGTCTTAGTTTAAGATGAACACAGTGACTGAAAATTACTGGCTCATTATGCAACAGCAACAGTAATATGACCTTATAATGCGGGGGTATTAATGTAAAATAAGCACTTCGATTCCATGCCCTGTTGATCATTACATTATTGTGACATAGCATAACTCGCTCCATCCACTCGGTAAAAAAAGCAACAAACGGTTGTATATATTAAAAGATGGATGATGTACATTTCATAACATGCGTGTAATTTGATATCAGCAACCGGAGTGGTACAATTACAATAGGTGTCTAAACCATAGTGGTCAAAGGTAAACATTTGGTAAGTTGTCAAACATTAGAATGAATACTAACAATGTAAATATATTTTCACTAGTATCACAACAACATGCTGAAACTTTCACGAGACTGTTTTCCATTATTATATATTGATTATTACGAAGTATCATGTTTGTCCAGTAAGACTGACAAGGAACCAGACATTTTAGTTTATAACAGAATTTTGGTGGTTAACCATTTTTATTGACTCCAAATATATTAAAAGAAAATCGATCCCTAATCATCCTTGGGGAAAATCGTTTTTAATTAAGAATAATTATTAGGAATAAAAATGGCCGCCAGCAAGTGCACAATATACATGAAAAAGAATGTATTTCAGACACCTAAATTTAAAAACACAAATATGCAGGGAAACAACCCAAAACAGTATGTATAAATGACATTACAAATGTAGTAGATAATAAGTCAACATTAAGACAAAAAATATGATTTTAATGAGGAGCCTCGTAGCCAAACAAAGAGATCACTTAACTAAGGAGTTAATCCACCCTAATCCATGTGGTCCTGGTGGATACACAAAGAAACAACAACCACAACTGAACTAATGCTTATAATCCCTTGACATAGCTATTGCTGGACAGCTGGACTCTTCTATTGTAGCGTTCAGAGGTGTAAACCCAGATCGAACCTGCCAAAAACGGGCGATAAATGGAGGTTGGGGGTAGATCTCCTCCTTACTGATTATTCCAATAATTGATGCCAATGGTGGTACCGGTAAATTAGAGTGTACGACTGATAAATAAGAGTGTAATCCCATTCAGTTGAACTTCATGTATGTTGCCTTGTTTTACTCAAATAGCATTGTATACAAAAACAAATATATAAAGAAAAAAATAATAAAACAATTAAAATAAATAAATAAACAAACAAATAAAAAATAAAAAAATGAGATGTCCATTTCACAAGGAGTTGACTAATTTGACCAAATTCTGTCAGAATATAAAAATGGTTGAGAAACACTTTTTTTCAAATACTAGTGCAGCAATAACAGAGCTTTCATGTTTCAATTACAGCAATCGTCAGTTGCGAGTGGTTGATTCAAAGAAATCGTGTCGTCTCTTGTCTTAACCTCGGATAAGCAAATTGTGTTTTGCATATTGGCTGTAGTTTGTGCCGGCGCGTTAGGAAGCATTGAGGGTACAGGATTCTAGTCCAGAATGTTAAGTTAGATAAAATGTCACTGAAAGTAAACATATGTTGGCTTTAGATTAAATTAAAAACCTTTATCATTTTTCCGAGTGGAGGTTTTGCATTGTAGGTTTATAGAGATCACATCGCTCCGCTAATACTATATTTCGACTAATTTGGTTCGGTTGAGCATTCATATTGGACATTAACAGTGTACAAATGAATGTTTTGTTCCAATTTGGAAAATATGCAATGCCAAAAAAGAAATAAAATTTTAAGAAATGGTGGGAAATTGTCTTCAAAATAGCGAAAACACTGAGAGAGAAACATCTTTAAAAAGAAAACATTGGAAAATATTTATTATGCACTCGTTTCTCTCTAGCATAAGGAAAACCATGACATCAGAGCCAATATGTGTACATAATTATATGGTGTATAATTGATTGGTTTACGGTCAACTCACTTGCTACGTGCATTTTAATTAATGAGCGCCTATTGTTAAATTGACGAGGCTGTCGCCGGCGAAATTGATATATTTCTTGTGCGTTTTTTTTCTTTTTTTTTCTTTCTCTCTCTAAAATAGGTGCAATTTTCTAATTTACCTACACTTGCAATACACTGGCTATATCACCTTGTTGCAATGAGTGCTGTGTTTATTAAGGGTATGAAAATAATGACAACAGTCTAATTTATATATTTGACTTTTTCAAACATTTTTCACTCATACTTTTTATTTTTATTTATTTATTGATCTATTTTGTTGGAAAATCATATCACATCTTAGTAGGTAATTAACAGAACGTGTTTATACACATTTTGAAGATGCTCATTTGAACAATAAATAAATAAATAAACGGCCACACTATTAGAGAACACAATCACTTGTACCTAGTCTCTGATTGTCAACGATTGTATTGTGTTTGCAGGCAGTATGATGTCACCTGTGTACCAGCGACACAGCGGCCACACTATTAGAGAACACAATCACTTGTACCTAGTCTCTGATCGTCAATGATTGTATTGTGTTTGCAGGCAGTATGATGTCACCTGTGTACCAGCGACACAGCATACCACACTATTATACAACAGAAACACTTGTACCTAGTCTTTGATTGTCAATGATTGTATTGTGTTTGCAGGCAGTATGATGTCACCTGTGTACCAGCGGCCACACTATCAGACAACACAATCACTTGTACCTAGTCTCTGATTGTCAACGATTGTATTATGTTGTGGAGTGTCGTGGCCGAGCGGTCTAGCTTACCGGACTCAAGTTCTGGTGTTAGCAGCAGAATGTGGGTTCGAATCCCGGCCGTGACACTTCTGTCCTTGAGCAAGACACTTAACCATAATTGCTTCTCTCCACCCAGGGGTTAAATGGGTACCTGTGAGGGCAGAGTTGATTGATTACCCCTATATGCGCTGTAATGGCAGCAATTGAGCTGTATACTCCCCAGGGAGCTGAGATGGTTTCAGGAATGATTTATGAGCCTTATGAGCCTTATGAGCAGGGGTAATAATATAATGCGCCTTGAGCACCACTCAGTTGGTGGATACGTGCGCTATATAAGTCCACACATTATTACATTATTACATTATTATTATTATTTGCCAAAGTACAAAGATAGCCAGTTACAGCATTCGTCATTTGCATGCATGCTCTATCTCCAAAACTATAAGGAATACATGCACGTGTATTAGATACAGTGATACGTCTCTATTACTGAATGTACTAATTGGCGTGAAAACTTAAACTGAAAAAAGTCAGATTGGTCACTATCATGGCAAATTATGGACGAATTGTGAGTTTTGAAAGACCCCTAATTTAACAAGGAGATGTTATATACTCCTTTTGATAGCAGATTATAGCAGAATGCTTGCAATTACCAGTTTGAAGTAAAACAAAAACAAAAAAACAAAACAAAACATTTTCACCCAATTTCGAGATATAGTCCTCTGAAAGTGATAACAAACAAAATCACCGACACAACTTTGAGGGAGAAAAGGGGCGTGGCTACATTTTTCAGGAGCACAGAAATGACTTGGAATTGGGATCCGAGCAAAATTTAGTTATGTGTTCATTACTCCAAAAGAGAAATCAGAAAAAGAAATATCAGCAAAATCAAAAAATATATATATATTCAAAAACAACAAAATCGTAATCCGTCACTTCTATCTCAAAGTGTACATTTTCAATATCTTCAAAAGGTTCACCAAGTCCTACAGACTCTACGTACAACACGCACACCTTGGCTTCGTCCGAGTGCCAAAGGAATGACCAACATCTCTGCCAACCATGGGAACTGGAGGAAGCCTATCAGGCGGTTCATTGAGGCAAAATACCAACTGACACCGGTTTCTGGTATTCAGTGCCTGAAAGTCAGGTTGAGTTGAATTCGAGCGGGCTGACCTACTTTGATCTACCAGGGCCACTCATCACGGTGGAGATCTACGGTAAGGACGACCTTGTTGGGATGGCGGCTGCTTGCTCTGCCCTGGGAGCTCATCTCTGTACCCTGGCTGAGTTGAAAGAGGCATACTTGAGGGGATATCGTCAACCATATGCAACTTGGTTGTACTTCTCAATACCCAACCGCAATGTTCAACTTCTCAGTGATGGGTGTGACAACTACATAGGTGAAGAATGTTACGAAGGCGTCGTGCCAATCAGACCGAGACCAAATCCTACTGGTCGTGGAAGCTGTTGTCCAGTTTTGAGTGTGGTGACCTCAGCTGGCATCTGCTGCCCCGGAAATCCTGGGTTGATAAACCCTCGGTACCCCATCATCACGACGGAGAGCTACGCCTTGAATGAACTTGTTGAAATGGAGGCTGCTTTGCTCACCCTGGATGCTCATCTCTGTACCCTGGCTGGAGTTGAAAGAAGTATACTTGATGGGTTATCGTCAACCATCATTGGATACTTGGTATTACTTCTCACTACCCAACCGCGATGTTCAACTGTTCATTGACGGTGTAGCGTCTTATAGGTGACGAGTGTTACGAAGGCGTCGTGGCAAACACCCAAGGCCACCTTCACTGATCTTGTATTTTGCTGCCCAGTGACATATCATCTCAATGAGTTTGCTGAGCTGCCTAGAGGCACCAAAGACCACATGTAATAAGTGTGGCATTACTACATTGGTAGAAATAAATACTAGGAGCAGATCTAGAAGGAGTGTCTATGGATAGCCCAAAGGGAATAACAATATAACTAAACAAATACAACACAGATTAATTTGTCAATAATAAATTAATTCTTTAATTTTATTATTCGGTTGTTTATTTATTCGATTCTTAGGTTGTTCGAGAATTTGTTTACTCGTTTAACTCAATGTTTGTTTGTTCGTTTGCTTGGATGTTTGTTTGTGTGTTTACTTGTTTAATTTAAATTCACTTGATGTTTTTGTTTGTTGGTTTGTTTGTTAGTTTGTTTGTGTCATTGTCCATCTGTGTCTTAGTCTTCTTTTCTGTTTTTCTTCTAATGGTCCCCTAGATCTTGTTAGTTGCCCACCCTGGTGAACATGATAATACCTGGCACCTTAATTATTTTGATTGATAGTTTACAATCACAAATGTCACGGTTGTTTTGCTTGGTCTTTGGATTGAATGTTTTGTTTACTATTTCATACATTATTACTACTTTTTTATTTGTTTATAAATTTGTAATTACTTTCTGTACATATATTATTTTCTCTTGAACATAATGTAATCACTTGTAAAGTCAAAAAAAAGTTTTACTTGTTGTCTTCATTTATTCATTTGTTCTTGAAGTGAAGTTCGAGTTATAATATCAACTAGTATCGCTAATTTGTTTACTCGTTTAATTTAATTTCCTTTTAATGTTTGTTTGTTCGTTTGCTGGGATTTTGTTTGTTCGTTTTCTATCGTTCATTTGTGTCTAAGTTTCTTTATTTTTTCGTTTCTTCTTTACTTCGTTTGTTTGTTTGTTTGTATCTGCGTTTGATCTTACTTGTTGAAGTTCAAGTTATAATATAAACTATTATGGGTAAAAACCAACGGTTAATACCTTCTCGATCGTCGATATATTTTACATCATATGTAAAAGTTAACAGCAAATACAGTATCATGAACAAATGATAAACTGGGGAACCAATGTAATAATGTATTCGATTTTGTATTTTGTGATCATCAATTTAAACAAATGTTCTGTCATGCATGAAAGAAGCACTGCGTATCATGCAGTTACGGTAGGCATACCCACTCGTGTCATAGCTACTTTAAATAAAAACCCGTTGTATATGCAAATGCTGGGTGACTGACAATAAATTAAACGACAATATTTCGTGATATTTTGTTTTCCAGTTGACTGATCACCGCGGCGGTTCGCTGTATCAATATCACCTGTATACACGAGATAGTTATAATTACGATATGCCGTGAAAAGGAAACAGTGATAATGTAAGTTAATGAGAACCACACCGATTTCTTGAATGCCTAACGTATTCCCCCATAAGGCATGACAGTGGACAAGATAACTGAAAAGCACAATGAGAGCACTGCAGACAATATCACATCTGTTGGATAAAACTGCTCAAACTAAAGTTATAAACTATACCGAGAAGGAACACATGCCTTCCCCAATGCTTTGACCAAACGAACACCCAAGAGCAATGCCTCTGGACAAACCAGGTCGTAAATTAATTAGACCATGATAATACTTTGGCAGCACTTCTAAACAAGTTCTGGCCAACCCAGCCACTCTGTCTCGTGGTAGTAAATGATTTGAAGTTCAATTCTGGCCTCAAATTAATTAAAAACCATTCTTCGGACAATTATTTGGTGAAACTGTAAATTTTATTAATTTTAGCAGGAATTATAATTATAATATTTGAACCCTGATAGTCCACTTCGTTAAGGGCTGGTTCATACTACACGTGAATGCAAAAGCGAGGCGACGAACAGACGGCCAGGGTAGGACTAAATTGCGCCAAAACTAAAGTGTCCATTATTTTGAAGGCAAATTGCACCCCGATATGTTTTCGGACCCGCATATGTCAATGGAAGCGTTTCTAAACATTTATGACGTCATCAAAATACCGATTTGTGATTGGACCGCTGATAATTCACTTTATAGCCTCAGTTGCGTTTTTACTTGTTTTAAATTATACTAAACGAGTGTATGTTTTACGCCTGTAAATAATTTAGGATAACATTCTCTTTAATTATGTTTTGTATTTTAAATCCATTATACACTATTAGTAATGTTTGTAAAAATGTTTCTAAAATGTCCTTACTTTCTATGAATCAACATATCCATTAAACCAACCCAGTGTCAGTTTAATATGTGTCATTATCCGAGAAAAGAATGAAAATGCATTCCGATGTTTCGTATGCATACGTACGTTAATTTGTTTTTGTTTCCGGAGGGACAGCAATTATTTTTGGACATTATTTCATTATATCACTAATTTGATAGCACATGAACAAAAATATTGTATCTCTTAGGGATGTTTGATCAATTTAACACCAATAGGTTTCATGTAGGTAAAACTTGTAGCTTTGCATGGTGAGGATGATAAGTAAGACTAATTGCGGTGACACCATGTGGAATCTCAATTGAGTAGTAATTCAGAACTCAATTCAGAACTAATTCAGAACTAATTACTACTCAATTGAGATTCCTGCCGGTGTCTATTAATCTTCTCAGACCATTCATGTAAAACTGTGATCATTTTTTATTTTTATTTTGTGTGTGTGTGCAAATTTACCTTTAATTCAGGAGCTTACTGACGGAATATTACGTCTTGATTTCCAGTACCAAACCACGGGTAGCAATTTTACCTGCGCGATCGTTTTTCATGGCAATCATTTCGCAAGATTTCTCTCTGTTTACGTAGCGGAAACCACAGTGGAATAATTAAGTCCTGTCAATTTCAGTGTGCGGCGCGCGCTGCTCACAGTCGAGTTATAAAAACAGGTTCAAATGGGGTTTACAAAAATAGCTACAAAATCACAGGTCGCAGGTGGTCGCAGCTAAATTTGGTATCAACATGTTGCTGAAAGGTTAAGCTTCAAGGAAAAATGAGAATTCATGCAGAAATAGGGGGAATTTGTAGTTACACCATAGCTGAACAAAAACAAGCTATATTTTGTAAAAATGTTTACCAAATTTCTCGGCTAATTTACAATCGACTTAATTTTGATAAAATATAGACCATGACTTCTCTTTGTTTACGTAGCGGAAACCACATGGGAATATTTAAGTCCCGTCAGTTTCACTGCGAGCTTTGCTTGGAATGTAGCCTGTCGGTAATAATTTAGACATTTTATTTAACAATTTAGTGTGTAATTATTTAGGTATTCTTCAATATTAAAAAATAAATAAAATAAACAAAATTAAAAAAATTGAATTGAATTGATTTGAACAATCAAAGTACGACATAGCTTGGGACAGAACGTACAGGTTAGTCAGAAAAGTCTCCGGTTTCTGGTCTCGGTGCGCGTCACCTCAGACCCGCTTATCATGTTTTATTTATTTATTTATATATTTTTTTAAATTTATTTAATTGCAGCCAAAATTGCTGAATCTAATGGTAATTTGCAGTGCTGTGGTTATATGAATTCCTAGAGGCCAGTTTTGACAATCAAGAATCTGAAACAATGCTGTGCATCTGCCCATAGGGTTCTGTGCACGCAGTTATCTAACGCAAGGTCTGTGTGTGGTGTTCGTTGAAGCATGTCGATAACCACCGGTAGTCACACACGTTCCAATGCAGTTTCAGACAACAATTGTGATTGGCACAACAACTTTGGGCTTAAAAGGACGGCCCTTAATATTGGCTTATCAGCTTCATTTAACAACAGCTTTGGACAAACGAAGTACGGTTTGTTTTATCAGCAAGAACGAAAACAGTCGGTAGAGGGCGTCCAAAGTTGTAAGTACAACTCCGCCGCATTGCTACAAGAATTCTGTCCGAAAATCGTATTCGCACTGTAAAAATGGCGAAACCCACAATCTTTGGTCGAAAATTTACGGGTTTTTAAAGTAGTTAAACAATTATTTTAAATCATCATTAAAAAGAGGAATAATGTACTTTCAGTTTGCCGAAAGAACTAAATTGATATCACCCGCGGTTCAAAAGTTACGCTCTCAAAAAGCCCAAAAATAACGTGTTTTGAGAAGTTTTCCCGTGGATTTCCGAGTGTAGTGGATGGTCGCTGCTTAGGTTGCGCTAAGAAATTCATATGATGGGAATTTCGTTCTGGTTCCAATAACTGCGTATACATAGATGTATCACCTATTTCACTGGTTGGCAAAAAAAATTATTAAAAAAATATAAAAATAACGCATCACCTCACCGATTTTGAAGCCAACCGATGAACATAATCCGGATAAATGTTGTTGGGCCTTTGCGTGGTGTTATTTTTCTTCCATTAAACCCTCTTTGGACCCGGGTTCGAATCAAACGTCAGTTTTCCCTGCTAGCTACAGTGCTATTATACCAAACATTTATCTTTTTGCAAAAACTATATACAAGACAATCTTGTGACCCTATTAGCCCGAAGACTTATAAGACGTATCTGCTCGTATTTCTGGGCTGCAGCAAACTCACCCCAGTCATGCGATCTGTTGGCCACCCAGGAATGTAAGAAAAACCGATACAACAGAGTCGCCCTAGTCAGTACATTTCACCCAAGACAACCTAAACTGCCATCTATCCTGATTAAAAACATACATATCCTTCACTCTTCTATTTGAAATATTAATACATTGCACCTCTCAAAAACAAAATCAGCATATCGGATGAAAAAAAATAATTAAGTTAAATATCATAATTCGGACAACTATTTTGCGATACAGAAAGTACCAAAAGTAATAAGTAAAAACTAAAACATTTATAACTTCTTCAACTAGGACTTGTCCAATGTTTGTTTTCATTTCATAGATAGGCCCCAGTTAATGTGTAATTGGGCCTCAAAACAAATTCATCAACAGAGGGCGTTTACTCGCAGCCAAATATTAAGTGTATATTACCACGAATTTGACATAAGGGCGTTACGGACCGCACTAAGGCGAGCGGACCCATTAGGGCCAATTGAACAATATTGTTAACTATTGGCCCAAACTATTCATTTAGCTTGCTTCATTCGTTTAACAGATTTGAAAGCAATGGTTCTGCTTGGAACAGCTTCTGGAAGCAGACAAAAGAAGTGATAACTGGCAGTCCTAATACCTACACATCAGCTACTGTAGTCTAGAACATCCACTATTAATCCTTCACTAATCCTCCCTACACAATAGGCAGTAATCCCTTAATTAATAGCCCTTTTGTCTGACCCAGGAGGGCCAGTTTAGCTAGGTGCATTCAAGCATTGACAAAACTATCCTCTTAATCATTCGACCATTGAATCGACTTTCGATAGTTTAACGATTGCTCAATGGGCCCAAATGCGACCGCTCACCTAACTGCCTTTTTATACAGTAAGGATTGAGCATTATCTTATAATTATCAGCTAATTAAAAAAGGTACTTCCACTGAGGAAGTCGAGTGACATGGTATCCTAGTGGTTTCAATGTACGTGATACCGAGATAGAGACAACTTAAAACAAAATAATTCAAATTAAAAAAAAAAGAAAAAAAAAAGAAAAGTGTTTCACCGTAATTGTAATTCACGGCTGTAGAAGATTCTTTGTAGAGCTTGTAGCTTTGCATGGTGAGGAGGATAAGTAAGAGTAATTGCGATGACACCATGTGAAATGCTCAATTGAGTAGTAATTAATTCTGAAAAGAACTGAAGGTACAACTCGGCGTTTCGATCAGTATACTCAGATCGTCCTCAGGAGAATGCCGGACTCTGGAAAATGCATGTTATCGTTGTACATTCTCTTTCTGGTCATTTTGTAGTTAGGGTGGCAACATGGTGCTGTGTGGCTTCATCAACACTGTGTTTACACGCATTCACGAAATTATTTTATTTTTTATTATACACCTTTCTGTTCAGCAAACCAAGGATTCCTCAAAAGCGCATACAGCACAAATCAGCTTTCTGATTATCTTAAAATTTAACTATTCTGGAAATGTAATAGATACCTAGATGCTGGATGCATGTTGAAGCATACTCTGTTTTTTTTCTTCAGTTTTTAATAAACAGCCCTCTGACATTAAAAAAAAAAACATTCCTGATGTCGCCTTTTTGTCCCCAGTGAATCAAACATAACTTCTTGACGTCTCGGTCTCGATCTGAGACACAAACGTCTGGACCTTCTCAGACCTAAAACTGTGGTCAAAGCGCCTTCCAGATGTGATATTGATGACATCACATTATTGCATGTGCTTCAGACCTCATCTGATATATCTTGTTGAACTTTACATTCTTACCGAAGATTAATAAATAAAAACTCGTGTCAGATAGGGTTGAAAGGGGAGATAATATCCTCCAAGGCATGGCTTATAACTTCACCTAGTAACGATTTGTTTGTTTGTTTAAAACATAATTATCTTATTCAGTATCGTTGGCGACAGATAGTGTCATTCAATATGTAAACATTCCATTTCGTTTCATTTATTGATTTCACAGCTAGAAACACAAATAAACACACAATTACATTAAATTAACAGAAACAGAAACACAAGTAGCTGCCCTGTAGGATTACAAAAAAGTCAATTAAATTACTGTGGAGTTGATCTCTTGATGCTACCACTTAAGAAGTAAACAAACATTGAATCACACAAAGAATGATAAACAACGTGGCTTTAGGCACAATTTGAGATATAAAAACAATACTAAAATAAAAATATACCTTTTAAGTTTATACTACACAGTTTAAGTTAGGGCATCTCCTAGGCCAGAGACTAATAAATGTTTTCTTAGTGAATTAATAAATAAAGATAAACAATAAATAGCTGTGTCGTTAACATCTGCTGGTAGCACTTCCCATAATCTTGGAAATGTATATACAAAAGTAAAAAATATAAAACAATGATGAGCAGCATGGGACCTTGCCATTTGATGAGAAAACTTAACAACTTCAGTGTGTCTACTATTAACATTTAAGTCATTGTTGATGACTTCACACATAAGTTCACGTTTAAAGGCTTCAAATTATACGAACTAAGTTGAATACAAACCAACTGTAAGCCTTTTTTGTCTTAAGTAATATTACAAAATTAAACTGTTTGACTAATTCGTTATACAATTTAATAGTAAGCATTCAATTTAATAGTAAGAAGCAGATAGACATAATTCTAATAGACATTTAAAAACTTATTGTATCAAAAGGTCCAGTGAAATGCAATTCTAATTAGATACATATTTTAGAAAACATCTATGCTTCTGGACAGTTTGAATAAAATCACATCTATTTATAAACCTCCTTCGTAACAGTTAAATTGTGGTTGAGGAAGCAATTATGTGTCGTCACTTATATTACGGCTAGAAAGCGCTATGACCAACTCTCCAATTATACGCCTTTGATTGAGAGTGAGCGATACTGCCCTCTATCAGTATATTTTAACGGGTGGGGGGATTGATAAGCTCGTGTGACGTTATCAAGAAGATATATTTGTGTTTGATGTCAATATGATTCATACAGCGTTCGCGGGAGGATGGTATAGTATTTGGTGCAAGCATCATTCGTAAACATCTTCATCATCTCACATCATCACCTGTTCTTTCACTTTTCAAGTTTCAATGTAATCATTCACCACAAAAGAGATGTTTCGCGTTCTCTTTTTGGTGATCATTCATTGCCTGATGGCCGAGACTGTCAGGTCCTGTCAAAATGCGGCCGTTGGTATCTCGGGTAGCCTGTATTTCAGTGGTAGGGCCGACCTGTTCCTGCAGGGGCATGGATACCGCAACTTGACGGGAATTTCGATGGCCAGATGCGGCATGTTGTGTCTATCTAATACACGCTGTTTCTCGTTCAACTACTCGGACCGGGACAAGCTTTGTGAGCTGAACGAGGCTTCGGCATTGCAGTTCCCACAGGCTCTCGTTGAGAAGAATGACACCTACTATTACGAACCAGAGAAGGTATTTTTTTCTTTTTCTTTTTGTAATTCGTTTGTAACTTCCGTCTTTTGAGCAGTATGTCCATCTATGCTATGAAACGATGTCCAATTGCAGCTAAAATTGCCGGAGCTATTGGTATTCTGCCACACTGTATTTGAATTCGACCTATGAACACTTTAAATTGCCTGAATTCTCAAGGCTCTTTAATGCAGTGTTACTTTTTTTTATGCAAATCGCCCCACACAAGGCCAATGGCCACTCCAAGGTGGGGGCTACTAAGTCATTGAGTTGTTACAACGACTCCACACTGGAGAAACCAGCCCCTCGCACCGAAACAAGACAAGTTAATAACCAACCTCTACACGGTGCGAATAGGACTGGGAGGGGTAACTAGTCCAGAACAAGGCAGTTGTTAAACTGCCTCTGCCCCTATAAGCAATTATGGTTAAGTGTCTTGCTGAAGGACACAAGTGTCACGGCCGGTATTCGAACCCACATTCTGCTGCCAACACCAGAACTTGAGTCCGGTAAGCTAGACTAGGGCAACTAACTGTTTATAGCTTATCCAATTACCCCAAACATTGCCTGGTTCAGCAGCAAGGGGAACAAAATGTACCAATAATTATTCCCGCGTGGTGCATGTCACTGATATGCACAGACAGCCGGTCTTTATACCGGCCATTAATAATAATAATCAAACACAACAACCAACTCTGCCCTCACAGGTACCCATTTACTCTGGAGAGAAGCAATTATGATAAAGTGTATTGCTCGAGGACACAAGCACCACGTTAACGGTCTGGATTCGAACCCACATTCTGACGACTAAACCATCAGAACACAAATCCGATGCACTAAACCGCTCGGCTATGGCACTCCACAATATAATAATACATCCCAATTTGATTCGTCCAATTGTCTATCGGTCTTGGGAGTTTGTGAATTCAGAATAAACGGTACCAGAGTCATAGCACTCAGCGACTCACTCAGTTTGTCTATCAGTTTGTGAATTCAGAATAAACGGTACCAGAGTCTTTGCACTCACCGACTCACTCAGTTTGTGAGTTCAGAATAAACGGTAGCAGGGCAATAGCACTCGCTCACTCACTCAAGCACTCACTTACTTTAGCCAATTTGCCATCTGGATTTAGCGGCAGATACAAAACTTAAAAACTGAACATCTTCAAAATCGCTGGACAAGGGGTGGTTACTTTTGATGCGGCTAAGTGAACAATCCGTCCCTAATTTGCCATAGTGACCAATCCGACCTTTTTCGATTTTAAGTTTTCCCGCCCTGTCACAAAGTTCACCATGATTGGGACAGCGTGAAAGTTATACAGTTAAAAGGCACACCAGGGAAAATGAACACACCAACAAAATGACGCAGAGGAACATAAACAATATTTTTTTTTATAATATAATTTAATTATTACTAACAATAAACTTACAATAAACATAACATCAATTAAATTTAATACAACTCCAGTAAATTTAGATAAATTATAAATTCGAACCCGGTTGTTGATCGTTGTGTAGTTGGCTGGTTGAGCGTGCGGCGGTGATACTGGACAGAGACCCTTGGCGTTCCTCGGCGGATGACGTCAGGTCCCCGAGACGGGTTTACCTCTAATCGCCGTCGTGCCTCTCTACGTCCCAACCAGACCCCAAAGCCCAGAAAATTAATTTGTTTTAAATAGACCTGAAAGGTTTTGGCGACTTAGCAGCTTGGCCCCAGTCTCGGTAATCACAACTCGGATGTCCTCCAAACCATCGGCTAACAGAGCCGGTATACACACAAAAAAACAACGGCTGATCAGACCGGCATTAGTGGAGCTCAGATCCGTACCCCCAGGGTGGGGTCGTAGGCAGAGGCCTCAGTGCCCAAACTCATCGAGCCGGTGGTCAAGCTGCTAAGTGTCTCCCAAACCCCTTTACTTTTCTTTATATACGACACAATAATGAATATTCATTTATCTCATAAATTTGAATAAATATCGATCCAGATTGTGTGTGTTCAATCATGTTGGGAAACCTTTGCATGTTTAAGCCAAATAAGGAAACTAAATTCACAACAGATTCTTTAGTAAACAAAAAGGTGCAGCCCAATGGCTCGGTGGACATTAACAAAATAAGGATGGCTGCCGGTTCTATAAAAAAGTAAGGTGGTACTGAAAGGACATGATTTCGTCACACCCACAGGATTTAAGTACAATTATTTATGTTACATTAAAATGACATTTATACATTAATTCTAAGTTTGTGACACGCCCATTAGTACATTCAGGAAGAGACCTACCATTGTATCTAATCCACATGCATGTATTCCTTATAGTTTTGGAGATTGAGCATGCACTCATATGACGAATGCTCTATTTTTTTTTGGTAATTTGGCAAAGTGACTAATACTGCATTGGTCACTATGCCAACTTAATTCGGGATTGGTCACTATGGCAAATTAGAGACGAATCGTCCAACGAGGCTCCTCGGGCACAACAAATACAAGCCCACTTTGATGGTTTGATTTGGATGTTTATTTGCCGACTAGGGGCTGCTGCCCTGATTGCCACTTTTTCATTGTGTGTACTTTATTTATATCATCGATAAAGTGCATTATCCTTGACTCACTGTACATAAATTACGTAAAAAGGGTGTACATTATAGCAATTAATCAAAAGTTGTTTACGTCTGACATGTCAACATTTTTGATCATGAATACATGAATATAAATTTATCATTACTGGCAACAACCGGTGATCTATTAAAATTGATCGTCAATGGCCAATGATCCATTAAATTGATCGTCACTGGTCGGTGATCCATTGAAATTGATCGTCACTGTCCGGTGATCCATTCAAATTGATCGTCACTGTCCGGTGATCCATTAAATTGATCGTCACTGGCTGGTGATCCATTGAAATTGATCATCAATGGCCGGTGATCCATTGAAATTGATCATCAATGGCCGGTGATCCATTCAAATTGATCGTCAATGGCCGGTGATCCATTAAATTGATCGTCACTGGCCGGTGATCCATTGAAATTGATCGTCACTGGCCGGTGATCCATTGAAATTGATCGTCACTGGCCGGTGATCCATTGAAATTGATCGTCACTGGCCGGTGATCCATTGAAATTGATCGTCACTGGCCGGTGATCCATTGGAATTGATCGTCACTGGCCGGTGATCCATTCAAATTGATCGTCACTGGCCGGTGATCCATTCAAATTGATCGTCACTGGCCGGTGATCCATTGAAATTGATCGTCACTGGCCGTTAATGACACAAAGAAATAAGCTGAAACTTTCACAGGTTGGTGTCTACACACATATTTTGATTATAGAGTATGGTTTTATTTACATACGCTGCTGACTCGGATAGTCAATTATAACAATCAAAGGATCCAATTGTTCGATGGTCCGCAGATAAAAATGCCCCTCTCCTTAGTACCGTAGTCTGCTGGGTTAGTCAGTATTAATAACACTGCAATGAACCTTAGTCCTTTTTGTTGATCTTTCACTCGGGCATATTTAACTCATTTTCAATTATGAGGGCAGAGTTGGTTGTTTTGTTTGATTAGCCCTATATGCGCTGTAATGGCAGCAATTGAGCTGTATACTCCCCAGGGAGCTGAGATGGTTTCAGGAATGATTTATGAGCCTGATGAGCAGTGGTAATAATATAATGCGCCTTGAGCACCAGTTTGGTGGATACATGCGCTATATAAGTCCACATTGTTGTTGTTGTTGTTGTTGTTGTTGTTGTTGTTGTTGTTGTTGTTGTTGTTGTTGTTGTTGTTGTTGTTGTTGTTGTTGTTGTTGTTGTTGTTGTTGTTGTTGTTGTTGTTGTTGTTGTTGTTGTTGTTGTTGTTTTTAAACCAACATCATTATGATCTGTTTTGTTTTGCAGCCGAGAGACGTTAAGCAGCTGTGTGACAATGGAGGTATGTACATATATTTATATTAGTTAGAGCTTAATTAAGTATTAACCTACACAAAACAAGACACTATCTGAAGGACATGGAGACTATTAAACGAACAGATACAATTAAGTTTAATAGATGTGTGTATTATCTTATGTTAATGATATACGCTTATAAACATATCATTCAAGCACATCCATTAGAGGAGGTGTTTTTTTTTACATTGTTGTCTGAGAAACTATTGTTAAATCCTTGCCAAACCTCCAATGAGGCATGATTAGTCCATCCTTGTATACGGGTAGACATACGTACCTAGTTAGTATTCATATAAAATATAACAGCAATCTGACCACGTCGGCTCAATTGTGAGTTTGAAGGACCCCTAAGGGACCGTTGCCAATCTCGCCCGCAAAAACCACTGGGTCATTCTCCCAGTATTATCGTGAGACTCGCCAGGAAAGCAGTGATGAAGCTACAGTCCTAAAAAAAACTGCCATTGTTAACTTCCTAATCCATTGACAAAAGAGTGTTCATGTGGGGTTTAGACATTTTGAATTGCCAATTAAGCCTTTCCATTGTGTTAATGGATTAAGGTCTGGCCATGCCCAGCAAGACAAAGCGGTTACATCAAACTATAATGTGGCCAGCTTCTTCTATTGTTGAGGTTTTTCTAAAGGTCTGGTAGGAGACTTGGTGTAAAACAAATAGTGAGGTCGAGAATTTTTGCGGGTGATTATTTAGATTGTTACGGGTGGAGTTAGTGGGCGAGATTGGCTAAGGTCCCTAACTTGAAAAGGAGATGTTATATACTACTATTGTCAGCAGATTGTAGCAGAATGGGTGTAATTCACCAATTTGAAGCAAATATATTCAACCAATTTTGAAATATAGGCTCAAAATGCTAAAAAAATATCACCGACGCAACCTGGATAGAAAAAAGAGAGGCATGGCTATATTTTTCAGGGGCCCCAGAAATTACTTGAAATTGGGAGCAAAATATGTTGTGTGTTTATTACTCCCAAAGATAAATCAGCCAGACAAAAAATAACTGGAGTTCAAGTGTTTGTTGGAACAAACACACGGTCTTTGTGTGAACTTCCGATTCAATCAAATTATCATCGATGTTGTTAATATCATATTTTGCAAAGGTGTATCATCTTTTATAATATTTAACAATTACAATGACATATCAATTTTGCGTTAGAATATGTTGAATTTGAACTTCCTGTTTGGACCAGAAGTAATGGTCAGATCAGGTGATTTGAAGGTCATATATATGACCTCCTCATGATCATGACAAAATAACGTTAGTACCTGCTTTGGTTCAGTTTCTGAGACTGGAAAATAATCCCTTTTCAAAACGGCTGCTAGGGAGTGCTATGAACTTTGATAACGTCATCAAACATTTTTTTTTTTAAGATAAGAGGTCACTTTATTCACAAACGTCATATTCAAATTTCTGTATGTTTTTTTCTGATAGAAAGTTATTATTTCTCTAAACCTGTCGCCAGATGTGAAATGTGGATAGTAATTTCATTCAAATACTGTCAAAGCCGAGTATGTCACTGACGAATTAAATGGTTTTAGACAACTTGACATATTGTAATGACCCTTTTTAAAAATCCACATAATTGTAACCCATCAGTTCTATCTCACATTTTCAATATCTTCAAAAGGTTCACCAAGTCCTACAGACTCCACGTACCATACGCACACCTTGGCTTCGTCCGAGTGCCAAAGGAATGACCAACATCTCTGCCAACCATGGGAACTGGAGGAAGCCTATCAGGCGGGTCATTTAGGCAAAATACCCACTGACACCGGTTTCTGGTATTCAGTGCCTGAAAGTCAGGTTGAGTTGAATTCGAGCGGTCTGACCTACTTGGATCTACCAGGTCCACTCATCACGGCGGAGAGCTACGGTAAGGACGACCTTGGTGGGATGGCGGCTGCTTGCTCTGCCCCCTGGAGCTCATCTCTGTACCCTGGCTGAGTTGAAAGAGGCATACTGAGGGGATATCGTAAATCATATGCACTTTGGATGTACTTCTCAATGCCAACCGCGATGTTCAACTTTTCAGTGATGGGTGTGGCGGCTACACAGGTGAAGAGTGTTACGAAGGCGTCGTGCCAAACACACCGAGACCAAATCCTACCGGTCGTGTAAGCTGCTGTCCAGTTTTGAGTGTGGTGACCTCAGCTGGCATCTGCTGCCCCGGAAATCCTGGGTTGATAAACCCTCGATACCCCATCATCACGACGGAGAGCTACGTTTTGAATGACCGTGTTGAGATGGAGGCTGCTTGCTCACTCCTGGATGCTCATCTCTGTAACCTGGCTGAGTTGAAAAAAATATACTTGATGGGTTACCGTCAACCACCATCGGATACTTGGTATTACTTCTCACTACCAAACCGCAATGTTCAACTGTTCATTGACGGGTGTAGCGTCTACATAGGTGACGACTGTTACGAAGGCGTCGTGGCAAACACCCCAAGACCAAATCCTACCGGTCAAGTATTCTGCTGCCCAGTGACATCTCAATGAATTTGCTGAGCTGCCTGGAGGCACCGAAGACCACATGTAATAAGTGTGGCATTACTACATTGGTTTAAAAAGAAATAAATATTAGTGGCATATTTAGAAGGAGTGTCTAGGGATAGCCCAAAGGGAATAACAATAACTATAGAATACAAATTTGTTAATTTGTCAATAATAAATTAATTCTTTAATTTATTCTTTTGTTCGTTTATTCGGTTGTTTATTTATTCGATTATTTTATTGCTCGCGAATTTGTTTACTCGTTTAATTCAATGTTTGTTTGTTCGTTTACTTGGATGTTTGTTTGTTTGTTTGTTTACTCATTGCATTTAAATTCGTTTAATTCAATATTTGTTTGTTTGCTGGGATGTTTTTGTTTGTTGGTTTGTTTGTTAGTTTGTTTGTTTCATCGTCTGTGTCTTAGTTTCTTATTTTCTGTTTTGTTCTTCTAATGGTCCCCTAGACTTTGTTAGTTGCCCACCTTGGTGGGCCATGACCAATACCTGGCGGCTTGTGAGCCCATACCTTATTTATTTGTGATTGATAGTTTACCATCACAAATGTCATGGTTGTTTTGCTTGTTCTTTGGATTGAATATTTTGTTTACTATTTCATACATTATTACTGCTTTTGTTATTTGTTTCTAAATTTGTAATTACTTTCTGTATTTTTTTTTCTCTTGCCAATAATCACTTGTAAAGTCCAAAACAGTTTTTACTTGTTTTCTTCATTTATTCATTTGTTCTTGAAGTGAAGTTTGAGTTATAATATCAACTAGTATCGCTAATTTGTTTACTCTTTTAATTTAATTTCCTTTTAATGTTTGTTTGTTCGTTTGCTGGAATGTTTGTTTATTCGTTTATATTTCTATAGTTTCTATCTCGCATGAAGACGATGAGAGCATACTGATGGAAACGTTGAGTTGTAACCACCAGTTCTTTTCAGAACTAATTAC
>CM055817.1:25946229-25950975 GCA_029582265.1 Zoroaster sp. YZ-2022
ATTATTATTATTATTATTATTATTATTATTATTATTTTGCTTCACTTTATAATCCTATCTTTATTCACAGACATGATTATCAGGATAGGATAATCAGAATCGAGGTTGCCGCTTAAATTTTATGAAGTGGATTAAGGACGAAGTCTAACTACTCCAACAGTCTCAGGTGATAAAAATATATAAAATCAAATCCAGTGAGATGTTGGACATTTTTTCGTCTGCATCTATCCACCTGCATGAAATACTGCACGTGTGTTCATTACTTACTACAATACAACTCATCTTTTCCGTCTGAACAGTCAATTTCTCCGTTGCATATACGTTCATAATCGATGCATCCTTCTGCTGGTCCTCTCAAGCAAGACATCTCGGAATCAGTGCAAACTCCTGTGAAAATATCAGATCTCAGGTACAGTTGGATACATTCGTTATCGATTCCATTGACCATCCGACGAGGGAGGTACCCACAACTTTATCTAAACATTGCAGCTCGCCTCTTCTCAGTGGCACCCCTATCCCCTAGGGTATTAATTATATTAAAATTGTTTTCTCTGCATTCCCCATTGATTTTTTACATCCAAATGACTTCCACACATGCCCTGCTATTGTCTAGAATTATTTTCAACCCCCAGATGACAAGACGTTGGCATATCCCCTCCTCTTTTCAGTGGCACCCTAATTTACCTACTGTAAAAAACAGTAGGGCTCACGCGCCGCAGGTTGTAATTATATTAAAAATTGTTCTATGCATTCCCCATTGACTTTTTACATCCAAATGACTTCCACACATGCCCTGCTATTGTCTAGTATTATTTTCAACCCAAGATGACACATAACGGCTGTGTAGTGTATCTCTCTCCATTATGACCTTGCAAACAGCAAACAGCCGTACAGTTTATCTCTCCAGCATGTAACAGAACCCAGACACTCTGTCTGGGGGGGGGGGATGGGGGGATTATGCCTGGCACTGGCTGTCGCAAGACATAAAAAAACACAGCCTGATGCTCAACAGATGGTTCCACTTATCAGAGGGTTAGATCTGGGTAGGTCAATGAATGGTTGATTTTGTGCACAGACATATGGCAATTATTTTTCCAGCCCAGCATAACAAAGCTACACAACTCTGGGAACACCCCTTCTAAGATATGTGGAATGGTCCACTTTAGGATATCAATGACTCCCAGGCATCTGTGGCTTTTTTTCTGGGAAAAACAATTAAATAAATAACTTTTGCCAGTAGCGAGTGGAGGGCTACCTCATCGGAGGGTTGAACCAATAACCATACTAATTACAATACTCATTTTTTTGCACAACCAAACCATAATGCCTAATATGCAGCCATGATGAAACGAATGGTAAAAGCAGGCGCTCGATTTGCATGGTGATGAAAAATAATCACATTTTCCAAATTTTGCAGTTGATGTGCACCTATCATACCATTAAACTGGGTGTATTTTCACCGCTAGAGGGTTCGATGTGCACGAAGCCAGTTCGCTCCCAGAGCCACGTTTCTCATGACTCTCTCAGCAACGGATCCAGGAAACATATGGGATGTATACCCCTCCCAACATTTCGTTGGGTCACCAAACAACCACAATTCACACCCTTCCCGCCTTAGGTACGCCAGTACATAGAGTGGATACTGTTGCTGTGTCAAGTTGTAACTTACTTGATTTGGCCATAATAAGAAGAAAACTATGTATAAGCAGTCCTTCAGCGAAGACAAGCATCTTTGCCATGCTTGTACCTAGAAATAAATAAACAAAAGTTATGATTTCATTAAAACTACAAATTCTTCTCATGTTCAATAAAACAACTCGTCTGTCACATCGGACCCACTACACGTCCTTTTTCTTGATGAGTGGCAAGTTTACTATCAGGTAGAGTATATAGTATTCTACATATAAAGGGAATGCGAAACATCGGTAATACCTATTAAAAATACAGCACATTAATATTGGAGAGGTTTAGATTTGTAACGTGTACGTGTATGTATATTGAGCCGTAATTGTGTATTACGTCATCATTCCTGTATTCCCTCTAGATGTTCATAACGTTTAGGGAGAGCCTCTATACAGTCAGACGGGCAAGGTTGAATTTCCTGACGAGACATTTTTAGGTGTTTGGGTTACTGTCCAAACACCTCTTGATAATGTTCGTTTCTTTAGGTGTTTGCGCGACTGCTCTCTTAATTGGAAACGGGGTTGGAGCTAACTTTGTTTTCAACATGGCGGATTCTGAAGTTAAAAATCGACCACGTTCAAGTGCATTTTACACTGTGATCCAGGAGGTTAAAGGCAGAATTTCATCGTTTTCAGCCCAAAGCTTGTCTAAATTTATTGAATTCACAGAGAAATGGAAGGTTTTGAGGGCCGTACAGTGAGAGAATTTCTTGCTGAACGTGACACGAAGGACCAAGGCCAAGTGTAGCATCGATTGCAGGCAGGTGCAGTAATTGATGGGTATCATCGATTTTGCATGCATCACAGACAAACATAACTTTGAGAGGGCCAAGGATGCCAAAGAGAGACGACAAATGAACATCTCAGAAACTGGGATAGGCATTCGTCACGAAATAGGGCCAATACACTGGACTCTCTCCGTATCCTTGGCCCTAGCTCCACATGTACAAAAGAGCACCCGATTCAACTAGCCACCGTCGACAATAAGTGAGGCTAGAGGGCGTGAATAACTATGCTGTATGCGTGGAAGCCTGAAGATCTGACGTCACACTTTAAGCTAGAGGTGCGTGAATTACGCCGTGCAGCCGCCGGCGTATATATTTTTTACACCGCAGCGACGGGTTTTGTGCGCATTTCGCCCTTGTGTCAAGACTATGAACCCATTCAGCACGCATGCGCGCGAAGGGAATTTCGACACGCCAAAAAAACCTACCATCAACGGAGAGGGAATGGCTCCATGAGTTCCACTGCAGAGCGCCATGGTCGACTGCAGCTTGGAGTTTTCTATCGTCGCGCGCCTAGGGTTTCGTAGTCTCTCTCTCAAGACCGGAATTGGCACTTTTACTGCACAAAACCCGTCGCTGCGGTGTAAAAAAAAAATACGCCAGCCGCCGTGCAGCCGCCATATTTTCCCAATGCTGAACTTTGACCTTTGTTGGTAGCTAGCGCGCGCAAACCTCGAAGCGTGACGTCAGATCTTCAGCACAACGCGTTATTAAACGTATCCAATAAAATCATTTGAGTGGTACGCCTGGAGCCTGTCTATATCCTTGATAGGATATAGACAGGGGACCAGTCTATATGCGTGGTTATGATATATCACGCTATCATGTGATACACTCTCCACGCTTATCAAGTTAGGTGAATGTTGGAGGTAAGGTTTTTAAGTACATTATACATAGCGGGTTGATTGGTGTAAGTTCGCCAATTGATGGCCCATCTCCAGATGCACTTTAACCTATGACCGAGATTTGACACCCGGTTCAACATAACACCTGATCAGTTCTAGTGACTAAGCTATTCATCTGGCAACTGCTTTCAATATACTTAAACCATTTGTCTGGTAAGTAAACTTGTTTCCCCTTTTTTACCGGTATATGTTGATTATTTATTATCCTCAATTTACCCTAAATAACGCACCTAAGGATATATCATCAACTGGACAGTAACTTAAAAATGAAATTAGCAGTTTGGTGTTTCAGTTTGTAAAATGCGGAATTTCAATGCATGATCATACGCGTGGACGTCTTGAGCGCCGTTTTTTGATGTGCACAAAATTGTGGTCATCAAAAAATTTATGTTGGTATAATGACTCACCCCCAAACTGTTAAAGTTGATGGGGGCTCAGAAAATGTACCCAAGAAGAAAAACAGTTGAATCATGTTTCATCTTATTCCAGATGGCTTGTAAAATTGTTTTTAATCTTGAAAATAAAAATATTGTTTAGATGTTTAAAATAAAAATGGCATAATTTGGAAAAGCTCTCAAAACGTTTAATCAATATTCTTGAAAGACCAATAAAATGGAAGGTGGTTAAAACTTTTTCATAACCATGATATTAATGTTTCATTTTCTCAATAATTTCCCAATACCGACGAAGTAAACACAGTGGCGTAGCCAGAAATAAAGATTCGGCTGGGCCTGAGTAAAAATGGACGGGCCATAGAATTCATCCATAAATCCATCCATACACGGGCGCCGATTTATGTTTGTGCCGGTGGAACAGCGACCGACGCACACACGCACACACTGAGACACAATATTTACAAGGATTGGAGATCACGATACACACCATGAAACGCATGGAAAGTCATAATGCCACAAATCATTTAGTAAAAAGGTTCACTTCATTAAATTGATTCGTTAAATCATAGGCCAAAATGTGCTGTGAGACACCCAGGCCATGCTCATAAAGAACGCAACAGTAGGCTACAAGGAACCTAAATTCAAAATAGCCTAATATTGTTACACACACGCAAATAAAGCATACAAGCAGATTTCTTGACATGTTCCTCTTCCTCCAATCTTGGTTTTTAAAGAAACCTGTAATGGACATTTGTCTTTTTCGCCATTGCTGCTGAATAAGCTACTAGGTCGCGGTAAAAATTGCAAACGTTAGCGTCAGCGAAACAGCTGGTATGGTAGGTTCTAGAAAATAACCGAACTGGTGATATGACGCACGCGATTTCATTCGGCAATGCCATTGAACCAGCCAATTACAACACACGCTATAGTGACGCTACACAAAACAAAATTTAAATGGTTTAAATAAATAATAGACAGG
>CM055817.1:25951475-26097692 GCA_029582265.1 Zoroaster sp. YZ-2022
ATATCGAAAACATACACTAAAGATGTGCGGCAAAAGTAGGTCATCGTGCTTTTGCGTATTTTTCACGAAGAGACGGCATGTTTGACTAATTATTGTGTTCATGTAACCAACTTTATGGTATTTTATATTATTAATAAGGTTTAACTCTTAACAAAACACATTAAGTGGCATTTAAACTGGCACAAGAAAGTTTTAATACTGCAGGTTTTCAGTTTCGAATTAAGCTCCTTTTAAAATGCCAATATCTCAAAATGTTTTTAACGCGTTTTGACATGCCCGTCCCTTCGTGAAAACGGTGACGAATTCATCACGAAAACATTAAAGGGCCCATAAAATAAAAATAAAAATTAAGAAATAAATTATAAAACGGCTGCCACAACAATCTCTATTCAGCACTTTGCTCGTGTTGTTTAAATACGCCGTAACGCCGATGCACTATTATCCTCGTCAAATTCCTCATGGCAGCAATGAATTAGTAAGTAGTCTTTGTAGCAGAATCATTAGCCTGTTTTATATGATAACGAACATCACCGCGCCAACAATGAGACTTGATGGTGGAAAGAAACATTCTGATAAACTCTGCTGTATCAAATTATGCTGACAGGTAGCGCAAGCTTGATACGCCAGCCAAGCCTTGTTACAATGACATAATTGGTTATTACCAAATATATTACACTTTCACGTCGTTCAGGAAAGAAGAAACTACTTTCGCCCATACACAAAAACAACGTAGTTTGGTTTATGCCTTTTGCTAGTTTTCTCTTTCATTCATTGGGGGATTAATTGATGTTTATTTGAATGCTGTCCTTGCAGATTTTGTGTACATAATTTATATGTCAAATTGCGGTAACATCATTGAATCCAATGAAATATATCTTCCAAGACATATCATTGACCAATGCGCATGTCAGAAACGGCTTTTGATCGTATAATTTTGCAATTGTTATCCTTTAGTCATCGCTCAAGATGCAACTTGGTATACCTAACGCACAGGGGAAAAAGACCGTACACGTGAATTGCGTACATCACGGTGGCATTTCACCAGTCCGTTATGTGGTCTTTATGTTTTTTATTATGTCTATGTGTTTTACTGATTTGGTAGAGAAATGTTAATATTTAACACAATAGGTAAGTGATGCATTTGAGTATAACTTTTTTAAATATACACGAGCCCTGCTTTACAATCTGCATACAGTAGATTTATCATTTTGCTGGAGGTTTATGAATTATTCATTAGTAGCATCCTCGGAATGGAGTTCACCCGCGAGCTTGAGCGGTCTTTGCTGTCTTTATTCTGGCGTTGTGTTCCGAGGATGCTGCGTGCGCGCTTCACTCAGTAATATACTTAAAGTCTCATAATAGATGTGTAATTATCGCCCCTGCTTTAGCTATCCGGATCTTTGGTTTGCAGCGCACATACATGTTATTGTCATCACGCAGTGTACGGATTCAAGGATACATATTATAGTGTTAACATACTACTACATTTCTGTCACCATTTTCACGAAGGGCCAATTGGGAAAAAACACTATTTTTTCCGAGAGTGATGATTTTGTTGATATTCTGAGATTACTTCCATTGAAATCTACAATCTCACAAAATGACAGGGTCTAAATTACACTAACTGGCCAAGGGTTGGTTACAATAGGTTCTAACGAGCTTAATTTGCGATTTCACTGAAAGGACAATTTGGACACACAGCATCGAGCTTTAAGTATCACCTATATTTAATGAACGTATCATGCTTCACATTTAAGATAAATCGTGTGCCCTAAGTGAAATAACAGATTTCAAAACTTTCCAAAATGTTTCAACTTTTTCAAGTAAAGGACGATTAGTCACAATGTAATTAATAATTTAAGACAATGATCCCTTTCGAGAAAAACGCTCAAATCAACGTGCGCAACTCTTTCCCCAACTGTCCCTTCGATGAAAACGCTTTTGACGATTGTCCCTTCGTAAAAACGCAACGGTGAAAACAAAACATAGTTTTCAACGTGTAGAGTACTACACTGCGGGTGAGATTTTGGATTACAATGTATCATTGTGTATGCATGGTAAAATATAAACGTGCGTGAAGATCATGAAAGATCATTGGTATCTCATAAAATGACGAATCGGGTTGTCGAATAGGATCACTAATGGTGTGGAGATGTTAACGCACGCACCGCATATTTTACTATCCGGACATATACAGTGACAAATAAGTTTGAAAGCTTGTAACAAAGAAAATACACAATTATTACAGCTTTTGAAACAAAATGAAAACTGAAAGTTCAACTATTTAATGAAACACATGATTTTCTGAGCGTAAACAGATGAGAATAACACTAACACCGCAAAACAACATTTTAGCCGGGATTCGTCACTTTTGTCATCTAAGAGACAAACTGTGGGGCTTGGATATAGAGCTAAACTCAGCTTGAAAATGCCAAGTTAATGATTGTGAGTGAGATGGCATAATTATTTCCCACTCCTGCATGCCGCAGTGAATTGCAATTATTTTCCCCTGTAACATGGTTAAAAATATTACATTTTCAATTATCGATGTTCCTGGGGGTATTGAACAATAATCGTCACTTGAATAATTTATAATTTTCCATTACCATCCAACTGAAAAACACACATAATAGTCACCCCTGGTGCCCTAGGACCTTTTATAAGATATATGCCTACAATTTCTAAACATCTTCACATATTTATGACTCTCAAAATAATCCCTGTTATTAAATCATAATTTAATGACTACGTTCAATCTAATTACCGCTATACATTGCATTACGATGTTTTGTATTGTTTAAATTTTCTTTATACATATCATTATTGTGCTGTGTGTCAAATGAACATCCATTATGTTGGACAGCCCACTTATTATATGGTTGAAGCCATCGGTCCAAATTATAAAAGTTCAAACTGTAAATATATATGTCTTCTTTGAAGATGGAATTGATATAATTTTATAATTAACAAAAATTCTGACATTTTCAAAAGAATTATTATTATGACATCAATTGATCTCACGATCTTTTCATTGAAACGGAAGTTAACCGAATCACCATGTGCTTATCTATTCCAACAAAACACCTGGAGTTCTAGTTTAAGCTTGTTTCTGACCTTTCTGACTCAATATACACATCGACCCCCATTAGGAATTCCCCCTAACACGGGGGCGTAACACAGGAAGGGCGTAAGTGAGGGGGACACTGAGGAATTTCCCCTCAAAGCAGGGCGTAACTGACAGGGGCATGAGGAGGGGACACTAGGAATTCTCTCAAACAGGGCCTAACTACAGGGGGCAGGAGGAGGTAGACACTCAGGAATTCTCCCAAAACAGGGACGTAACCACAGGAGGCAGGAGGAGGGGGGCACTAATAAGTTCCATCTAAACAGGGGCGTAACTACAGATGGCAGTGAGGAGTGAGACACCTGGGATTCCCATCTAAACAGGGGCGTAACTACAGGGGGCAGTGAGGAGGCAGACACGAGGAATTCACTCTCAAACAGGGGCGTAATCACAGGGCAGTGCAGGAGGGAGACACTAGGAATTCCTCTAAACAGGGGCGTAACTTACAGGGGGCAGGAGGAGGGAAGTTACTAGGAATTCCCTCTAAACAGGATCGTAACTTAGAGGGCAGGAGGAGGGAGACACTAGGAATTCCCCTTAAACAGGATCGTAACTACAGGGGGCAGGAGGAGGGAGACACTGGAATTCCCTCTCTAAACAGGGGTAGCTTACAGGGCAGGAGGAGGGAGGACACGAGGAATTCCATCTAAACAGGGGGCGTAACTACAGGCTAGGTGCATGAGGAGGGGGACAAGTTCCCATGGCTGGCAAGGCATGTTCCCCAACAACAATCAACTATTCTTCTCCCTTCCATGTTCCTCCAACAGATAATTACGCGTACACAATCGTAAACATCATATGGCTAATGACATAAACTGATCCGTATTAAAACAAATAATTAGTCTCTTCCCAAATGTACCCGCGCCATAATATGAGAGACTTTATGCCAGTGAAACGAAAGCTTTGTATTTTTCAAATTATGTTGACAGCACAATGTCGAGTTGCCAGTTGCCAGCATGCATTATTTAGTGATACAAGCCATACAACCTTTAATGATAAATTACTGCACACATGATTGCTCAAAGAAGACAAAGAAATACAATTACTTTCATCTGTAAACAAAAATTACGGCATTTGCTTGTTTATAATAATGTTGACGTGCAAGTGCACAATTAATTCAGATTTTGATCAAACATAACATAAAATATTGTTATTTGAATGAGGGGGCCTTTACACAGCAAATTTCATAGGAAGTCTTATTCTGTATAACAATTTACAATTGATTGAAGAAGAGCAAACATTAAAGAGGAATATTTATAGACATATTTCGCCTATGGTTGATATATAAAGTTTGTTCCTGATTCGATCGACATAAATGCAATTTTTTAACACCATACTGTTATTTGACTTCATGCAGCAATTTCTTAGAAGTCTTATTCCTGTAAACAATTTAGAACGGATTGACGAGGAACAAAACATTGTTTCCTTCAACCGACGATCTATCCTGTGTCAAGCAGGAATCTCAATTTCCCCACATTCAGCGCCTCTGAGTCTATTTTACTTATGTTTTTTAATTCTGTTGTAGCCTCTGCACCTTTGAGTGGCTTTTTAGCCTAGTTCAGGGCGAATATGCATGTGGTACGTGGGATAGACATAATCTGATAATGTTTGATACAAATTTGTTCCTGATTCTCGACGCAAATGCAATTGTTAACAACCATTGGGAATTATCTCCAAATAACAAATAAAACACGTTGTGCAAACAAATTATTCAGGTTATAAGGATGCAATGGATGGTGCACCGTCATCCCTCGTTGTTGCTGATATGTATCGCAACAATCACCATTTATATTCTGTGATGCGAAACCAATTAGGTTGTGATCATAACACGACGAATGACAATACAGTTTTTAATTGAATTTGACTGACGAGTGTTTGGTGGTTTCAAATTAAGCATTTGATACACCAAATGTAAATTCGTGTGGAGCATTAGACACACTGTTTAATTTGGGGCAAGCTTTTTGCACAGTAATATTAGTTGAATGTAACACATGGACATGAATATAGATTCCAATGTATATGTGGGGTTATTCTACACCAAATCACCTATTTTTGGGAAAAAATTTGTCGGTGCACAATCGACTCCAGATTTTGGATTATTTTTTTAAACATACCTCTGTGGGAGTAATGAAAAAAAAAAAAAAAACATCTCTACGTAATCCTAACTACGCCATATCTTCCCAAATCCTCCAAAGGGGCACTTTTAAGAAAAAAATCAGCACTGTTGGAAACTGGTATCTTTCACCTCCTTCAAATGTGAAGCAAAAATTACTACCTGGCAAAATTTACAGTAGCCATAAGTGCTGAATATGAAAGATCAACGAAAATACCATATGGCATTTTGAAAATAGGGCAGCATGGATTTTTGAGGATTCAGGAAGGTTCCTAGCCAGAATCAACATTGTACCTAGCGGGTTAGGTTAATGGATGGTTGACCAGGTAGGTGCTCACCACCATGTAACTGAAAAATGTTATATCTAAAATATTGTATCCCTATCTATATATGTAAGAAAATTCAGCTTGGTATCTTATCTTTCTCTCCAACATCGTCAGATGATATTTTCTAATAAAGTGTAGTATGCATAATATACGGTAGGCCTCCATACAATGTACACTGTATAGCATAAATTGCTGTGGATGATGTACACTTTATGCATGCCACAAACACTTCAAATGATTTTATTGTTATGAATAAAATCAAATAGTATCAAAAAGAGCTCCATGGCCCCCCCTTCAAACTTTTTACAAAACCGCCCCCTACCACTCCACCAAAAGTAAGCAAATATAATAATAATAATAACAACAACAACAACAACAACAACAACAACAACAACAACAACAACAACAACAACAACAACAATAACAATAATAATAATAATAAATACACTCACTGGCCATAAGTATTGCAACATTGAAATTCACACCAAAGATCAGTTTGGAGAACTGTGTTACAATAATTTATTTTATTTTATTTACACTATGAATAATTATTAGACTTTTGAAATTGCCTTTGTTTTGAAAATCAATGTTCTTTTGACTGTTCTTGCTATAGTGTAATACAATGATCGAGTGAAATCGGATTAAATGGATCATCTCACCTGTTACTGTAAAAGTGCTATTTTGTGAGCATGTTGCAATACTTTTGGCCAGTGGCCAGTGGTATATAACAATTAATAATTAAACTATCGTTTGTTGAATATAGAAATTACAAAGGTTACTCACAACTGCATCACTTTCAGGGCCAAGTTACAAATTTTGCATAATTTTGCATATTGGGTCTCTGGATTTAAAAAAATAACAAATAAATACAAGGCCCTGGCAAAGTAGCCCTAGACCCCTATCATATCATGAATGAGCTCTTTTTTTTTGCTTTCTGGGAGTCCGCCACTCGGTTGAGGGTAATCAACAATATTTCCGCGCACAATGTCAAACGATCATTGTATCAAATGAAAGTTAAAGTTACAGCATATTCGGGATACACTGCATGGATGTTGATGTTTCAAATTTTTTATCAAGAAGACCTTAAAATTATTAAATGCATTTGAATAAGTAAAGCGTAAAAATACAAAATAATATTGTGTTTATATAAATCATAAATCACTTACCACATTGCAGCCATTATTCCGAATCTCTCTTTTTGCGGTCGCTGCTGATCAGAAATAGAGGAGTCATAGTAGGTCACATTGAAGTGTCTACATAGGTGTGTGTGTGAGTATTCATACCACCTGGTTGGATCTCGGCCACTGACATGGATCCTCAACTGGAATTAACCAGCGGTATTTATTGTTCAGGTTGGGATCTTGGTTCCTTTCCAATGGAACATATCATACCTGCAAATAAAACAAAACAAAACAAATTAAAAACACAAACAGAAAGGTTAACTAACTATAAACAAAATAAATAAAATAAATAAATAGTTTAAACATTGTAATTAATATCAAAACATTCAAATTATATCGTTCAATTACAAATAGTGCTTTTGTTCAATGATGTAGGGGGTGAATATATGTATTTTCCTTTCGTGTAAAGAACACTGACGAATCTCTTTTAAAAACAACTATTTGCTCTCAACTTGGCATATTTGCCAGAGTATAACTGTATCTGGTCAATGTATGCAATGCACACTAACTATGGGCAATACACTCTAAATAACGAAGTGCTTGAATATATAGCACCTCTAGTGCAGTCACTACTACAAGCTCCTAAAAAAGTGGTAAAATTAGCACTTCAGGTGCTATATTCAGCACTTCAAGTGTTACTTTGCATTAAGGCATTCTCTACAACGAAGTGCTGACATGCAGCAAAATCTCTCAGTGCAATCCACACATACAGCTCCCAAAAGTGCCAAATTTAAACTTGAGGTGCTATATTCAGCACTTCAAGTGTACTTTGCATGCACTCTAAACGAAGCTGAATATAGCACCTCGAGGTGCAGTGGGACCATATTTCTCAGCCTCTAAAAGTGCAAAGGTTGGCACTTGAGGTTATATTCAACACTTCGAGTGTACTTTGCATATGCACTTCTAAAACGAAGTGCTGAATATAGCACCTCTAGTGCAGTCACTATAAAGTTCTAAAAAAGTGCTAAACTTAGCACTTGAGGTGCTATATTCAGCACTTCGAGTGTACTTTGCATATGCACTCCAAAAACGAAGTGCTGAATAGCACCTCGGTGCAGTCACTATACAAGCTCTAAAAAGTGCTAAATTAGACCTTGAGGTGCTATATTCAGCACTTCGAGTGTACTTTGCATATGCACCAAAACGAAGTGCTGAATAGTTTTAGAATGTAGGAAAGTGTTGAATACCAGCAGCAGTTTTCACTACTTATTCACAAAACTTGACTTATACATCGAGACAAATATATGTAAATGTTTGAAATATTTAACACTGTTTGCGGTCACACCATGTAAAATTTCCTTCATGAGTAGTACGTGGTTCTAAAACAACCACTTTGTTATAAATCGACGTTTCGATCAGTATGGTTTGACTGTTTTCGGAGAATGCTAGACTAAAAACCTCGAGTTGTAACCAACTGGTTCTTTTGAGAACCAATTACCAAATTGTAATTTTTACATGGTGTCACCGGCAAGGTCTTAACTTATCCTTTCACCATGCTAAGCTGAAAGTCTTACTTCACTTTCAATATTATTTGCATGTATGAAAGGACACCACTCATGAGCATTCCCACAAAAAGCCATTCTGAAAGCTGTTCAGGTCACCAATGTGATTATGAGAAAACTCCACGGCACTGCTTTTTGCTGGAACAAATCAATTTTGCAGTTTAAAAAATGTGGCGTGGAGGTCTGCGGTAATGTACAATTGTGTTATCGCTGATAATGATTGATTATCTGTCACTGAGGAAATGACACGTGTTTTCACATAAAACATATTTAATTATATATTGATTGTACGTAGTGTTTTTCTGTAATTGGTTAACCCTCATGTATTGCTATATTAACAGTGACACTAATGGTTTAGTTCAACAACTAAATAATTCATTTAAATGAAACAATAGAGCAACTTCATATTTCTCCAAAGTTTCTATAGTCAGTGGATTTCACAACAAACACTATACCTTTTTTTAATTTGTTTTTGGAAAGGTTGCCAAACCACAAGGCTCTTAAATGCCCCTAAAGTGCAGGCTTCAACTAAAAGGAGGGGCGGATAATTAAAAAATAAAAAAAATACCTCAAATGTTGAAATTTGCTGTCGCCTGACGCTGGTTACTCTAATCTAAGATGTACATTCACATTGCTCTTGAATGTCCGGAGGCTATACACTGGAGAAAGCAGCAGCAGCATGATTTTTGCGCGCACATGTATCCGGGAGAGTTCCACACTGCTGTTGCTCGTGGAAAAAAAACTGCTCTCGTGGGAGGTAGTACGCCAGAGTGTACTTTGTAAGGTGTAACGATGGGCTGATGCCAATTGACGTGTTTCACGCATTGAGATCTTAAACGGTGGAACGAGCTTGGAAATACCCGAGGAGCAGCCTGCGACATATATGAAACAGACAAGCAGTACCAACTGTTCTACGGCGACCTCAAGATAGTCCAAGAGAAATTTGCAGCCAAATCTATCCAACCCAGATAACATAATCTCCTCTGAACCTTGTCTAACATCCGAAGATAACAATCTGGAGCACCTGCCCAAATGTGCGAACAGTACTAAATAAGTAGTTGAATGGAAGTCAATAAATACAAAGAGAGCACTGGGAGGGATGAATTTCTAGCACGAGATGGGCAACCAACACGCATAGCGGCAGACTTAGCAATACCAGAGACATGTTTCCAACTAAGATCTGAAGAGATCTCATACCCATACCCCATGTGAACGGCAGGAAAGTTCCTCATTAGATCTTTGATACACTAATCAATTTTGTCGTGCGGTCATTTTGTCGTTCTCAGACCTGACAGGGGGGCGGAGTTTATTTGTCCCTCTCCGTATTTTCTGTATTCTTCAGCAGATGTTCATGAAACTTTGAAGGGTTTGCTCCAGTTTGGCATGATCTAACGAAAGGCCATAACAACTTCCACAGGTCACCGTAAAGGCGCGCTACATATTTTTTTCCCTCAGTTTTGCAAAAACATAGTATGTTTTCCATAACTTCCTTAATTTGTATCCATTGGCCATAACGGTTGTTTTTTCAGTACATGCAACACTGTGACGTCACATAGATCCCCGGTAGAGGGCGTGCTATAACCAGCAAAATTTGGAGTCACATTATTACTGAATGTTGTATCAAAAAAAATTGAGTATACCATTTGAATGTAATTGCGGCCATATTTTAAATTTCATAATGCATTGGAAGTGCTCACATGACTCAATGTTGTCCAGTTCAGAGTTTGAAAGTTGACAACAAAAACCGAAAAACACTTATTACATGTCTTAGAGTATCAACAAATCTAGTATGTTTTGCAAAACAGTGGTAATTCAATTGGACATGTTCGAAATAAACGGTTGTCACGTCAACCATGAAAAACCATTTTCGCTGAGTTTTTGCGTAAGATGGTGCCAAAGAATACCTACTCTAAACATTATAAGTCAGTTTAACAATTTTGGGAATTGTTTACATTAAATGAGTTTGACAGTTAATATTTGTTTGTTTTTGTCAACTTTTAATTTGTATTCTCTACAATAAACAATAAACCCAATATTCCACAGTCAACAAAATACAAATAATTCATTATTCAGATACTAATTCATTAAACAATCGGTTACAAGTGTATTGCTGATATTAAATAGTTTATTGCTACACAAGTATAATAATATTTATTGACTGAACGTTCGGAGAACATATACATGATAATAAATTGTTTTAAAAGCAATTTAGTACTTTCTCATTAACGACAGAGTGCACATAATCTGAAACTTTCACACGATTGTACCCTAACCATATTAGGCCTTTGGGCGAAGTGGGGGGAGCAATGACCCATATGGTATTATTTATTATTGTTTTAATTTTTTATATCTCCAGAATGCATTAAACGATTGCACTTTTCTTAACTATTCGTCCACCTGAGTTGTCACCTTTAGTGACTACCAGATTTGTTTAGAGTAAAAGACATTGATATGATAGTAGCATTGGTGATATGTTCTAGTTTTTAGATGAACTCAATGACTGGAGCTCATCTAAAACTAGAAACCGAGTCATACTCTGACGAAAGTCTGCACTGATTTTAACGATACTGTCCCTTCAATGAAGCTGCTTGTTATAATTATAACGTAGGATTTGAGGCTTTGCATGGTGGAGATAGATGTTCTTGAGTTATTTTAGGTACACCATGTTAATGATCCTTTTTGGAGAAAACAAATGATGGCTCTGAAAGGAGCCGGTTGGTTTGTTCTCAACGTTTCGACTAGTCTGCCCTAGATGACGATGACGATGACTAGAGCAGACTAGTCAAAACGTTGAGAACAACCAACCGGCTGCTTTCAACAGTCACTTTCAGCTCACAAATTGAAACATTTTTCATTAAATGAGTGATTAGAATCAAAATGTTTTGTCTTCTGTTTGAAACTTGACAAGACCTCGGACTTATGTTTCTTTTGCTGTTCAGTATATTCCTCCAGGGAATGTTTTTACTGACGCTGGGCATGTATTATTTAAGTACACGGATTTCCATAGGCTTGGAAATGGATTTGTTTGACTGATAGAGGTCTTGTGCGCACAGAGTGGGGGAAAACACAAGATGAAACAACCAAAGGACTCCGTAAACAAATTGATAAAAATAAATACAAATACAAATACATTAATTAATTAAATATTACTGATTAATCACACACATAACGTATCTTATTTTAAGTAAAATAACAATAATTATTATTGTTTTTCCTGTACAAACGATTGGTTCTACCTGACCCTTATGGTTGATGATATTATCATGAATAGTAGCACTTTGATATTATGAGAATAATCCCCAAAGTATCCAAATTCAATTTTGTATCCAGAAATTTCGATAAATACTGTCTATTTGTTGTTGATTCAGGAGACCGTCAAACACCATCAGATCGCTATAGCAGCCCCACCATACTTACTAGGTGGAAACGTAGCAAAGTTCTCGCATGGGTTGGTCATGCCTATGTACAGCTTAGTGCAACCATCTGAACCCCCCCTAGGCTTATTAATGGTTTCATCACTTGCCACAATTGTACCATTGACAAATAACTGTGTAATTGCACTGGTGACATTCACTGTTAAGGTCAATGAAACCATTGTTTGTCGGTATCTTAAAAGGTGTTATATTTATGAGTTGTATGTTTATTTTCGGTGCGTACATCATACCAGAACATGTTTTTATGATACAAAAAAGGCAACACCCCTTGCTTTGTCTGTCTGTCCCCCAAAGCTTAGGAAATACCCCGCTGTTGTACCCAGTGAAGACTGATGACGTGTTGATCTTAAGCCAGAGAGACCATGTCACACTCTGAGAACTCACATGTTCCTGGGTCAGAGATACAATTCCACTGTTTTCGAAATTTCCAATAACCAGATATGACTCAATAGGGTGCATACACTGCGCATGCGTGTTTAACTACGTCCCGGAGTTGGAACCATCTTCACCAAGTTCACAATCACCACCACCAAAATTTCAACCTCCTCGCTACTGACATTAGCAGTATCGCATTCTGTGACGTCACGATCCATTGGTCCTAAGGTTCGATGAAGCAACCCTTGGAGTTTCTGACCCAAAGCAATGAGACAGACCAAATAAAATAGCATTTATAGTGGATTACAATTATCATTATGATGATCTTTTTATCAAATTGAAATGTACCAACATTTAGATTAAACATTCTCAGAACGTTTGAGTAGTTAGTTTGGTAATGTATTCTTTGTTTGTAATTTGTAAGCATCTAGTTCTGAAATTGCACCCAGTGTCTTCATGATAGGCAATTTGGCGTCCAATGAGTTATGATACTACGCGTTTGTGTTCTTCTGTGAACCAATGATCGCTGGAGATATTGCGAACACACGCCCGTCAACACACAAACACGCCAGACGCAACACAAAGTCGCTTCCATTATGCCTAGTTTTAGTTTCAGTTTACATTTATTTCCATACTGTCACAAAGAAAGTGATATAATAAACAGAGTAGTCTGCTTATAAATGGGGCGAGGAAGCCAAGGCTTGTAGAAAATCGGCCTATGGACAGACAAAGACCAAGACAAACGGAAAAGCAGAGGACGTACAAATTATGAGCAAAATATTTTACAATATAACAAAACGCTTAATTAACTGTAATGAGATGAAAATAATATTTTTGGAGAGGGATAAATGATGATGTACCTCGCAAAGCAACAATGGAAAGAAAGCTATGTACATACTGGGACATAATGACTCATTTGAAGGAGGTTTTAAAACGGTCCACGGACGGTTGACCTTTTATTTCTTCGTCAATGGCATTCCATATGCGAGGACCATAGAAACGAAGGTGTTCATGGAATAGGAAAGGGGGTAAGGAACCAGGGAAGATTATGACAAAGATCTGGTTGAGTAGGAATGCAAGTCTTGGATAGAAGAAAAATAACAAGAGAAGGTACTAGGAAGAAGATTTCTGGAATACTTGTACATAAATATCCCAGTGTGAAGTTTGTTTATGTCAGAAAGTGTGAGGTGGTTGAGCTGTGCAAAAAAGTGGTGCAGGTGTGCACGAGGATGGAAGAAGTACAAACACGGATAGCCGTTTTTGAGTGACAATGAGGGAGTGCAGTTTGTTATTGCTTGACCGAGCCCAAGCAATATTACAGTAGTTTAAGTAGGGCAGAATAAGAGTATTATAGAGTAAGACCATAGAAAAGGGCGGGAGAAAAGGACGCAGTTTAGACATAACACCGGTATTACGAGAAGTGATTTTGTGAGAGAAGAAATGTGATCAGACCAGGAAAGTTTGTGATCAATAATGACACCAAGAAACTTTGTGGAGTAGACCCTGGTGATAAGGAACGTTGTCTATAAAAATAGGTGGAAGGTCAAGATTGATGGAGAGATTAGACTTGGAGAAAGAAATATAAAGTTGGTTTTGGAATGGTTTAAAGACAGTTTATTTGCCTTTAACCACATAGAGACTCAAAGCAAGTTCAGAATTCAGAGTGTGGATCAGAGTAGCAGAGTTAGGAATGGAATGGAAAATAGTTGTGTCATCAGCAAATAGTGTGAATGATAATAAGGATGAAGAAAGATACAAATCATTGATGTGAGAAGTAATAAAGAGGACCAGAAATGGAGCCTTGGGGCATACCATGATAAATATTAAGATGGCAAGAGTCGTATTTATTAAACGTGTAAAATTATTGCCTGTTGTTAAGATAATCAACCGAACCATTGAAGAGCGACTCCTCTGACCCCATAGTGCTCCAGCTTGGAAAGAAGAATAGTATGGTCGATTGTATCGAAGGCTTTAGAGAGATCCAATGAATACGGCCAGTAGTAAGGAGTTTGTTCCTAATGCCCCAGTCACATTTGCCAAGGCGGCCGTAGGCTCTATAATATCTACGGCCAGTAGCAATTATCGGGCCGCCGCAGCATTCCCACAGTGTCATACACTAGCAGTCACATATGTAAAGGTAGCCGCACGGCGTATTTAAAATTTTTGGCGACAGAAACCTCCGGCTGCCGTACGGCCTTTTGAAGTGATGACGCACGGTTGCCTCAAGGCGACCCTGCGGCGGCCGTAGGGGTTTTGACAAATAGCAAGGCAGACCTCACGGTCGCCATTACGGTCGCCACAGGAGACCCTACGGCGACCGTGCACGGTACCGTAGGGCCGCCTTGAGGCTGCCCATGGTGGCCGTGGGACTTCCTGCAACCGCCGCAATATTTTGGGGTCCACAAAAGTCATAACACCCTAGGGCAAGCGTACGGCAAACGCAAGGCCACCGTACGGCCAATGTATGGTCGACGTGGAACCGCCTACGGCATGGCTACGGCGTGTCTAATTGCTACGGCGAACCTGGAAAAGAAAATAGTTATAACGCGGCGCTATAATCTCACGGCGACCCCTACGGTCCGTAAAAGATAGGGATACGCCCTAAGGCCACCCTGAGGCCACCGCAAATCCTCTGCGGCCGCCGCAGGTATCTCTCCATTTTTGGGGTCTACGGCTGCCGTATCCTAGCCGTAGGGCAGATGTGACTGGGGCATAAGGGCAGTAATAACTTTGTCAATGAACTCGATTAGAGCCACATCAGTGGAATGTTTACTGCCAAAGCCATATTGCTGATCACATAGAAGATGAAATTTAGAGATGAAAGTGTAAAGACGATTATAAACAAATCTCTCTAGAAGTTTAGAAAAACAAGGAAGAATGGAAATAGGTCTATAGTTGCCGACTTCTTTATTGTCCCCACTTTTAAAGATAGGAACAACTTTAGCGACTTTAAGATTCAGAGGAACAGATCCAGAGAGAAAGGAAAGATTGAAGATGTAAGCAAGAGGCTCAGCAATGAGAGAAATGATAGACTTAACAATAGAAGAACTAATGCCATCGAAGCCGGGACTGGTATTAGTCTTCAGTGTATCGCAGACACGTATTATTTCTGCTGCATTAGTTGGAGTGAGAAAGAAAGAGAAAGCATTGAATTGTGCAAGTAGTTCGAAAGTGAGCGTGGTGGAGAGGAATTTTAGTAGCCAATGAGGGACCAATGTTAGTAAATAAAGAATTGAAGGAATTTGGCAATGTCAGCAGGATTGGAATACAGACGTCACCATCAGTGAACTCGTCAGGAAAAGACGTCTGCTTCTTCTTTTTACCTAGGATACCATTGATTTCCTGCCATAATTGCTAAGACTCGATTTACGGAGATCCAATCTATAGGCGTAATAATCTTGTTTCGCTTTCCGAACAGTAGCGGTAAGGCGATTACGGAAAGTTTTATAATTACGCTCATTAACCTCGTTAGGATTACGTAGGAAACGCCTGTAAAGCCTGTTTTTATAACGACAATAATCAATAATAGATTGGTTAATCCAAGGCTGGTTTTTATTGGTACCGCCAAGTGTTTTGGTAATGTAAGGAAAGTGAAGATTATACCGAGAAGTGAGAATAGAGAGGAAGGAATCGTAAGCTGCGTCAGATTGATCACTTTCATAGACTTGGTGCCAATCAGCACCAGCTATGTCTGATTGGAAGGAACGAATGGTAGCAGGAATAATGTTCCTTGTAGTGAAAGACTTCTGAGGAGTGGTCTTGGCGTTTGAAAAGCAAGAAGAAGTTATCTGAAAGAGAGGAAAATTATCAGAAATATCAGAGTAAAAGATTCCAGCTAGTATATCCTGATCAGAATTAGTTAGTATATTGTCAATAAGTGTAGCAGTGTGAGGTGTGATGCGAGTAGGTTTGTCAATTAGAGTGTGAAAGCCATTAGCGAAGACGGAATTAAAAAAATCGTCAGTAGGCTGATGCTCCGAACAATTGAGTAGATTTAAGTTGAAATCACCCATTATGTAACACAGCTTCCTTTCGTTTGTAATGACATTTAAACAAGAATCAAAATAAGCATTTAATTTGTCAAGGGAACTACCCGGAGCTCGATAGACATTGCCGACAATGATGCTACAGGCATGGTCGCGTTGAATTTCAATAAAAACAGATTCAAAATCACCTGAAGTAGAACCGAGGTCACCACGAATTTTGAAATTCAATAGATGAACAGAGATTTAAAACATATGCCCTCAACAGCTCATGCAAGTTGTGAGAAGTTAATACGGTTTATAGTGGATTTCAATTATCATTATGATGACCTTGCATAATTATTTTTTAGGTCCGATGAAGAATCAACTGAGTTTTCTGGACCTAAAGAAATGAGACAGATCAAATTAATACGGTTTATAGTGGATTTCAATTATCATTATGATGACCTTGCATAATTATTGTTTAGGTCCAAATGTCTTGTTGGGTATTCAATTAATGACTTGCAGCTGATTCACTCTTTTAAATTGTTTTGATGGACTTTAACTTTTTGTTTATGACGCAGCACTTTGGGGGTTTGTGTAGCGTGGGCGCTTTGATAATCTAATTATTATTATTATTATTATTATTATTATTATTATTATTATTATTATTATTTTTAGTATTATTATTATTATTATTGTTATATATTTGCGTTTTTTGTCAACCGAGTGTATAGTTACCAATCAGTAAACTTTTGAAGGTAACGACTGATTTCTTGGGCATGGTTTGGTGATTTTGTGTTTTTTCAGTGCTGCTGTGACACCGAGTTCCCATTGTGATCTCACAAAACAGCGCCCTCGTGCGACAAGGATAAGCTTGACTTTAAAAGAAAATAAACAATATACTCAATCTTCACTTTTCGTCAAAAATAGACTTCCCGTTTTGTTTCAACTATCCAGAAGCTTGGATAGATGTTAAAACATGTATATAATATTGCACTTTATATTCCCTTTAATGCTTTTTATCTTTGGTATCATAAAAAGTGCAGACAAATTTACGTAAACAAGTCGATGTTCATTTTGATATCGTGCATTCATTCAATTATAAATATTTTGGGTACTGTATATAGGCCTGTTTCTAAAGATTTGAAGCTTGTTGATCAAATTGATCTCCAAGCATGTCCACTGTTTTTCTTTCTCTCTAGTATAACAAAAGTAAGCTAAAACCTCAACTATTTTGTTGGAGACACAGCATTGCTAGTTATCGAGCTCAGCCAATTGCGCCTAGTAACTCCACAATTTTTATACTCGCCCACAAACATTTTTGCCCTGATTATATTTACTCCATGTCGTCTACCAGACCTTTAAAAACAACCTTAACAATTGGAAAATTTGCTGCTGCTGGACTCGAACCCGCGACCTCTCGAATACCGTACCAGTGCTCTACCAACTGAGCTAATCAGCCCTATGTTGGTGGGCGGTCCACTTATGCCAATTATCTATTGCTCTATGGGGCCAGGTCAGAGGCCAAACCATATATGCCGAGTAGCCAGGGATCAAGCCCCGGTTCAGATGCAAACAACCTGGGTAACGGATCAACTTGGATCAAGATCAACTTGGGACACAGGCCTTTTACGTGGTTGTACACAAAATAGTTTTTTGTAAATACTGGTAGAGTGAGTGATCTCTCAGCGGAGTCACTGATACAAGTCCAGCATACAGCAACACGTTTATAAAAAAAGCTATGTTTTAAAACTGAAAATGATATTGTTTTCGAAGTACTTAGAGTGAAGGTCAGAGAAAAGGACGAGCTAAACATTGATATAAATGTACATACATTTGTACATTTACCTGCATCCAGGTTTATATAAAGGTAATTAAATTATAAGAATTTAAGATTTGTAATTAATTGAGTAGTATAAGGTTTTAAAGGTTAGTATAATTTGCCTTGAATACTTTAAAACGTTTTATTATTTCAATATTGCATAACACACTGACCAAACATGACACATGGTTATTTGATTTGATATGAAGCAAGCTGGGGATTATTTTGTTAAAGCTTAGGGACAAGGGCCAAAGTCATGGTACAGCCAAGCCTTTGAGAAGCCCGGCCAGGCCCAGGCATTGCCCCTGCCTACTGACCTATATAATGAGCTCTGCTTGCCTGGGCTAGGCCCTCCAGAAGCCCAGGTTATGTTGATTGGCAGGTACTGTATTGTTACAGGATTAGGACTCACAAAAGACAATTAGGGGGCCAGGTAGCCTAGGCCTGGCCAGGCTTGTCAAAGGCTTGTCTGTACCGTGACTTTGGCCCTCCTCCCTTATCTCGATTCGTGTGATTTCTGCAACAATCTGTCCCATAATACACTGTTAGCACCGTATGACTAAAACAGCAATTAATCCGTGTCAAAACCAATTAGTCCCGCCAAATAAACCGCGCCAATATCAGAGACTTGCGGTGAAACACAACCTTTGCAATATAAATTTATATGCTAATTAAACGTAATGACACTGCTGCTGAAAGAAGGATATTGGTGAAATGAACTGTAGAGGAAAGATAAAATGAACTAGCCTAGATGTGCCATACATGTATGCTGTTAAGTGTAATAATATAGTTGGATTTTTGTTGACAGTTCAAGCTTGAGCCGCTAGGCTTCTTTTACTGATGGAAGCCATAAAACCATGATGATAAATTACTGCCATTACTTTTGAGGGTAGACATGGGAAAATAATTACTTTCATGTAAACAAACGGCAGCAATTTCATTATAAACAAGAGGAATGTGAACAGATAAATCATCATGGTTGATGTTAACCTGTTCATGATTCTTGACGCAAATGCAATTGTTGACACAACATTTGGGAAATTGCCTCTTAGAAAATCTAATCAAAATAACAGTAAACAAACAACGTCGTGCAGCAAATTATTCAAGTTATAAAGTTGTAATGAATGGTGCACCATCATCCTCGTCACTGATATGTATCGCTACAATTAAATTGCATTCTGTGATGCGAAACCAATTAGTTATGATCATAACACGACGAATGACAATACAGTTTTCAATTGAATTTGGATGAAGAGGCTTGATGGTTTCGAAATAAGCCTTTGATCCACTGAAAGTGTAAATTTAAAATCAAGCAAATATCTGCAAAACGCTTTGTCCGATCACGCTGAAATTAACTGATTTTTCCTACTTATTCTTTGGGACCCATTCATGGAAAAATCAATGATAATGGGGGTTCATGGTGCCATGGCAACCGTTTATTCTGAACAAGTCCAAATGAATTTCTACTTTAAAAATACTATATTTGTGATATAGTAAGACATTTAATCCGTGTTTTGTGGTTTATTGTCAAATGTTGAACTCTGAACAGGACATTGAGTCATGTGACCACTTCCAATGTATTCTGGGAATCCAATATTGCCGCTATTACAGTCCCAGTTAGGATTCGAACCCACATTCTGATAGCCATGACCAAGGCTCATCGGAACGGTTTAGTCGCATCATTTTGCCTCACTTAGCTATTAGAAAACCCCGTTGTAGCCATTGCATACTTAGTGCATGAATCCATATACACACACTGTATGTACATGTACATTCGGACAGTGACCATAATGCCAAATTTAAAAGCGAACAACATAACATTATCATTGGTTTTTGGTAGGCGCAGGAACTGCTTCGCTGCACGTGAAGTCGTTCATGTGTATACATTGTGTGCATGCATTACTTGTGCCTATAATTGCCCATCGTTTAAAAGAAACCGCCCACAAATCAACAATTCTTGCATAACAATTTACATTGGATATCCAATGGGAAAACAAAGAAACACATACATTTACGATTACAGAAAGATCAAGGCTGTTGATTCAATTCCATTCATTTCGAACTTGTACGAGGTCGCATTGCACAATTGTATCCATGACTCGGTTTTTATTGATGTCGCTGTATACAGTGTAATGTACATGTATAGTGTACATGTACATGTATATGTATACCCCTATGCGTGTGTACGAATAGACCCTATCCGGGCACAGCGCACAGTGTGTGCTGAATTACAATTTTTTTTAGTATTTTTATTTTGTTTACAAGGAGCAATTGTGAACAATTAATAGCCCGACAGACATTAACTAGGTCAATGAACAGAAAGAAATCGAGAATCAAACTGAAAGCTCTTAATAGGAGCTTTGATGGGCCAATCAATGGTTCACTGCAACTCAGAAATGCTTGTCAAAAGAAGAAAAAACAGAGAAAAAAAAACCAAAACAAGAACAAAAGGAATACAGAGAGAAATGGACAGGAAATAAACATGCCAAAGGTAAAATGACATAAGAGAATAAAAACACAACGAGTACGTTTCTTGGATTACAAACGTAAGGTAAAACATTTTAAAGTCGTCGATGTAAAAATTTCAGGAATTTCTTGCGAACTGATTACTTGTCCACGGATGATATCCATGAACGGATAAAGAAGAAAATATAACAAAGTAATCAAATTAGTGCTGTCATATTCATGGCGTATCTCGAATCTTCGGATAAGCAGTGAAAGGAACTTCCACAGTGTGTCGAAGTAAATCCAGTCGATTATTGTGTCATGTTATAACTCGGTATGTCAATAAGTTATATTGCTTTTACATTTCCATTGTTTTAGCCCATTAAAAAGGAACAGGTGGACTTTTTATGAATTTTAGGTGCATCTACTTATCATAATAAAATTGTGTACCAAGTTACAAGTCTGAACCTCATTTCATTAGGGAGCTATAGGGCTGTTTCATTTTCATTGTTTTTGTCCATAATAACGGAACCGATGAAATTTGTAAGGCTTTTATGATTTTAGATATATCTACATATTGGGACAAATATTTGTGCAAAAGTGCAAGTCTCTAAATCATTTTGTTCGGGAGTTATAGGGCTTTTACATTTTTGTCCATCGTTTTAGCCCATGATAGTGGAACCGGTCGGGCCATTCCATTTGGATGTTATTATGGTTTTACATTTCCATTGTTTTAGCCCCTGGAACCGAAACGGATGGATTTTTTATTAATTTTTTAAATCAATTTTGGGTACATCTGCATATCTAATAATTGTTTGTAGCAAGTTACAAGTCTGCACATCATTTCGTTAGGGAGTTATAGGGCTTTTGAATTTTCATTGTTTTTGCCCATAATAGCGGAACTAATTATGTTTGTATGGATTTTATGATTTTAGATATATTTACATATCGGGACAAATGTTCGTGCAAAATTACAAGTCTCTGCGCCATTCCATTTGGATGTTATTGTGGTTTTTACATTTCCATTGTTTTAGCCCATTAAACCGGAACAGATGGATTTTGTGTACATCTACATATGATAAAAACGTTTGTACCAAGTTACAAGTCTGAACATCATTCTGTTAGGGAGTTATAGGGCTTTTTAATTTTTCCATTGTTTAGCCCATTATAGCGGAACCGGTCACGTTTCAATGCATTTATGATTTAAGATACATCATCATATCGGGACTAATGTTTTTGCACCATAGTACAAGTCTGTAAATCGATTCGTTTGGGAGTTATTGGGCTTTCCATTGTTTTAGCACATAATAGCGGAACTGAATAAGTTTGCATGGATTTTAAGATTTTTTAGATATATCTACATATCGGGACAAATATTTGTACAAAATTGCAAGTCTGTAATGCCATTCCATTTGGGAGTTATGGTGGTTTTATTGTTTTATTCCATTAAACCAGAACGCGTGGGATCAGTTTTATTTTTTTTTAATGAATTTTAGGTAATCTACATATCATAATCAAATGTTTGTACCAAGTTAGAAGTCTGTACATTGTTTCGTTTGGGAGTTATTGGACTGTCAACTTTCCATCGTTTTAGCCCATGGATTTTTAAAAATGATTTTTAAGGTTTTAGAGACATATACATATTAAGACCAATGTTTGTGCAAACTTGTTATATATACACCAAACATATATATATATACATATATATATATACATATATATATATACATATATATACACCAAACATTTTACATTTCATGAAACCACTGTGAAAAAAAAATAGTAATCACGTTCATAGCAATATTGTTTGAATTTTACTCCGTCATTGGGCAAGAAAAACATACTAAATTCTCACAAATAAACATCAAAACAAACGTTGGCCAATAACTGACTGGAAGTGATTAAATTACTGTTTTTGGTGTAATTTAATTTCGGTTAAGAATCAGTTGGCCAAAACAAAAACAGCTTAAATAAATATTTAGGCGAATGAGGGTAATGGAGGACATCTTCCCCCAACCCCCAACCCCCCAAAAACAACAAAAACAACAACAACAACAACAACAACAACAACAACAACAACAACAACAACAACAACAACAACAACAGGAACAACAATCATGTTGTCTCCCTATTCACCAATGTCCCAACTACAGAGACATGCCTCCTGGTGAAGGACAGACTCGTACAAGATCTTTCTCTTGATGATCGCACATCACTCACCCCGGACCAAATTCATGATTTGCTACTAACATGTGTCTCTTCAAGTTGTTTTCAGTTTCAGGGCAAGTTCTACGAGCAGACAGCTGGGACCTCCATGGGATATCCTTTATCCCCGCTCCTTGCTGATATTTTCATGGAAGAGTTTGAAAACTCTTCCCTCAACACCGCCGACCTCCAACCCAAGCTGTGGCTCCGATACGTGGATGACACCTTTGTGGTTTGGCCACACGGCAGAGACACACTCCAGGATTTTCTACAACATCTAAACCAGCAACACCCGAGCATCAAGTTCACCATGGAAACGGAAGAAGATGACAAGATCGCGTTCCTTGATGTTGGCATTTCCAGAAACCCAGACGGCTCCCTACACCACAACGTCTACAGAAAGCCCACGCACACAGATCGGTACCTGAACCAGCGCTCCTTCCATCATCCAAGCATCAAGTCATCGGTCAACCGTACGCTCGTACAACGCGCCTACAACATTTGTGACAAGGACAGCCTTCCCAAGGAACTACAGCACATCCGAACTACCCTCAAACGCAACGGTTACAATCACAACAAGATCAGCACAGCAGAAGCCGGTTCCAAACTCCAAAAGCAAGGTAAGTGATCTAACCCTCTGCTTGTCTCCCCTCATCTAGGTTCGACGTCACAAACTACAACGCATCCTCCGACAAGCAGGCATCGATGTGTTCCACTCAGCCCCCAGCAAACTCCAAGGACTTCTACATACCCACAAGGACAAACCGGACCCAAACAACAGAGCGGGAGTCTACCGGATCCCCTGTGAGTGCGGTAAGGTGTACATCGGCGAAACGAAACGCAACCTCCCCATCAGATTGAAGGAACACCGAGCACACGGCCGCAGAGGAGATTTCGAGAAGTCCGCCATCGTCAAGCACTCGCACATCAAGGACCACCAAATCGACTGGCAGGCAGCCCAACTCATCACACCCATCGACGCATGGCACCCCAGACGCATCAGAGGCCATCGAGATCGTCAAACACGACACTGTGCCACAGGACATCGGTTTCTTCATCAGCGACATTTGGCGACCTATACTACAGACTGAAGGATCTTCTATATCCAAAGTCCATAACCCACCCCAGACTGAGGGATCCCTATATCCTAAGTCAACCACCCTCCTTCCCTGTGCTTGTTAACAACTGATTCAGTTCAGTGAGCACACCTCTCCCCAACCCCTAGGATCCTAGTCTCATAGTCTCACAGTTTCCCGCCTGCGCGCCTCAACGAACTAATCCTCCAGCATCCATTCATGGGATGATCCTCCAGCAGCCTACTTAAGCAGCAGCATTTCCAGAGTCCGGCATTCTCCTGAGGACGATCAGAGCATACTGATCGAAACGTCGAGTTGTACCCCCAGTTCTTTTCAGAACTAATTACTACTCAATTGAGATTCCACATGGTGTCACCGCAATTAGTCTTACTTATCATCCTCACCATGCAAAGCTACAAGTTTTACCTAGGAACAACAATAATAATAAAGACTTGTAGCGCGCACATATCCACCCTGCTGGGCGCTCAAGGCGCGAAAACAAAGAAAAAACATGAATACAAACAATATACAATGATAGCATAGAAAAAATTATGTACTGAGATACATGTACCTACAATGCAATTACAAATATACATCATCTTTGAAAATTGTGACATAGGGTGAGTTTTAAGCAGCGACTTAAATCTAGTTATACTATGACAAGATTTGAGTTCAGTTGGAAGATGATTCCAGAGTTTCGGAGCCGCGACAGAAAAATACCTATCACCCCAGTTCCGTTTTGAAGTTGGTTCCTTCAGGAGTGACATGTTGCTGGAGCGCAAATTGCGTGATGGAGTGTAGACTTTAAGCAGTTCAGAAATATAAATTGGAGCAATGTTATTAAAAGATTTGTGAACAATTAGCATCAGTTTAAAAACAATTCTCTGTGAAACAGGAAGCCAGTGCTGTTCTTTCTAGATTGGCGTGATATGGCATGACTTTCTGGACAAAGTCACAACACGAGCTGCTGTGCTTTGTATGTGCTGAAGACGAGATATTTGATTCTGCGGGAGACCGTAAAAGGAGAGCATTCCCGTTATCGAGCCGTGATGTGACAAACGCATGTATAATTTGTTCAGCAGCACTTTTATTCAAGAAGAAACAGCAACCACAACTTAACTAATCCTATAATTCCTTGACAATAGCTATCGCTGGACAGCTGGACTCTTCTACTGTAGTGATCAGAGAACATAAACCCAGCGCGAACCTGTCCAAAACAGGGGATAAATGGAGGTTGGGGAAGATGTCCTCCGTAACACGACTATGTACCATTGAGAGACTACAATTCAACATACATTATGCAATAGGTCACAACCTGACGTACGATATTACCGTTATCAAGAGTAACTGTTATCAAAAATAATTAAAGTCATTTAAATAAAAATAAATAAAAAGACTTGACGGTTTTCAAATTCATGCAATTTCATACTAAAATACGACCTTGTTGTACCGACACGATGGATTTTTGTAAACCACCCAGATGGTTCATGCGAAACAATGTGTTAATATCAATTAAAACTCACTTACCACATTGCAACCATTTTCGAATCTCTTTGCGGTCGCTGCTGATCAGAAAGGAGTCATAGTAGGTCACATTGAAGTGTCTACATGGTGTCTGAGTATTCATACCACCAGGTTGAATCTCGGTACACTTACATGGGTCCTCAACTGGAATTAACCAGCGGTATATATTGTTCGAGTTGGGATCTGGTTCTCTTCCTATAGAGCAGATCATACCTAAACAAAAACAAGTGTATAATATAAAATATCAGTTTGATACAATTTTTAATATCAATAATTGAAATTATATCATTCAGTACGGATAATATTTTGTTATGGGTGTAGGGGAATATTTTATCTTTTTGTGTAAGGAACATGGAAGAACAATGAAGAACTTTTTCCCCAAAAAAACTGCTGTCTAACGTTTGTATATTTGCCAGAAATGATCGAGTGTAGTATATGCAGGTAGGCAGTACTAATTCTGGGCAATAGAAAGTGTACAATACTGGTTGTGAAACTACTCATTCACCAAACTTGATTTATACATCAAAATTCATAAATGCAAATACAAAGAGACGTGTAGATTTCACATTCAAAATTAGTAAAGACTGTTTACGGTGACAGCATGTTAAAGTTCTCTTTTGAGTAGTAAGTGGTTCTGAAATAAAAACCAGTTGGTTAGAACTCGACATTTCGGGCAGTATACTCTGTTCGTCTTCAGGAGAATGCCCCGACTCGAAACGTCGAGTTGTATCCAACTGATTTATTTCAGAATCAATTAATATTAAATTTTTATATGGTGTCATCACAAACAGTCTTCACTTAAACTTTTTCACCATGCGAAGCTGAAAGTCTTACTTACCTTCAATATCATTTGCATGTAGGAAAAGTGACACAATTATGAGCATTCCCACAAAAAAGGCCATTCTGAAAGCTGTTCAAGTCACGTAACCAATGTGGATTATGAGAAAACTCTGCGGTACTGCCTTTCTCTTAACTGATCTATTTTGCAGATTAGGACAATGTGTAATTAGTCCACACTTTCGTCATTTGACGGGAGACGATGCGTATAATGTTATCACACATGCTCAATTACCTGCGGACATGACTCACGTGTTTTGCAAAGAAACATATTAATTATATACTGATTGTACGTGGTATGCTTCTTTATGTAATTTATTAACCTTTAGTTTTTGATGTATTATCAGTGACGCGGATGGTTTAGTATAACAACTAAATAATTAACAAATGCAAAATAGGAGCAACGGCAGGGGTTGTGAAAAATTAACCTCAATCACCGTCAAAGGAAATGACCCTTAAATATACCAATTAAGAATAACAGATAAAACAAAATAATTCACAAATAATAATAAAAACTGTGTTGTGGCACACCTTTGAAGTAATAGCAACGTTGAAGTCAGTCAGGGGCGGAGTCACTATCTCATAAGGGGGGCATGCAGTTTGCCTTTTTATTTATTTATTTATTGTTTTGTTTTGTTTTATTTTGTGCTTAGCAGTTCTAACTGTGCTTTGCTGTTGGGATCAAGGCGGGTCAGACATTCGTGCTGCGATTTGTTTTTCAACATTGTGCATTATTCGCTGTCTTTATGGATGATTTTATGAATACAGTCGATATTCACCAGCTTTGAAGAAAAGTAGTATCAATAGTCTATTACCTAGATGTTTGAAGTGTGCCAGCCTGCTGTAATCCATACCACGGCATACCACGGCATACCCTTGTTTAGGGGGTATTGCTCCCACTGCCTGGCCTGCCGTGGTACATCATGGGATAGTCGTTTCCACACGAAGCTAGTTCCTATAGAACAGACGCAATCTTAAAATAGACGCAGACGAACCATCATATGTGGGGAGAACGCGCATAACACTAAGGAACGCGCGCAAAATAGAGTTCTCCCACACGCCAGGTAAGTGCATCTCTTGTTTTTGAGACCTTGCACATCAGTTTGCGGAACAAAAAGTTACGAATGAGCTAAATCCATTGTTCTTGGGGTACTATGCCGTAGGACTAGGTTAATATACGAGTGGCACACTTCATGTAGGTAATATTAATTTAATAATATTTATTTTATTCGTATTCTAAAATGTTAAAATTTAATCACGGAAGTATGAGAACCTCCCTCACAACATGGTATCCCGTTCATATTAATTAACCGTGCATATCTAGACAATCTACTTTTCAATCGTAGACAGGATCTGGAAACTGCTGACATGGAAACAGCGTGGGTAGAGATCTTTCTTCCCAAAACCAGACCATTTCTTGTTGGAGTATTTTACAGGCCACCCAAGTGCTCAAGTTTTCTGAACAACTTTGAAGTGACATTATCTAATTTAAGTCAGGAACAGGAAAAGTACATTTTAGGTGATTTTAACATTTGTACAATCAATAAGTCTTCATCTCTATTTAGATCTTACAGAAATGTTCTAAACATGTTCAATCTCAAGCAATTAATTTCAAACCCGACAAGGGTAACAAGTAATTATTCGTAAATTTTAGATCACATTATCTGCAATACTCGAGAAAAGATCTGTCAATCAGGTACAATTCCAGTTGGTATATCTGGTCACTGTGTTATTTTTTGTACTCGAAAGATCAATAATAGAGTTAAATTGGACAAACGTAAACATGTCAAAATTAGATCCATGAGGAATTACAACAAGGAAATTTATCAAAATATGTTGAGGGAAATAGACTGGTCAGATGTCACTCTTTGCAATGATGTAAACAATGATTGGTTATTACTGAAGCAGAAAATTACTAAAATAATTGATTCTATAGCCCAGATGAAATCTATCAGAATTAAAGCCAATACTGAGCCTTGGATGACCGGTGAGATTTTAGAAATGATAAACACTAGAGATAATTTGTACTGTCAATTCAAACAAGACAAAAACAATGTTGCTTTATACAAAATGTTTTGTTTAGCAAGAAACAAAGTTCAAAGGTCGATTAAACAATCTAAATCTAATTTGTTTTGCACAAACATAGAGGAAATTTCTGCTGGACAGAGAAATTGTTAGGGAAAGGGATTTTTTCTATGCTAGTTAGCACATTTGCCAAATTCATAATTCAACTTAGCTTCTTCCAAAATTGTTCAATGTAATTAGAGAATGGAATAACTTGCCAAATGTTGTCAAATCTATTGAGAATAAACTGGGATTTAAAAAGGAACTCAAGACATTTCTGCTGGACAGAGAAATTGTTAGGGAAAGGGATTTTTTTCTTTGCTAGTTAGCACATTTGCCAAATTCATAATTCAACTTAGCTTCTTCCAACATTATTTTTTTTAGTGGTGGGGGGTTGATTTTCACTACCCTTCGGCTTTTTGTTTTTGCCTTGTGGATTGTGTCTGGGTTTGTTAGCATAAATTTCCTGGAGGTATAAGGTGAGATGCAGTTCTCGTGGGGGCGGGGAGGGGCATAGGATCAGTAGGGGACAGGTGCCCTTTTTATGCATGTTTTTCATCTTTTAATATTTTAATTTAGATGGTATAGGGTGTAAGTTCCATGTGGGTCCCCGTTTTGCCACAGTTTTTTTGTTCTCATGACCGTAGAGAGAATAGTGGCAAAATTGGAGCCAGCAGGGACATGGGTCCTTTTAATATACATGTTTTTTGTTTTATCCACGATGTCCTTAATAAATCGTTCTTTGTGTCTTTATATGTCTTTTGTTTCTTATTGTGATGTAATGTCTGGTTGGTTTTGTCTTTTGTGCTTAAAGGATCCGATTGGAAATAAGTCGCAAGACTTGCTATCCTGATATTACCGCCTTCATGTGCAATTTAAATTGATTCATGTTTTTATTTGCTTATTTATTGCGTGTTTTTGTAATTTATTTTGAATGGTGATATCAAATAAAACATAAACATAAGTCGAAATATACATTACAGCGATATCTCTTCCTACTTGAATAGTTCAATATTGTTTTATTCTCTGCAGTGGTGTTACTGTATAAATTATTACCATGTAGCCCGTCTACGTGCAGACTCTCACATGTTGTTTACCATCACGTCTCTGTGCTGTGTCAGGCGGTTATTCAAAATTAAAACCAAACTTTGCTGAATATTTGTTATTTATTGAGTTTTTTTTAATGCTATTCTTTTGCATTGTATATACGGACCTTAAGGGCCTTGTTGGTTCATACATTTTCATAATAGTTGTTTAAGGTGAAATTATTATATTACAATTGATTTCATATTCAAATTGTGTACATACAATTAAACATAATATAATCACACAGAGCATAAGGTAAACAAAGTGAAATTGGTTCTTATACGAACAACTATATTCTCGACAATGCTGATAAGAAAATCATTAGTTTTACTAATTTAACTATTATTATTATTATTATTATTATTATTATTATTATTATTATTATTATTATTATTATTATTATTATTATTATTATTATTATTATTATTATTATTATTATTATTATTATTATTATTATTATTATTATTATTATTATTATTATTATTATTATTATTATTATTATTATTATTATTATTATTATTATTATTATTATTATTATTATTATTATTATTATTATTATTATTATTATTATTATTATTATTATTATTATTATTATTATTATTATTATATTATTATTATTATTATTATTATTATTATTATTATTATTATTATTATTATTATTATTATTATTATTATTATTATTATTATTATTATTATTATTATTATTATTATTATTATTATTATTATTATTATTATTATTATTATTATTATTATTATTATTATTATTATTATTATTATTATTATTATTATTATTATTATTATTATTATTATTATTATTATTATTATTATTATTATTATTATTATTATTATTATTATTATTATTATTATTATTATTATTATTATTATTATTATTATTATTATTATTATTATTATTATTATTATTATTATTATTATTATTATTATTATTATTATTATTATTATTATTATTATTATATATTATTATTATTATTATTATTATTATTATTATTATTATTATTATTATTATTATTATTATTATTATTATTATTATTATTATTATTATTATTATTATTATTATTATTATTATTATTATTATTATTATTATTATTATTATTATTATTATTATTATTATTATTATTATTATTATTATTATTATTATTATTATTATTTTTGCCTTTCAATGGAGTTGTAAAACTCCTTTTATTCATGCATTAATCAAGTATATACAAAACATAAGATAAAGTTTAACATGAGTAACAAATATATGTAATCAACTAACTCATTAACAATCTAATCAAGTAATCAATCAGTTAGTCGGTCATTAAATCAATCAATTATCCATAACAAAGTAAATGAAATAAATTACATTACTTAAATGTATGTAAAAAATTAAGTTTAACATAAAGATGTTTAAATTTTAAACTTAATTTGTTTGTTTACAACAGTACACAATACTGAATTCTTGGCGTATATTGATTCAAATACAAATTCAGATAACCTTGATTTTTCTAACTTAATAAATTTCTTTATATTATTTATATACACCGTTAGAATATTAGTGTTTCTACTTTGACAACCCATTTGAATACCACATCGTATGTTCCATATTACTCGATGAAGTCTACCTATCAAAAAAATACTCATGTTATCAACATTATCACCTATTCCTAAAATTCTCGTTGCATCAGTTAAATAGAAGCATTGTTTTGGGGTATATTTCTTTATTAAGTTTTCAACGAAAAGCCATACATCTATATGCACCAAGCATGTAAGAAATAAATGTTCGATGGTTTCTTTTTCTATGTTGCACAATGGACAAAGGTCGTCACTCGTAATCCCCATGTGTTTAAGCTTATTTTTTGTAGGTAAAATTCTTTGTTTTAATTTATACCACAAATCTCTATCGTCGTGATCGAGTAGAGAACAACCATTATTTATCCAAATTGTATCCCAAGGAGGCGAACTAACACAATTAAGTGCACGTTCCCAGGCTTTTTCAGCAACTGGCGGTGTAAAAAACAATTGTACAAGATTTAAGTAAACAATTTTAACATTCAGGTCTGAGACTTTTATATTACCGTTGCCTAAATTGTCGTCAATAGAAGCATTACATAGACAATTATTTGGGGGCCTTCCTATTTTCTTTAACGTATTCCGTTATTATGTTTTTCCTTAAACCAGATACAATTCTTCCTGCATTAATAGGTAAAATATTGCATTTTTGGGCTAAAATATCATGTGAGATTATCTCTTCGTTTATTACCACCTGATTTAAACAAGTTATACCTTGCGGTTTCAAAATTTTGCTGTCCATTTCGACATTTGGATGTCCTGTTATAATAGAATTTTTCCATAAGGGAGACTGCGTGTTTCATTAATACAGGAGAATGTCTCATTAAAATCACCTCCAGCTATTTGAAATAAGGGAATAAGATCTCTATAAAAGGTTTGAGCACTCGAAACAATAACCTTTGGATTGTTGAGAATATACCAACCTAGTTGGTTGTTCCCACTGGCATGAGATATACAGTAATCAAAAGATATTTCCATTTGCCTGTGCTTTTCATATATTTAGTAATTACATTTAATTTTAGTGCCTGTAATTTCTTTTTGATGTCGATTAAACCAGTCCCTCCGAATTTTTGTTGTCCAGTTATTGTTGTTCTTTTAATTTTTCCGGTTTGTTATTCCAATAAAAGGACCATTTAATTGTTTCCATTTCTTTTACATATTCTTCGGGACAAGAAATAACAGAACCGTAGTAAGATAAACCGGCACCAATAAGGCTATTTACGACAATGGATTTTCCCCTCATAGTTAATTGTCTGCTTTTCCATCTGCGCAAAGCCGACCTCATTTTGTTAACTCGTGGTTCCCAGTTTTACGGGAATTGTCTTCGTTGCCAAAAATATCCCCAAAATTTTAAACCCTTGTTTGTCCAAGAAAACCCCCCTGGTTTATCAGTTCTGTTCTTCCATGGCCCTAACCACAAGCCTTCTGATTTGGTGGTATTGATTTTAGAACCAGACCCTTTGCTGTAAGTAATAAATATATCATGAAGAACTTTAAAATCCTCGTTATTACTAATAAACAAATTGGTATCATCTGCATGTTGAATGAGTTTAACATATTCATTAGTCTGGGGTAGTTGGATACCCGTATGTTATTATTGTTTCTTATTAGATTACCTAGTCCTTCTTCACATATACTAAATAATAATGGAGACAATGGGCATCCCTGTCTGATTCCCTGGTTACTGTAAATGGCTCAGTGATGAAGTTATTTACAATGATTGAACTATAAGGATTGCTGTAAAGAATTTTACCCATTTAATAAGACCATTTGGAATACCCATTTTTTCCATTATAGAGAACAAATATGTCCATTCAATTCTGTCGAAAGCCTTTTCTAGATCAATACTAAGAATAGCCGCAGGTTTATTTTCATTATTTACATAAAAAATCAGGTCTCTTATGGTCATTAAGTTATCATGTATATTTCGACCTTTAACACCACATGATTGATCATCGCTTATAATATCGGGCATAATTTGCTTCAAACGATTCGTTATGGCTTTAGCTATTATTTTATAATCTACGTTTAGAAGACTAATTGGTCGCCAGTTACTTAAATTGCACTTTTCGCCTTTATTTTTAAATATTAAACGGATAAGAGCTGTATTCATAGATGACGGAAGATTATTGATTTCCCCACATTTTTTGATCAGGTCCATAAAATCATTCTTTAAAAGAGGCCAACAGGTTTGGTAAAACTCGACTGTTAATCCGTCCAATCCAGGGGATTTTCCTTTATTCATTTGGCTAATAGCCATAATAATTTCTTGTTCATCAAGTTCCTTTTCTAAAGCCATTGTTATATCTTTTTCTAGCATAACCTTATTAACATTGTCCAATATATGTTGCATATGTTGTCTACTTACGTCTTCTGTTGAATACAGTTCCTTGTAAAAAAGGTTAGTATGCTTGCACATTGTAACAGGTTGATCATGATATGTGCCGTGTTTATCTTTAATACATTTGAAAACATTGTCGTTATTTCTCTGCTTCTCTGAATTGAGAAAATATTTTGTAGGTTTTTCACCATCTATTTTGTTAGAAATGTGTAACCTTATCCGAGATTTCTCGAACTGCATATTTTCATACGTTTTTAATTGGTTCTCAGTTTCTTTAATTTCGTCAGGCAAACTAGACGGGTTTGACATTAACTGTTTTAAGTGTTTTTGCAGATAATTATATTTGCTCTTTTCTCGACGACTTTTTTCACTGCCATATTCTTTTATAATTTCTTTTAATTTAGTTTTACCATTGTCCCACCATTCAAAAATGTTCAAATAAGAGTTTTTCTGAGTTTGCCAGTATGCCCAAAATATTTGAATTCTGTTTTTGCAATCATCATCTTTGAGTAGAGAATTATTATTATTATTATTATTATTATTATTATTATTATTATTATCACCATGTGTTTGTCTCAACTATCGCTAAATGAGATACAGGTTCTGAATATAACCTTATGTATTGTGGTTCTCCCCTGAACCATAATCTCACTTAGCGACAGTTGAGATACCAGTTGTGTGATAAGGTTATTTTGAGAACATGTACATCACTTAGGATAGTTGAGGTAAACACATGGTGTTACCGCAAACCGAAATGATATCATTATTATTATTATTAAAAACATAATACAAACATATTAGCATGATCGGTAGAAGTGTTCAGGATATAGGAACTACATCGTTATCGTTTTCAAGTCTTTGAATGATTGTTGTGGTACAGCCAAGCCTTTGAGAAACCTGGCCAGGCCTAGGCGACCTGGCCTCATAATCTGTCTTTTTTTAGTCCCAATTCTGTAACAATACAGTACCTGCCAATCAACATAACCTGAGCTTCTGGAGGGCCTAGCCCAGCCAAGTAGAGCTCCTTATAATGGCTGCAGTTGGGAACAAAATTCAGCTGAGGTGTCAGTAAAGTCTGTGTTAACAATTAGAGCTATTTGAGATCTATTCATTAGTAAAGGGTCTTTTGTGCTCAGCTAGGGGATTATATAGGCCTGGGCAAAGCCTGGGCCTGGCCGGGCTTCTCAAAGGCTTGGCTGTACCATGACTTTGGCCCTCCTCCCTTAGTGTGTGTAGTGTGTATAATGTGCCTTGGCCTACACATAGTTATGAGGATAATATTTCCCCTTTTAGAGGAGATTTAAAGAATCATAAACAGTAATAATAATATAAAAAAATCATAATAAAATTTAAATAAATAGAGAATTAGGTGATTGCTGCATTGGCTGCCAATATCATATTGTATTATTTATAAAATATTGCTTATCGTTTTCAAATCTTTGAATGATTGTGCACCATTATATATATCTGACTTGTTGAAATGTTATGCCGCTCTCGCAAGTTACGTTCCAGTGCAAATTGTTTGCTGGCTGAACAAAAGTCAAACAATTATTGGGGTGACAGATCTTTTGAAGTTGTGGCTCCACGCCTTTGGAATGATTTACCTCTGTACATTCGTGAATCTCAATCTGTTGACTCCTTCAAGAAAAACTTAAAAACTCATCTTATGTGTATTGCCTATAAGGACTACTAACATTCATTTATGCATTTGGTATCTTTTGTTTAGTATTGTATTGCATTTGATATTGTATTGTTACGCTATTGTATGATTTCTTGTTTACTGTAAAGCGCCTTGAGCACTTCTTGGTGGATATGTGCGCATTATAAATCTTCTGTATTTATTATTATTATTATTATTATAAAGGAGAACATCTTACCCAAACTCCATTTACCCCCGTTTTTGGCCGGTTCCCACCGGTTTTACCCCTAGCAGAAGATTCCTGCCGTCCAGTGATAGTTATTGTCAAGAAATTATAGGATTAGTTCAGTTGTGGTTGCTGTTTCTTTTGTGTATCCACAAAGCCCACATGGATTATGAGGGGATTAACTCCTGAGTTAAGTGATCTCATTGTTTGGCTACTAGGATTTGGCAGATAATGAGCTCATTATAATACCTGGAGGTTGGGGAAAGATGTCCTCCCCAACTAAGACATAATATATTATCATACCCCAACTGCAGCTTTATTCTAAATTAAGCGATTCTTTACCATAATACTATTATGCTTTATTTAAAACAAAATTGCACGTGTATTTGTTTGCCGTGTTTATTACATGAATATAAATATGCGTAAATATTTATTTAACAATTGCAGTTGATGTTAGTGCATAATATTGTGACTGAAAAATGTATCAATGATTGAAATATCTTTGATTATGTCGTAATCTGCATTGATGTGCAAAACCTGTTAGCACCCCCCCCCCCACACACACACCCATTGTGGAAACATTTGGCAGCGCAACATCCCAGCTATACATTAAAGGGGGCCTGACATCCTTTATTGTGTGTGTACTTAAGGCGTTTTGTAATAAAATATTGTTTTTGAGACCCACCTGTGTCTATTTAATCATTGATTTATGAGTACAAGTATTTTAAAACAATGTTTGAAGTGTTTGGTGGAAGCTTCATTTGCATAAGATATGTGACGTAAGGTCGGGAAGATCCGATGTGTACATGATGTACATATACATACAAACGTTTCACACACGTAGCGTCGATTTCATTTCTTCCGTGATTTTTTTTTCCGGAACTAATAAAATGCCGGGAAGATGTGTTTCTGCAGGATGCAGCAACACCACCAAAGACGGTGGTATCCTTCATCTGTTCCCAAGTGACCCAAAAATCGCCGTATTTGGACGAGCAAAGTTCGACTGACAAGAGTAAAGTGATGTGATTTCGGTAGCTTTCCATGGTGTCTTCAGATGATGAGGTGAAGCTTGCGGTAGCACCATGTGGTAGTTCTGAAAAGAACTGTTGAGGGTTGAGAAGGTGTCTCGATAATTCGGTCAGTCTGTGCTGACCGTCCTCAGGAGAATGACTGGATGACTGGAGTGTGGATGACTTGTGTGTTGGTTGCAGACGTGAGTGAAGCGACTTGATGTTGAGTTGGTTGCGGACAGACAGATACCTTCACTACAGATCATTCCACCACCCATCAGTTCTACAATCAGTCTGCAGCACACTCATCAAACGGGCACACGACCTCAGCGACAAGCAACACCTTCAACAAGAAATTCAACACATCAAGTCTACACTCACCACCATCAACGGATACCCTAGTGGGAAGATCAAGGTACGGCCACCAAGACCTCAGCCAACCACACCAGCCCTTACAAGAGTCACCATCCCCTACATGGGCAAGACATCACACAAACTCCAACGTATCCTGAAGACGGTCAACATAGAAGTCAGACATCGCTCCAGCAACAAACTTCACTCATCACTCCACACACACAAAGACCGGAAACACAAGAACACTCAACCAGGAGTCTACAAGATACCATGCGAATGCGGCAAAGTCTACATCGGGGAAACAGGGAGAAGCTTCAACACAAGAATTAAGGAACACAAAGCCTGCCAACGACTAGGGGACGGGGAAAAATCAGCCATCGTGAAACACGTACAACAACAACAACACAAGATCAACTGGGAAGACAGCAGCCTCATCACATCCATTCCACACTGGCATACCAGGCGAGTTCGAGAAGCCATCGAGATCCTACAACACAACACAGTTCCACAATATAGCGGGTTACACATCAACAACATCTGGCACCCTCTCCTGCAGAAAACACATCATCAAACATTGCTTCACCAAGGTCCGCAACCAACTCAACATCAAGTCGCTTCACTCACGTCTGCAACCAACACACAAGTCATCCACACTCCAGTCATCCAGTCATTCTCCTGAGGACGGTCAGCACAGACTGACCGAAATATCGAGACACCTTCTCAACCCTCAACAGTTCTTTTCAGAACTACCACATGGTGCTACCGCAAGCTTCACCTCATCAAGAGTAAAGTGGTCAGGTCCATCGGCTCACATAGTTTTGTGCAGCGATAATTTTGAGCCGAGTTTTGAGCCGAATTTCTCTTCCCGACATGACGTCACGAACAGCTCCTCCGTGCAGGGCGTAAAAGTGGGGGCATTTTTACAATGGAAAATAACACTCTCAAAAACAATAAAAACACAAAACAAAAATTGTATTGATCTTTTACTGATATAAAATAATAAAACGATCACATATTTAACTGTTTGATTTAAATCCATGTCAGTCCCCCGTTAAAAACACTCCACATAGGACATTGGGGAGTGAAGAGCTTTCTTGGTGAGATTTCTCAGTCAGATTATATTACTGCGTCAGGAATGTCAACAATTTTGCTCGCCGTTGTAGACTTCGTAGCAATGGTTACGTAACATGTTCAACTGTTTACATACCGTGAGAAAACTACATCCATATCAGTTATTGCCGCCAGAATATTACTTCAGATATCTTGTCAAACTGTTACATGAACCTTTCTGCCTGATATTATAAAGTTTATATTCAACATCCCAGTGAGATATTTTGTAATTGTTTTACACTATTTCTACGCATCAGTGCAACAAGGTCGTATCATAGTCGTATCAACAAGGTCGCGTCGTTTTTACAGAGTTCCAGGATGAACACGCAAAACCTATGGAAGAAGATACGACGTTGTTTCACTCAATTGTTTTAATAAATGCAAATTTATGCAATATTGCACATACGACCTTGTTGTTCTGACAGGACGAATTATAGACGCCATATTTTAGCAATATTTCCAATCAATTGGCCTCTGCATAATTGTTTGGAGTAGCAATGCACAAATATAATTATTATATTGTGTGGATAACTGGTATTACACAAGATTTACAATATGTTTTGGCATAACCATTTAAGTGACATTTCTGTATAAAGAATAAACTGAAATGCAGCAGTATAACGTTTTCTAAATATGTTAAGGAAGATTACACTTTTGGTACATTGCCCCCCACAAGTGTGCTTACTTTCTTTGATTCAAGATATATTGAACAACCGAAAGTTTCAACTTATTTCGCTATGAAAATAACAGTGAAATGCATTACAATTGTTTGTTTTCACTTCAGTGCTATCAATAATTTGTTTGAAATAATATGTATTAAAAATGATACCAACCAACATATGAATAATTCAAAGGATATTTGAGACCATTATCGGCCTTAAAACAAGCCAAATTGATGTCAAACTGTGACCATAATTATTTTATTTGATATTTCAATAAGTGTAACCTCCCTTTCGATAGATGTTCAGTGTAAACACCAATTGTAAATTTATGTAGATATGATTAAGTCCTAACCACTGGTAAATATGTAAGAATACGCATTAATCCGTTAAATCTCAGCAACAACTTTTGAGTGTTTGATTAATTAAAAGTGTATTATAAAACTCTTGACATGTTTGAATTACTACTTTTGTCTCGTTGTCAATGTGGTATTTTTTTTTATTACAAATGCTATTTAGGGCCATCGTTTAAGAAAAACAAATCTTCAAGTAGACTCGCATAGTCAAACGTTTACTGCTAATATCAGTGTTTTATGATTGTTTTTGTCCCAGTGAAGTTTCTCCCAAATGTTGACCCTGCTTGCAAAGCTCTAAGAGACTTATTTTTTATACTGTAAAAACCGGGGTGTTAAAAGCATACCCTAAGTAAGACTAATTGCGGTGACACCTTGTGAAGTTCTCTATTGAGTAGTAATTACTTCTGAAAAGAACTGAAGATTACAACTCGACGTTTCGATCAGTATGCTCTGATCGTCCTCAGGAGAATGCCGGACTCTGGGAAATGCTGCTGCTTAAGTAGGCTGCTGGAGGATCACGCGATGACTGGCTGCTGGAGGATTAGTGCGTTGGAGCGTGCAGGCGGGAACTATTGGGACTGGGATCCTAGGGGATGGGAGAGAGGAGTGTGTGCTCACTGAACTGAATCAGTTGTTAACAAGCACACCATGTGTGTCAAATTGAGACTTTAAGGTGTTCACATTGGTTGATATCCAATAATTATGAATCAGTTGTTAACAAGCACACCCTGTGTGTCAAATTGAGACTTTTAAGGTGTTCACATTGGTTGATATCCAATAATTATGAATCAGATGTTAACAAGCACACCATGTGTGTCAAATTGAGACTTTTAAGGTGTTCACATTGGTTGATATCCAATAATTATGAATCAGTTGTTAACAAGCACACCCTGTGTGTCAAATTGAGACTTTTAAGGTGTTCACATTGGTTGATATCCAATAATTATGAATCAGTTGTTAACAAGCACACCATGTGTGTCAAATTGAGACTTTTAAGGTGTTCACATTGGTTGATATCCAATAATTATGAATCAGTTGTTAACAAGCACATACTGTGTGTCAAATTGAGCCTTTTAAGGTGTTCACATTGGTTGATATCCAATAATTATGAATCAGTTGTTAACAAGCACACCCTGTGTGTCAAATTGAGACTTTTAAGGTGTTCACATTGGTTGATATCCAATCATTATGAATCAGTTGTTAACAAGCACACCATGTGTGTCAAATTGGTTGATATCCAATAATTATGAATCAGTTGTTAACAAGCACACCATGTGTGTCAAATTGGTTGATATCCAATAATTATGAATCAGTTGTTAACAAGCACACCATGTGTGTCAAATTGGTTGATATCCAATAATTATGAATCAGTTGTTAACAAGCACACCCTGTGTGTCAAATTGAGACTTTTAAGGTGTTCACATTGGTTGATATCCAATAATTATGAATCAGTTGTTAACAAGCACACCATGTGTGTCAAATTGGTTGATATCCAATCATTATGAATCAGTTGTTAACAAGCACACCATGTGTGTCAAATTGGTTGATATCCAATAATTATGAATCAGTTGTTAACAAGCACACCCTGTGTGTCAAATTGAGAGTTTTAAGGTGTTCACATTGGTTGATATCCAATAATTATCAACACCAATGTGTGTGTTTCTGCAATGGTGGCAGCAGTATTATGTAGGAACGACTGGTTGTTTGCATGTTATATATTCATCACATATTAATTTTGTTCGAGTATTTGTTAGCATACTATACACAATGGACTATACCCTCATTCGATTCAGTTGCAAGCTATGCAGTTGCAAAATGATGCTCGGCTAGTCACAGTTGAAAAAGGTTTCATGTTGCATACTTGTTTTCAAATGTGAGACGGCGGACATTTGTCTTTAACACCATAGCCTGAAAATACCGCCCTCTCGCAGCACTCAGGTTTTAACTAGCGAACTCAGGCGCGACGATTCGCATGAGGGCGGTATGTTAGGAAATTATTTTAGGGTGATTGTCAGGTAGATAAATAGTCACGATCTCAGACTTGTAATAAACTTTTAAAATGTCGACGTTTGAATAGATGTTAACAGTTGATTCGCTTGCTGCTGTTGCTGGTTCTAGTAAAGAGAAAATACTGGTACATCATTGGTATTTACCAGATAATCGAAGGTAAAGTTGATACAGGTATAAATTATAACCGTATTTAAGGGGATTTTAACTATACATGTAAGTTACATGCATTATACGCATGATTGACCCGCTCCTGTAGCTAGCTAGCGCTCACACAGTATCCGCCGTTAGCGGCGCTGTTCACGATGGACCTAACTTCAGTTGCGAGTGAACGCCCTCTATCGGTGGACTTGCCAAAGTCGTGTACAGATACTGTTTGTTAAATATAGACCAAAATACAATTCTGAAACTTTCATCACAAGCATTCCAGTTCCTTTTTTCAGTTTAAGCTCAAAATAAAATTGAACAGATAAAAGTGTTAGGATTACTTTATTCAGACGGTCGAAAATGTCTCTCTCATTCTCAAATTTAGGAACACTGAGGGCCTCCTTCATTAGCTGACCTCATTGGAAAAGCGTGTGCTTCCTTGTATTATCAATATGCATATTCATTTCCCATACATTCTTGTGTGCCCCCATTTTAGCTTTCTCCACCACTTTCTCTAGACCCTGGATTTACACCTGTGTTCATGAAAACAAACATTCACGCTGACAAAATTATGGAGTATAAAGAACAATTTGTCTAAATATACTAGGTAAAACTTGTAGCTTTGCATGGTGAGGACAATAAGTAAAACTAATTGCGGTGACACCATGTGAAATTCTCAATTGAGTAGTAATTAGTTCTGAAAACAACTGGAGGTACAACTCGACGTTTGGGTCAGTGTGCTCTGATCGTCCTCAATGTGCTCTTATCTCCTGAGGACGACCAGAGCACACTGATCCAAACATCCAGTTGTTTTCAGAACTAACTACTACTCAATTGAGAATTTCACATGGTCTCACCGCAATTAGTTTTACTAAATATACTAATTTGATAGCACATGAGACCAACATAATTTCATCCTTGATACCATGAACAATTTGTGACCCGACCGTACGAAACGAGTCATGCTCGTGTGTGGTCGCAAAATCAAATATATTTGTAATTATTATGTGCCAAACACTAAACCAATGGTTCTAAATCATACGTTTGTTTGTTGATCAGTGAGGATTTGACATCATGATATTGTAATGACATCATCACTGACAATGACATCATTGTAATGACATCATCACTGGCAGAGTGTTTCTCTTTTAATGCACAAATTGTAAACACAAGTATTGTTTTAATTAAACACACCGTGTAGACTAGTTATACATCAATCTTTCACACTTAAATTTTAATGTAGCGAGATTTGAACAATTCTGGCATAAGAAATTAACCTAAATCTTCATTACATACACATTTTTCAAATCAATTCAAATTGTTTTTGATATTAGAGAATACGTACAAAAATACACACTCAAATTGTTAAATCAAATTTCTAAATGATTACAAAACAGACATGTGATATTGTCAGCAACATTAGAACATAATGAAGCCAGAGAGCTTGTAGTGAACTTCCTTAGAACAAGAAATCACACAGTATGCTTCATAGTGATATAATTTCAAACACAAATGCAGCAAAGACGTTCTCAATCAAATCACCGATAAAGGTGATAAAATACAACCATATTACATGGTGTTCTTTGTTGTTGCTTTAACAGTAAACACAGCTATTGTATTCAGATATACCAGTGATGCTCTCAGTCCTTTGTTTGTTTAGATATGCATGTATAATCAAGTACATTCTAATTTTAGATGCATACATAACTAATTAAAAGGTCGATGCTATTTCCTATATAACAGGTACACAGTAATACATCAAACATCTGCAAACCTACCAAAAACAATTTCTAAGAATAGCTTTTCGCTTTATATGAGATTTTAACACTGCATACTTTTTATTTATTTGTTTATTTGCTTTATATGAGTTTTTAACACTACAAGAGACACTGGCCTTACATTTGATGAACTGGGTGCGGTGATGGCTAACAAGACTCAATGGCGAAATAGTGTGGCATCGATCTCGATTGCGGTCGAAGGATAGATATATAGATAGAACACTGCATACTATAATATTGCTATGCGCAATATGACATTTGAATATAATTAAAAACAAATTACTTCATAATCAAAGTTTTACCTTGAAAAATACCTTTATTGTATCAAATATTGAAGCATCAACAAATTGTTGAACGGCTGTTGTCTGTTCCTACTACAAATATACATCAAACAGCCACTTTACGATCGCATCAATAACATATACACATTCAAATTGTAAAAGGTTTATGGTGAATTTTAACGCACACGAATATGATTGTAATTATTATTTGCCAAACACTAAACCAATGGTTCTAAATCGTGTTGTTGTAATATTCCTATGTATGTTGATCAGTGAGGATTTGTCATGATATTGTAAGTATATTGCAATGACATCATCACTGGCAGAGTGTTTCTCGTTTACTGCACAAATTATCAACGTAACTTAAATTTTAATGTAGCGAGACTTGCATAATTAAAGACAGTGTGGAATAGTCATACATCAATCTATCTCACTTAAATTTTAATGCTGCGCGATTTGCAGAATTGTGACAGAAGAGAAGGAATACTGTTTGCGGTGTCACCTGTAACTATATCTGCAGTAGTTGTACTATTGTGTTGGTTTGTGAAGCACCGGTGTTAGTATAAATGGGCGTGTCGGTCACAAAACGCTCATTGTCTTCAGGGGAAATTTGAAAGCAGTTGAATTGTAATGATTTTACCGGCCATTTCCTAAATCATTACACTGTAAAATATGGTGCTTAGAATTTAGAACACATGCCGTTTAGGAATGCGTGTAATTGCTAAACGGTCATCTGTACATGTAACAAAGCTAAACGTGCATAGCTTTTTGACACCTGTTCATATGATATTTAGCATTAAAAAATACATCACAAAAGCACAATCTAAACATGTTTTAGGCTACACACTGAAAAAAAAAGTGAGTAATGCTGCGCGATTTGCAGAATTGTGACAGAAGAGAAGGAATACTGTTTGCGGTGTCACCTGTAACTATATCTGCAGTAGTTGTACTATTGTGTTGGTTTGTGAAGCACCGGTGTTAGTATAAATGGGCGTGTCGGTCACAAAACGCTCATTGTCTTCAGGGGAAATTTGAAAGCAGTTGAATTGTAATGATTTTACCGGCCATTTCCTAAATCATTACACTGTAAAATATGGTGCTTAGAATTTAGAACACATGCCGTTTAGGAATGCGTGTAATTGCTAAACGGTCATCTGTACATGTAACAAAGCTAAACGTGCATAGCTTTTTGACACCTGTTCATATGATATTTAGCATTAAAAAATACATCACAAAAGCACAATCTAAACATGTTTTAGGCTACACACTGAAAAAAAAAGTGAGTACAGTCTAAATGTGTTTCAATTCTAAACACCTTTTTTTTACAGTGTAAATTTTAAATTGGTAATCCTTGTGCAAATCAAATAACATTTAAAAAGGGCCATGGAATAATTGTCAGAATAATAGTTTTATTTATACCATAACGAGTCTGTGGAGGTCACCATCAAACATTGAAACCCGTATCTCCCGTATTCCAGAGATTTTACCGTAATTCATCCCTAATTTGCCATAGTGACCAATCCCGAATTAAGTTTGCATAGTGGCCAATGCGGTATTGGTCGCTTTGCCAATTACAAAAAAATAGCTAGTTAGAGCATTCGTCATTTGAATGCATGCTCTATCTCCAAAACTATAAGGAATACATGCATGTGGATTAGATACAATGGTAGGTCTCTTCCTGAATGTACTAATGGGCGGGGAAACTTAAAATTGAAAAAAGTCGGATTGGTCGCTATGGCAAATTAGGGACGAATTTTCATTGGAACATAAAGGAAACTATACTTAAAAAAATAATCAGAATAATAGTTTAAAACTAAATAGAATTATAAATTAATTTATGACGGCACCCACTATAAATTCACTTGGGAATCTTTACTGTAGAACTACCCGTCATTGTGATATCGTTAAAGTATATTACAATAACATTATCGTTTTTTTTTTCTCTAGTCGCATATCAATCAATAATACTGTAAAGTGCAGTACATACTTCACACGCAAGCGAAGCAAATAACTGTAAGGTTGACAATGAAATCGCTCTATTTCGCCATTGTTTGACATACAAGTTGCTGACCTAGCTTCGCTTTTGTATTCACGTGAAATATGAACCAGCCTTAACGCAGTATATTATCAGGGTTCAAAATATTATAATGATAACTCCTGCTAAAATTTTTAAAATTTACAACCAATTTCAAATATTGTATTTTTTTAAATTGTAATCCTTTTTAAAAGCAAAACACAATTAAAATTGTGGCCAGTTTCACCAAATAATTGTCCGACGAATGGTTTTGAGAATTGAGCTTCAAATCATTTATTATCACTAGACAGAGTGGCTGGGTTGGCCAGAACGTGTTTACAAGTGCTGCCAAAGGATTACCTTGGTCTAACTGATTTGTCCAGAGGCATTGTGTTCTTGGGTGTTCGTCTGGTAAGGGCATTGGGGATGGCATGTGTTCCTTCCCGGTATAGTTGTTCAGTTTAGTTTGAGCAGTTTTATCGAACGGCCGTGCTATTTTCTGTACTGCTTACATTGTCCTTGTCGGTTATCATTTCTACTGTCATGCCTTATGGGGGAATATGTTATGTATACAACACAATGGTACAGTCCTCATTAACACTTTTTTTTTACCGTTTTCCATGACACAGAACCATCCATTGTTCCCAGCAACTTATATTATCACCGTTTGCTTTTCACCGCATACTTTAATTATAATTATCTCGTGTATACAAGTAATATCGATATAGTGAACTGCCGCAGTGGTCAGTCAACTGGAAAACAAATATCAAGAAATGTTGTCGTTTAATTTCTAGGCAATCACCAGCGTTTGCATATACTAATCAGTTTACTAATTAACAACGAGTTTTTATGACACGAGCGGGTATGTCTACCGTAACTAAATGATACGCAGTGCTTCTTTCATGCATGACAGAAAATTTGTTTAGACTGATGATCACAAAAATAAGAAGAGTCTACACTCAGAACAGATAGTAAACAAAAGTTAAGTAGAACAAGTTAAGTAAACAACAACTCAATTTAAGTAAAAACACCGTGAAAAATAATAATAATAATATACTTATATGGCGCACGTATCCACCAAACTGGTGCTCAAGGCGCATTATATTATTACCACTGCTCATCAGGCTCATAAATCATTCCTGAAACCATCTCAGCTCCCTGGGGAGTATACAGCTCAATTGCTGCCATTATAGCGCAGATAGAGCTAATCAAACACAACAACCAACTCTGCCCTCACAGGTACCCATTTACTCCTGGGTGTAGAGAAGCAATTATGTTAAAGTGTCTTGCTCAAGGACACAAGCACCATGGTCGCGGTTGGGATTCGAACCCACATTCTGACGACTCAGCCATCAGAACACAAATCCGATGCACTAAACCGCTCGGCCATGGCACTCCATAAATAATACAAATCTATTTTGTAAATGTAAAAATACATGACTCCAGAGTAAAAATTAAACTTCACCAGAGTTCTGTAAGTTTTACCTATGTTATAAATAAATTTTACAGTTGTTGAGAATAATTTTACAATGAAAGTGTATACAAATTCAAGATGTAGAACACGAAGGCGAACGATCTCACAGCAGTGGGAGTTTCGTCAACTGATTGAGGCGGTTCTAGGTAAACGATTGTTGAGCAATTAAGTTATCCGTCTCATTAGCAGCGGCGTAACGATGACTTTTTCAATGGGGGAGCACCGGGGGCATTGCCTTTCAGTGGGGGGAGGGGGCACGGGTATGGATTTACCCTTTTCTTTTTCTTTTCTTTTTTCGGGGGCACTATCGGGATTTTTCGTGGGGGAACCTGGGGGGGCGGGGGGACTGCTACGCCACTGCTCATTAGTTATTTAAGGCATAGTTAAGGTTATGCGTGAATCGTTTGTGGGTGAGATATCCGCGTGTACTCGGCATGCAGCTAGTGATTTTCACTACGCGTTCACACAGGTACAGTGTACTGAAGTCGTGTACAATACATTATGCATACACGCCCAGCGACGACCGCTTCGTACAAGTCATTGTGCAAGTATGTGCATACATGTAGCGTCACAAACATTATGAACGGTCAATATTCTAGCTGTTGCCCTTCTAGCGAAGAATTGAGGCTTAACCTGAACTAAGGAGAAGAACAGCATTTTAAAACTCAACATTTGTTTAACCTTCAAATACCTCAAGTAGTTGAGGAAATCCTTACAGTTATGACTGGGCCAGGTAAAAAAACTAAACTCCTATAGGCATATTACCAAACAATAATGTAAGAAAGACAAAATAAGAAAGACTAATTGCGGTGACACCATGTGGAATTTTTTATTGAGTGGTAATTCGTTCTGAAAAGAACTGGTGGTTACAACTCGACGTTTCCATCAGTATGCTCTGATCGTCGTCATGCGAGATAGAAACTATAGAAATATAAACGAACAAACAAACATTCCAGCAAACGAACAAACAAACATTAAAAGGAAATTAAATTAAATGAGTAAACAAATTAGCGATACTAGTTGATATTATTACATGTGGTCTTCGGTGCCTCCAGGCAGCTCAGCAAATTCATTGAGATGTCACTGGGCAGCAGAATACACGATCAGTAGAGTGTGGCCTTGGGGTGTTTGCCACGACGCCTTCGTAACACTGGTCACCTATGTAGACGCTACACCCGTCAATGAACAGTTGAACATCGCGGTTGGGTAGTGAGAAGTAATACCAAGTACCCATTGATGGTTGACGATAACCCATCAAGTATACTTCTTTCAACTCAGCCAGGGTACAGAGATGAGCATCCAGGAGTGAGCAAGCAGCCTCCATCTCAACACGGTCATTCAAAGCGTAGCTCTCCGTCGTGATGATGGGGTATCGAGGATTTATCAACCCAGGATTTCCGGGGCAGCAGAAGCCAGCTGAAGTCACCACACTCCAAACTGGACAGCAGCTTACACGACCGGTAGGATTTGGTCTCGGTGTGTTTGGCACGACGCCTTCGTAACACTGTTCACCTGTGTAGCTGCCACACCCATCACTGAGAAGTTGAACATCGCGGTTGGGTATTGAGAAGTACAGCCAAGTTGCATATGATTGACGATATCCCCTCAAGTATGCCTCTTTCAACTCAGCCAGGGTACAGAGATGAGCTCCCAGGGCAAAGCAAGCAGCCGCCATCCCAACAAGGTCGTCCTTACCGTAGCTCTCCACCGTGATGAGTGGACCTGGTAGATCAAAGTAGGTCAGACCGCTCGAATTCAACTCAACCTGACTTTCAGGCACTGAATACCAGAAACCGGTGTCAGTGGGTATTTTGCCTAAATGACCCGCCTGATAGGCATCATCCAGTTCCCATCGTTGGCAGAGATGTTGGTCATTCCTTTGGCACTCGAACGAAGCCAAGGTGTGCGTGTGGTACGTGGAGTCTGTAGGACTTGGTGAACCTTTTGAAGATATTGAAAATGTGAGATAGAACTGACGGGTTACAATTATGTGGATTTTCAAAAAGGGTCATTACAATATGTCAAGTTGTCTAAAAACATTTAACTCGTCAGTGACTTACTCGGCTTTAACAGTATTTGAACGAAATTACTATCCACATTTCACATTTGGCGACAGGTTTAAAGAAATAATAACTTTCTATCAGAAAAACCATACACAAATTTGAATATGACGGTTGTGAATAAAGTGACCTCTTATCTTTTCAAAAACAAGTTTGATGACGTTATCAAAGTTCAAAGCGCTCCCTAGCAGCAGTTTTGAAAAGGGATTATTTTCCAGTCTCAGAAACTGAACTAAAGCAGGTACTAACGTTAGTTTTTCATGATCATGAGGAGGTCATATATATATGACCTGCAAATCACCTGATCTGACCTTTACTTCCGGTCCAAACAGGAAGTTCAAATTCAACATATTCTAACGCAAAATTGATATGTCATTGATATTGTTATTATAAAAGATGATACACCTTTGCAAAATATGATATTAACAACATCGATGATAATTTGATTGAATCGGAAGTTCACACAAAGGCCGTGTGTTTGTTCCAACAAACACTTGAGCTCCAGTTCTAATTTTTGTTTGGCTGATTTCTCTTTGGGAGTAATAAACACACAACATATTTTGCTCCCAATTTCAAGTAGTTTCTGGGGCCCCTGAAAAATATAGCCATGCCTCTCTTTTCTCTATCCAGGTGGCGTCGGTGATATTTTAAAAGCATTTTGAGCCTATTATTTCGAAATTGGTTGAATATATACGACTCAAAACAATTTAGGGAACACCGGATTGTTAACATAAAATAGGTTTGAAATGTTCCATGACCCGGGATTTTCATTTGCAACCCCCCTCTCTCTTTCAGTAGTCATGCCATGAAATGTGTAATCACTACATGCATCCTTTATCATCTGTTTCATTGTGCAGTTGTTTCTCATAAATTCTGTGAAACATTGTGTTTATCTGAAATAAATGACCTTGCTTTAACTGAGATTATTCCGGTGTTCCCTAAATTGTTTTGAGTAGTATATTTGCTTCAAATTGGTACACAGAGTGAATTACACCCATTCTGCTATAATCTGCTGTCAATAGTATTGAATAACATCTTCTTTTCAATTTAGGGGTCCAACTCACAGTTGAGCCAACGTGGTCAGATTGCTTTTATGTTTTATATGAATACTAACTAGGTACGTATGTCTACCCGTACACAAGGATGAACTAATCATACCTCATTGGAGGTTTGGCAAGGATTTAACAATAGTTTCTCAGACAACAATGTACAACAAAACTCCTCCTCTAATGGATGTTTGACTAAGGGGACCACTACCCTTGTAACTGAAACTAGCTATACATATAAGAACATTCAGATTCATGGTCAGACGATTGTTTTGTGTCTGTGTCTGTGTCTGTTTTAAATAAATAAATAAATAAATAAATACATAAATAAATAAATAAATAAATAAATAAATAAATAAATTCGCTGTAGCAAGACGTGCTTCCATCGAGCTCCGAAAAATTGACTGAAATTTTCACTTTTCCCGTTTTTTGGAAGCAGTCACTATCGCCTTTTCTCTTCATCAAGTTTTGTGATCACATTCAGTGAGGTAAGAGAGGAAAAACTATACCTTTGAGGGCCTTTTGGCCCTTTTTCCTTTCTAATTTTCGGCGCTGCTGTCGCGCCATTCAATTACGCAATCATGTTCCGTCGAGTGACCAGACCGAATACAGTGAGATTCAACAGCCTCCATAGTCCCAAAGCAATAACGCCTAAAGATGTATACAACGCTATACACAACGAATTAGATACTATCGACACAGTAGTTTGTATAGCGGAGCTGGATAACAAATGGTATAATGTGACCTTTGACAATAAAGACGATTGTGTCCACATCGCAGAACAAGGCATCCTATTACATAACGTCCTAATCCAATGTGAAAGAGCCAGTGTCAGGGACTCCGTAGTGGCGTACATCAAGGCCCCATACGAGATGCCTGACCAAGCAGTAATCAGCCTATTGACGCACTACGGCACTGTGGCTAACCTGCGAAGACAACGTCATGATTTCGACGACAACATCGAAACGGGAGTAAGGAGTTGTCTAATCAAAAACCTGAAGATGCCCATACCTAGCTACCTCAAGTATAGCGGCTTCACCCTACCAGTGAGATATAGAGGCCAAGTCAAGACCTGTAAAATTTGCGAGTCGACCCCTGGCACGAGAATGTCCTTCGCGAAGTAAATGTTTCGTCTGCGGTAGTTACAACCACCGAGCCGCATGGCACGAGAGACAAGACGAAGATGACCACGAGCCAATGACCCAAACAGAAGACATCATTAGGGATAGAGAAGAAATTGAAGACACCCAAGACACCATGGAACCGCAATATTACATAGCTGAAGTGATAGAACACGGGGAAAAAAGCACACAAGACGATCACGAAGAAGTTCCCACCCATGAAGACAGCCAATCCGACAAACAGCCCCGGCCAAAAAACAACACTACTTCCAAAAAGTCCTTCAAAGATGCAGTTGGTCCTACTAAAAAATCCAAACCCATTGGTTTCTGGGATGAAGCCGTAAAGGAATCAACCAGGAAGAGAAAACTAGACAGCGGAGCTGAAGGAACCATCAAACAAGCTCGCGAAGACATCGACTCCGAAGAGATGGAAGCTCTCGACGGCCAGAACACAACTACCGAGGAGACCCGAAACGCAGAAATCCCGACACCAGAGCCTACAAAGAACCCGATAGATGACCCGAAAGCGAAACCAAAACCAGATCCTGAAGCAAAATCGACATCAGACCCTCAAGCAAACCCGACACCAGACCCTCGAGCGATCCCGACACCAGATCCTAGAGCGATCCCGCCACCAGATCCTCGAGCGATCTCGACACCAGATCCTCAAGCGATCATAACACCAGATCCTAAAGCAAACCCGATACTTACCCAAAACTCCGAAGACGAAGATAATTCTGATGGAGTATACGTGACATATATGAGAGGGGAAAACAGCTTTTTCGAAAGAAACATATGTCATGGATACGCGGAACATCCAAGGAGAATAGCCAATTCACCGAGTCCAGTCAACCAAGCCAGTCAAGCCAACGCGGGAGAGGAAGAGGGAGGAATACGTGATCTTTTTTCAAAAAACAAGGTTTATAGGTATGTTTTCTTCATTTATCATGTTCGTTTCCATAGTAAAGTCTCACATCCTCATATTTCTCTTCATGGCCTTTTTATCATTTGCTTCTATCAATATTAATGGTCTCAGAGACGAAGTCAAGCGCAATGTTTTCTTTGATTATCTACAACGTAGAAAGTATAGTTAAATTTTTGTTCAAGAAACCCATAGTGTGGCTAGCGATGAACTTGTTTGGAGTAAACAATGGAAAGGTAACACATGTTTTAGTCATGGGAATTCTCAGTCTAGGGGGGTTGCCATATTGATCAATGAAAAATCCGGCTTAGACGTCATTAACATTAATAAAGATAGTGAGGGTAGATGGATCAGTGGAGTAATTAAATGGAAAAATAATAATCTTAATATTGCTTCAGTGTATGCTCCTAACGAGGCCTACGCCAGAGCCCACTTCTTTAATGATCTAGAGGATCTTATTGATGATAACGATTGGGTTATAGGAGGGGATTTTAATTGTAATATCGATAATAATAGATTTAAAGATGTTAGTAAAATTATTCTCAGAAATGTGCTTCAGGAGAAAGATCTCTTTGATGTTTGCAATACCGTTTATCCCAATGATAAGGGTTATACTCATTTTCATGAAGCCACTAAGCAACCGAGTAGAATCGATTATTTGTTCATTTCTTCTAGTGCTCTGAATAATGCTGTTGACGTTACTGTCAACAATTGTGGTTTATCGGACCATAGTATAGTTTGCCTGAAATTAAATGACCCGAGTATTTGCCATGGCCAAGGAAGATGGATTTGCAATAATAGCCTTCTTAAAGATGATGATTGTATTTTTAGAATTGAATCCTTTTGGAATTTTTGGAGAGAAGAAAAAGACAATTATGATTCTCTTGCCAAATGGTGGGAAAGTGGTAAATATCGGATTAAAGAAATTATTAGAGATTACGGCAAAGAGAAATCTTGGAAAGAAAAACAACATCAAAGAGATCTTCAAAAACGTTATAATATTTTGATTAATAATCCCCAGTATGCTGATTCTGATGCTATAAAAACTATTGAAACTCAAATAAAAAAATATGAAACTGACATTTGGAAAAAAGCACAAGTCAGAGTGCGTAATGTCATGAAAAACGAAGGTGAAAAACCTTCCAAGTTTTTTCTCAATTTAGAAAAACAACAAATTGACAATGGTAAAATCGATAAATTTCTTACTCCCGACGGTAATTATGCTGATCAAGCGGATACTTTGTTAGATTGCGCTAATAGTTTCTATAGCAATCTTTATAAATCTGAAGAAATTTCTGATTCTCATTTAATGGATATCGTTAGTAATATTAATAACAAAGATATTTATGATGATATTTATAGCGATCTCGAAGATGATATTACCGATGAAGAAATTAAAATTGCGCTCTTTGAGATGAATACAAATAAGTCCCCGGGTTATGACGGTTTAACCGTTGAATGTTATCAAACATTTTGGCATATTATTGGTCCTGACATTCTACAAGTTTTCAATTTTTGTTTTAGAAATGGTCGTTTATGCGATTCTATGAATTGTGCTTTGATTAGGCTTATTTACAAAAAGTCAGGGGACAGACATGATTTAAAAAACTGGCGCCCGATTAGTTTATTAGCAGTCGATTATAAAATCTTATCTAAAGTGATTACTAACAGATTAAAACGTATCATGCCTAACCTTGTTGGTGAAGAACAAACTTGTGGGGTTGCAGGAAGAAAAATCCATGATAATCTTATGCTATTGCGCGATGTTATTGATTATGTTAATTTAGATAATTTGGATGCTGCTCTTGTCAGCATTGATCAAGAAAAAGCCTTTGATCGTATCAGTTGGAAATACATGTTTAACATTATGTATACAATGAATATCCCTCCTACCCTCATTCAGTGGATTAAACTTCTTTATAGCCGTCCCAACAGTCGTATCATTATCAACAATTTTATCGGTTCACCCATTCAGGTGAAGAGGGGAATCAGACAAGGTTGCCCTCTGTCCCCCTGTTGTATTCTATTTGTGCTGAAGGTCTTGCAGCTTTAATAAGAAATAAAGGTGATTTAAATGGTATAGCTTCCCCCAAGGGAGAATGTAATGTACGTCTCATCCAACATGCGGATGACACTAGTCTTTTTAATAGTAATAATAATGAATTTAGCGTCATAAATAATATTCTGGATAATTATAGTAAAGGTAGCGGTTCTAAAATTAATTACGCTAAATCTAAAATTGTATTTCTGGGTAACTGGAAAAATAGACAAGATAAGCCATGTGATTTTAATTTGTGTGATAAAATGAAAATTCTAGGTATTATTGTAGGAAATGATGTTACGCCCGATGATAATTGGGGGCCCCGAATAAATAAAACTCAACGCATCCTGGACAGATGGTCTAAACGTAATTTAACCTACAACGGTAAGGTTACTATTGTTAATTGTCTCGTCGGTGCAGGTTTGAACTACCTGGGAAGTGTCCTTGCCTGTCCCGAGGCTCTGATTACAAAAATGAGTAATATTGTTTGGAAATGTTTTTGGAACGGTAAAAATGATAAAATTTAAAGAAACACCATTGTTAGTGAAATCCCTAGGGGAATGGGATTAATAGACATCAATAGTAAATTGTGTAGCTTAAAATTACAGTGGTTAGCCATACCCTTCTACTGAAGGAAATGGAAATACTTTTTGATTATTGGATCAATAAAGCTCGTACTAGCAATAACTTAGGATGGTACATTTTTGCCAATGTTACCACCAAATACTACCACCTTTTATAATGATCTTTTATTAGCCTTTCTCAAAGCTGGAGGCACCTTAGAACGTAATTTTTCTTGTTTGTTAGAGTGTAGAAATCCTTTGTGGGATAATATTGTTGTTACGACTGATGATACTGTTTTTAATAGTCCTGTGCTCAAGTCGAATGGGTTTTTTCACGTCAAAGATGTCGTTTGTCATAATCGTTTAATTGCCTTTCAGGAAGTTGCCAGTAAATGTAATATTTTGAATATTAATGCCGGAAAAATTATTAGTCGTCTTGATAAACACATTGATCATTCTTTAATCCAAGACGAACGAAAGGGGCCACCTAACCGGGTATGTAACTGGCTCACTGTTACTGATGTAAATAACAATTGTCCTATTAATATTACCGATACTAATGCTAAATTTATTTATAGAAATCTCGTTTTAATGCAATTTACTAAACCTGCTGTTCAAGATGTGTGGCAAAATATTCTTCATATCAGTAGCAACTTAGAGTGGGATAAGATATGGAATAATATATGGAAGAATTTCTTAATGGATTCCGAGGATAAGAATTTTTTGTACAAACTTAGATTTCGCATTTTGCCGACTAGGAATATTTTACACAAAATTGGTAAAATTAATGACGTCCAGTGTCCGCTCTGTAATACTTGAAAATGAAACTCACGAGCATCTTTTTATCTATTGTAGTCGTACTTTAAATGCTTAGATTTATATAGAACATTTATAGAAAAAACTCACTAAAAACAAGTTATTTTTATCTTAACGATTGTAACTGAATTCTGGGACTTAATTTAAAGCCAGTTCAAGGAATTATAGTTTGTAAAATGCTCCGTGAAATTTGGAATTCTATATGTAAAATTATTTTTGACAAACATTACAAGCATATGGACCTTGTTGCACAGTTTAAACATAATATGAAACGTTTTTTAGTTTTGGAAAAAAACAGACTTCATAAAACATTATTTAAAACTTACTACACAAAAAACAATGTTCTATGCTCTTTAGATGAGCAAAACCAAATTCATTTTGATTACTAATTGTATGTCTCCTTTTGTATTTTGTTGAGATATACTGTATTAGTTATGCCATGTGTATATATTTTGTAAGTATTATATATTTTTTTGATGATTAATGTGTAATTGATTGATTGTGTTAGCTTATCGTACAAATTACGTGTATTTATTTTGTGTTTTTTCTAATGTATATATTTTGTTGCTCATTTCTAAAGTATCAACGAATGTCTTGAATATATTTGTTTTCATTATGTATATATGAGTATTGTAAGTGACGTATTTGGTAATGTAATGTGATGTTAGTTATATATAAATATTTATATGTACTTTTTGTATGAAGATTATTTATGCATATCTGTATTTTTGATTTGTGTATTTATTATTGTTTGTTACCTTTTGGTTGCTTTATTCAGTTATTCATTATTTGTATTAGTTATTGTTCATTATTACTATTTTTCAATATTTTCATTATAAAATTATTGTTTATATATATAATTGTAATTGTATATATTGTACTTATGTATGTGCATTTGTGGTGAAAGAAGTTGAATAAATGGAGTTTTATAACTCCACTTTCACACAAAAAATAAATAAATAAAAAATAAATAAAGACTTTTTTTTACTTTTTCAAGGAAAACTTTATTTCAAAATTTCTTGAAAAAACAGCATACATGCAAATATATACAAAATTTAAAGAATTATAAAGAAATACATTCAGTACCTTAACAGTAGTAAGTTAAACATGTAAACTAAACAAATACCTTAACTAAGGATGCTGTTCAGCCAAATTTCTACTGTCAGAAATAAAAAATAAATAAATAAATAAAACATTAATAAATTAAAAAAATCAATCAATCAATCAATCAATCAATCAATTTATATTATGATATTGAATAAGGGAGTGCCTACAATAAAAACAAACAAACATGGCTCTTAAGCGGGCCCCAGACCCCTTGCCACGAATGAGCTATTCGTGCTCGTAGGTCCGGCCCTCGCCAAATATTCTGTTCTAGATCTGCCCTTGATGGTGTGTGTTTGAAAAATAAAATCATAAATAGGTGTATGGGTTATGAATACATACAGTGGGTTTTGAAGGACCCCTAACATAACAAGGATATTTTATTTACTAGCAGATTGGGTAACATTCACCTAGTGTAACATATTGCAGCAATATATTTTTGCCCAATTTCGAGATATAGACCTCTGAAAATGCAACAAAATCACTGATGCAACTGGGGGGGGGGGGGGGGTGTAGTTTTCAGTCGAGCGATTTAGTGAATCGGATTTGTGTTCTGATGGCCGAGTCGTCAGAATGTGGGTTCGAATCCCAACCGCGACCGTGGTGCTTGTGTCCTTGAGCAAGACATTTTACCATAATTGCTTCTCTCCACCCAAGGGTAAATGGGTACCTGCGAGGGCAGAGTTGGTTGTTGTGTTTGATTAGCCCTATATGCGCTGTAATGGCAGCAATTGAGCTGTACACTCCCCAGGGAGCTGAAATGGTTTCAGGAATGATTTATGAGCCTGATGAGCAGGGGTAATAATGTAATGTGCCTTGACCACCAGTTTGGTGGATACGTGCGCTATATAAGTCCTCATTATTTATTATTATTATTATTATTATTGTTATACTTTAAACACTCCGTACATGAATACAATCCTGTATAATCCAACTTTGGTGTTTTCTGCGAGCTGCAGCAACCGGATCATCTGACCCCTTTAATCAACTTCTGTACAAAATTTATTTCACAATCCAATGTAAACCACTTGAACATGACATTGTGAAAACTATAATTACTTCTTTTCACTCAGTGGACGATCTTATGAAAATTTCCACTCTGGTTTTTATTAATATAATGACTTATGGTATTATGGTAATGACCTTAAATTAAAGTCATCATCTGTTTCTCTTAACATTTATAGAGGTACACCCTACTCATTGCTGTGTTGACTGCCAGATACGAAAAACCACTTAAAACCAATTTGGAAAAAATTGGAAACGTACACCTGATCTATGCAAGCCAACCCTTTCAGGCTCAAGTTAGCAATGTCATGACCTCCATACAAAGTGCATTTAATTAATGTAATTTACCAAACCCTTAATTAATATAATTGCTATCATATTACATCTTGATGTTTTAAAATGTATGTTGTAGCTGCTGCTAGCAAGCGTGAAGTGACGCACTATACACTTACATCTCGTAAACCCCACCTATGCAAATTTCCCACTGACCCACTGAACCATGTACTCCTATTACATAACCAGTATAAAGTAGATTTCTTCTAATTCGCTTGGTACTCAACCGAAAAAATCAACATTTATAGTTTAGTTATAGTTATAGTTATAGTTATAGTTATAGTTATAGTTATAGTTATAGTTATAGTTATAGTTATAGTTATAGTTATTGTTATTGTTATTGTTATTGTTATTGTTATTGTTATTGTTATTGTTATTGTTATTGTTATTGTTATTGTTATTGTTATTGTTATTGTTATTGTTATTGTTATTGTTATTGTTATTATTATTATCTTGGAAACGACTTAGAGTTGAAAAAAAGTTAGCAAAATCCGACTGGGTCACTGACAACCTCTAGATGAGTTGCCATGGAGTGACCCGCATGTTAAAAATGTACCGCCAATGTTTTTCGATATTTTAACCGCAACTTTTGTTATTTTGCATCGGAAGATCGCTATTTTACTAAATGATGTGAATACAAATGCTTTAAAACAACACATGCTTTAAAATAAGTTGTGCATCTTAATTTCCGGTTCTTGAATGATATGTTAATATCAAAATAAGCGTATATCATTAACATAAGATAATACACACATCTATTAAACTTAATTGTATCTGTTCGTTTAATAGTCTCCATGTCCTTCAGATAGTGTCTTGTTTTGTGTAGGTTAATACTTAAGCTCTAACTAATATAAATATATGTACATACCTCCATTGTCACACAGCTGCTTAACGTCTCTCGGCTGCAAAACAAAACAGATAATAATGATTTTGCTTTAATAACAACAACAACAACAACAACAACAACCACCACCACCACCACCACCACCACCACCACCACCACCACCACCACCACCACCACCACCACCACGACGACGACGACGACGACGACGACGACGACGACGACGACGACGACGACGACGACGACGACGACGACGACGACGACGACGACGACGACGACGACGACGACGACGACGACGACGACGACGACGACGACGACGACGACGACGACGACGACAATAATAATAATAATTATGGTAAAGTGTCTTGCTCAAGGACACAATCACCATGGTCGCGGTTGGGATTCGAACCCACATTCTGACGACTCAGCCATCAGAACACAAATCCGATGCACTTAAACCGCTCGACCATTAGCCCAAATTAGCTCAACCATGGCACTCCATAGGTTTGTAGCTATCCCGCATCCATTTTCACTGGTCCACTTGATTTTTAAGTAATTCATGTATTAGGTTCCCAACAATTGGTGATCAACAATTGTCAATATTTCACAATTCTAGCATAATTGAAAATGAGTTAAATATGCCCAAGTGAAAGATAAACAAAAAGGACTAAGGTTCATTGCAGTGTTATTAATACTGACTAACCCAGCAGACTACAGTACTAAGGAGAGGGGCATTTTTATCGGCGGACCATCGAAAAATTGGATCCTTTGATTGTTATAATTGACTATCCGAGTCAGCAGCGTATGTAAATAAAACCATACTCTATAATCAAAAAATGTGTGTAGACACCAACCTGTGAAAGTTTCAGCTTATTTCTTTGTGTCATTAACGGCCAGTGACGATCAATTTCAATGGATCACCGGCCAGTGACGATCAATTTGAATGGCTCACCGGCCAGTGACGATCAATTTGAATGGATCACCTGCCAGTGACGATCAATTTCAATGGATCACCGGCCAGTGACGAACAACTTCAATGGATCACCGGCCAGTGACGATCAATTTCAATGGATCACCGGCCAGTGACGATCAATTTCAATGGATCACCGGCCAGTGACGATCAATTCCAATGGATTACCGGCCAGTGACGATCAATTTCAATGGATCACCGGCCAGTGACGATCAATTGCAATGGATCACCGGCCAGTGACGATCAATTTCAATGGATCACCGGCCAGTGACGATCAATTTAATGGATCATTGGCCATTGACGATCAATTTTAATAGATCACCGGCCGTTGCCAGTAATGATAAATTTATATTCATGTATTCATGATCAAAAATTTTGACATGTCAGACGTAAACAACTTTTGATTAATTGCTATATGTACACCCTTTTTACGTAATTTATGTACAGTGAGTCAAGGATAATGCACTTTATCGATGATATAAATAAAGTACACACAATGAGAGGGGAAAATGTGGCAATCAGGGCAGCAGCCCCTAGTCGGAAAATAAACAACCAAATCAAACCATCAAAGTGGGCTTGTATTTGTTGTGCCCGAGGAGCCTCGTTGGACGATTCGTCTCTAATTTGCCATAGTGACCAATCCCGAATTAAGTTGGCATAGTGACCAATGCAGTATTAGTCACTTTGCCAAATTACCAAACAAAAAGTTAGAGCATTCGTCATATGAATGCATGCTCAATCTCCAAAACTATAAGGAATACATGCATGTGGATTAGATAAAATGGTAGGTCTCTTCCTGAATGTACTAATGGGCGTGTCACAAACTTAGAATTAATGTATAAATGTCATTTTAATGTAACATAAATAATTGTACTTAAATCCTGTGGGTGTGACGAAATCATGTCCTTTCAGTACCACCTTACTTTTTTATAGAACCAGCAGCCATCCTTATTTTGTTAATGTCCACCGAGCCATTGGGGTGCACCTTTTTGTTTACTAAAGAATCTGTTGTGAATTTAGTTTCCTTATTTGGCTTAAACATGCAAAGGTTTCCCAACATGATTGAACACACAATCTGGATCGATATTTATTCAAATTTATGGGATAAATGAATATTCATTATTGGTGTCGTATATAAAGAAAAGTAAAGGGGTTTGGGAGACACTTAGCAGCTTGACCACCGGCTCAATGACTTTGGGCACTGAGGACTCTGCCTGCGATCCCACCCTGGGGGTACGGATCTGAGCTCCACTAATGCCGGTCTGATCAGTCGTTGTTTTTTGTGTGTATACCGGCTCTGTTAGCCGATGGTTTGGAGGACATCCGAGTTGTGATTACCGAGACTGGGGCCAAGTTGCTAAGTCGCCAAAACCTTTCAGGTCTATTTTTTTTTAAATTAATTTTCTGGGCTTTGGGGTCTGGTTGGGACGTGGAGAGGCACGACGGCGATTAGAGGTAAACCCGTCTCGGGGACCTGACGTCATCCGCCGAGGCACGCCAAGGGTCTCTGTCCAGTATCACCGCCGCACGCTCAACCAGCCAACTACACAACGATCAACAACCGGGTTCGAATTTATAATTTATCTAAATTTACTCGAGTTGTATTAAATTTAATTGATGCTATGTTTATTGTAAGTTTATTGTTAGTAATAATTAAATTATATTATAAAAAAAATAATAATTATGTTCCTCTGCGGCATTTTGTTGGTGTGTTCATTTTCCCTGGGGTGCCTTTTAACTGTATAACTTTCACGCTGTCCCAATCATGGTGAACTTTGTGACAGGGCGGGAAAACTTAAAATTGAAAAAGGTCGGATTGGTCACTATGGCAAATTAGGGACGGATTGTTCACTTAGCCGCATCTAAAGTAACCATCCCTTGTCCAGCGATTTTGAAGATGTTCAGTTTTTAAGTTTTGTATCTGCCGCTAAATCCAGATGGCAAATTGGCTAAAGTAAGTGAGTGCCTGAGTGCCTGAGTGCCTGAGTGCCTGAGTGCCTGAGTGCCTGAGTGCTTGAGTGCTTGAGAGCTTGAGTGAGTGAGCGAGTGCTATGGCCCTGCTACCGTTTATTATGAACTCACAAACTGAGTGAGTCGGTGAGTGAGTCGGTGAGTGCTATGACTCTGGTACCGTTTATTCTGAATTCACAAACTGATAGACAATTAGACGAATCAAATTGGGATGTATTAATGTATTAATGTATTGTGGAGTGCCATGGTCGAGCGGTGTAGTGCATCGGATTTGCGTTCTGATGGCTGAATCGTCAGAATGTGGGTTCGACCCCATACCGCGAACGTGGTGCTTGTGTCCTCGAGCAAGACACTTTACCATAATTGCTTCTCTCCAGAGTAAATGGGTACCTGTGAGGGCAGAGTTGGTTGTTGTGTTTGATTATTATTATTAATGGCCGGTAAAGACCGGCTGTCTGTGGATATCAGTGACATAATTATTGGGAATAATTATTGGTACGTTTTGTTCCCCTTGCTGCTGAACCAGGCAATGTTTGGGGTAATTGGATAATCTATAAACAGTTAGTTGCCCCAGTCTAGCTTACCGGACTCAAGTTCTGGTGTTAGCAGCAAAATGTGGGTTCGAATCCCGACCGTGACAATTGTGCTTGAGCAAGACACTTAACCATAATTGCTTATAGGAGCAGAGGCAGTTTAACAACTGCCTTGTTCTTGACTAGTTACCCCTCCCAGTCCTATTCGCACCGTGTAGAGGCTGGTTATTAACTTGTCTTGTTTCGGTGCGAGGGGCTGGTTTCTCCAGTGTGGAGTCGTTGTAACAACTCAATGACTTAGTAGCCCCCACCTTGGAGTGGCCATTGGCCTTGTGTGGGGAGATTTGCATTAAAAAAAGTAACATTGCATTAAAGAGCCTTGAGAATTCAGGTAATTTATAGTGTTCATAGGTCGAATTCAAATACAGTGTGGAAGAATACCAATAGCTACGGCAATTTTGGCTGCAATTGGACATCGTTTCATAGCATAGATGGACATACTGCTCAAAAGAAGGAACGTATATTTACAAACGAATTACAAAAAGAAAAACAAATACCTTCTCTGGTTCGTAATAGTAGGTGTCATTCTTCTCAACGAGAGCCTGTGGGAACTGCGATGCTGAAGCCCCGTTCAGCTCACAAAGCTTGTCCCGGTCCGAGTAGTTGAACGAGAAACAGCGTGTATTAGATAGACACAACATGCCGCATCTGGCCATCGAAATTCTCGTCAAGTTGCGGTATCCATGCCCCTGCAGGAACAGGTCGGCCCTACCACTGAAATGCAGGCTACGCGAGATACCAACGGCCGCATTTTGACAGGACCTGACAGTCTCGGCCATCAGGCAATGAATGACCACCAAAAAGAGAACACGAAACATCTCTTTTGTGGTGAATGATTACTTTGAAACTTGAAAAGTGAAACCACAGGTGATGATGTGAGATGATGAGGATGTTTACGAATGATGCTTGCACTAAAACACTATACCATCCTCCAGCGAACGCTGTATGAATCATATTGACATCAAACACAAATATATCTTCTTGATAACGTCACACGAGCTTATCGATCCCCCACCCGTTAAAATATACTGATTGAGGGCAGTATCGCTCACTCTCAATCAAAGGCGTATATTTGGAGAGTTGGTCATAGCGCTTTCTACCCGTAATATAAGTGATGTCACATAATTGCTTCCTCAACCACAATTTAACTGTTACGAAGGAGGTTTGTAAATATATGTGATTTTATTCAAACTGTCCAGAAGCATAGATGTTTTTTAAAATATGTATCTAATTAGAATTGCATTTCACTGGACCTTTTTATACAATACGTTGTTAAATGTCTATTACATATTATGTCCAAGTGCTTGTTCCTCTTGAGAATGCTTACTATTAAATTGTATAACGAATTAGTCAAACAGTTTAATTTTGTAATATCACTGCAGAAAAATAAGGCGTACAGTTGGCTTGTATTCAACTTAGTTCGTATAATTTGAAGACTTTCAACGTGAACTTACGTGGGAAGTCAACAATGACTTAAATGTTAATCGTAGACACACTGAAGTTGTTAAGTTTTCTCATCAAATGGCAAGGTCCCATGCTGCTCATCATTTTCTTTATTTATATATTTTTTTATATACATTTCCAAGATTATGGGAAGTGCTACCAGCAGATGTTAAAGACACAGCTATTTATTATTTATCTTTATTTATTAATTCACTAAGAAAACATTTATTAGTCTCTGGCCTAGGAGATGCCCTAACTCAAACTGTGTAGTATAAACTTAACAAGTATATTTTTATTTTAATATTGTTTTTAAATCTCAAAGTGTGCCTAAAGCCATGTTGTTTATCGTTCTTTGTGTGATTCAATGTTTGTTTACTTCCTTAGTGGTAGCATCAGGAGATAAACTCGACAGTAATTTAGTTTACTTTTTTTATAATCCTATAGGGGTGCTACCTTTGTTTCTGTTTCTGTTAATTTAATGTAATCTTGTGTTTATTTGTTTTTTCTACCTGTGAAATCAATAAATGAAACAAAATGGAATGTTTACTTATTTATTGGATGGCACTATCTGTCGCCAACGATACTGAATAAGATAATTATGTTTTAAACAAACAAACAAATCGTTACTAGGTGAAGTTATAAGCCATACCTTGGATCCATGGAGGATATGATCTCCCCTTTCAACCCTATCTGACACGAGTTTTTATTTATTAATCTTCGGTAAGAATGTAAAGTGCAACAAGATATAATCAGATGAGGTCCGAAGCACATGCAATAATGTGATGTCATCAATATCACATCTGGAAGGCGCTTTGACCACAGTTTTAGGTCTGAGAAGGTCCAGATGTTTGTGTCTCAGATCGAGACCGAGACGTCAAGAAGTTATGTTTGATTCACTGGGGACAAAAAGGCGACATCAGGAAGGTTTGTTTTTTATTATGTGAGAGGGCCGTTTATTAAAAACTGATAAAAAAACAGAGTATGCTTCAACATGCATCCAGCATCTAGGCATCTATTACATTTCCAGGACAGTTGAATTTGAAGATAATCAGAAAGCTGATTTGTGCTGTATGGGCTTTTGAGGAATCCTTGGTTTGCTTAACAGAAAGGTGTATAATAATAAATATAATAATTTCGTGAATGCGTGTAAACACAGTGTTGATGAAGCCACACAGCACCATGTTGCCACCCTAACTACAAAATGACCAGAAAGAGAATGCACAACGATAAAATGCATTTTCCAGAGTCCGGCATTCTCCTGAGGACGATCTGAGCATACTGATCGAAACGTCGAGTTGTACCTCCAGTTCTTTTCAGAACTAATTACTACTCAATTGAGCATTTCACATGGTGTCACCGCAATTACTCTTACTTATCCTCCTCACCATGCAAAGCTACAAGTTCTACAAAAAATCTTCTGCAGCCGTGAATTACAATTACGCAGAAACACTTTGCTTTTGAATGATTTTTTGTTTAATTTGAATGATTTTGTTTTAAGTTGTCTCTATCTCGGTATCACGTACATTGAAACCACTAGGATACCATGTCACTCGACTTCCTCAGTGGAAGTACTTTTTTTAATTAGCTGATAATTATAAGATAATGCTCAATCCTTACTGTATAAAAAGGCAGTTAGGTAAGCAGTCGCATTAGGGCTCATTGAGCAATAGTTAAACTATTGAAAGTCGATTCAATGGTCGAATGATTGAGAAGAGAGTTTTGTCAATGCTTGAATGCACCCAGCTAAACTGGCCCTCCTGGGTCAGACAAAAGGGCTATTAATTAAGGGATTACTGCCTATTGTGTAGGGAGGATTAGTGAAGGATTAATAGTGGATGTTCCAGACTACAGTAGCTGATGTGTAGGTATTAGGACTGCCAGTTATCACTTCTTTTGTCTGCTTCCAGAAGCTGTTCCAAGCAGAACCATTGTAAACGAATGAAGCAAGCTAAATGAATAGTTTGGGCCAATAGTTTAACAATATTGCTCAATGGGCCCTAATGGATCCGCACGCCTTAGTGCATCCGTAACGCCCGTATCTCAAATTCGTGGTAATATATACATAATATTTAGCTGCAAGCAAACGCCCTCTGTTGATGAATTTGATATAAATGTTTTGAGGCCCAATTACACATTAACTGGGGCCTATCTATGAAATGAAAACAAGCATTGGACAAGTCCTAGTTGAAGAAGTTATAAATGTTTTAGTTTTTACTCATTACTTTTGGTACTTTCTGTATCGCAAAATAGTTGTCCGAGTTATGATATTTAACTTACTTTTTTTTTTCATCCGATATGCTGATTTTGTTTTTGATTAATATTTCAAATAGAAGAGTGAAGCATATGTATGTTTTTAATCAGGATAGATGGCAGTTTAGGTTGTCTTGGGTGAAATGTACGGATTAGGGCGACTCTGTTGTGTCGGTTTTTCTTACATTCCTGGGTGGCCAACAGATCGCATGACTGGGGTGAGTTTGCTGCAGCCCAGAAATACGAGCAGATACGTCTTATAAGTCTTCGGGCTAATAGGGTCACAAGATTGTCTTGTATATAGTTTTTGCAAAAAGAAAAATGTTTGGTATAATAGCACTGTAGCTAGCAGGGAAAACTGACGTTTGATTCGAACCCGGGTCCAAAGAGGGTTTAATGGAAGAAAAATAACACCACGCAAAGGCCCAACAACATTTATCCGGATTCTGTTCATCGGTTGGCTTCAAAATCGGTGAGGTGATGCGTTATTTTTATATTTTTTTAATTATTTTTTTTGCCAACCAGTGAAATAGGTGATACATCTATGTATACGCAGTTATTGGAACCAGAACGAAATTCCCATCATATGAATTTCTTAGCGCAACCTAAGCAGCGACCATCCACTACACTCGGAAATCCACGGGAAAACTTCTCAAAACACGTTATTTTTGGGCTTTTTGAGAGCGTAATTTTTGAACCGCGGGTGATATCAATTTAGTTCTTTCGGCAAACTGAAAGTACATTATTCCTCTTTTTAATGATGACTTAAAATAATTGTTTAACTACTTTAAAAACCCGTCAATTTTCGACCAAAGATTGTGGGTTTCGCCATTTTTACAGTGCGAATACGATTTTCGGACAGAATTCTTGTAGCAATGCGGCGGAGTTGTACTTACAACTTTGGACGCCCTCTACCGATTGTTTTCGTTCTTGCTGATAAACAAACTGTACTCGTTTGTCCAAAGCTGTTGTTAAAATGAAGCTGATAAGCCAATATTAAGGGCCGTCCTTTTAAGCCCAAAGTTGTTGTGCCAATCACAATTGTTGTCTGAAACTGCATTGGAACGTGTGTGACTACCGGGTGGTTATCGACATGCTTCAACGAACACCACACACAGACCTTGCGTTAGATAACTGCGTGCACAGAACCCTATGGGCAGATGCACAGCATTGTTTCAGATTCTTGAGTGTCAAAACTGGCCTCTAGGAATTCATATAACCACAGCACTGCAAATTTCCATTAGATTCAGCAATTTTGGCTGCAATTAAATAAATAAAAAAAATATATAAATAAATAAATAAAAAATGATAAGCGGGTCTGAGGTGACGCGCACGGAGACCAGAAACCGGAGACTTTTCTGACTAACCTGTACGTTCTGTCCCAAGCTATGTCGTACTTTGATTGTTCAAATCAATTCAATTCAATTTTTTTAATTTTGTTTATTTTTAATTTTTTTTTAATATTGAAGAATACCTAAATAATTACACACTAAATTTTTAAATAAAATGTCTAAATTATTACCGACAGGCTACATTCCAAGCAAAGCTCGCAGTGAAACTGACAGGACTTAAATATTCCCATGTGGTTTCCGCTACGTAAACAAAGAGAAGTCATGGTCTATATTTTATCAAAATTAAGTCGATTGTAAATTAGCTTTTTGATTTCATCACCAAAAGCCGAGGAATTTGGTAAACATTTTTACAAAATATAGCTTGTTTTTGTTCAGCTATGGTGTAACTACAAATTCCCCCTATTTCTGCATGAATTCTCATTTTTCCTTGAAGCTTAACCTTTCAGCAACATGTTGATACCAAATTTAGCTGCGACCACCTGCGACCTGTGATTTTGTAGCTATTTTTGTAAACCCCATTTGAACCTGTTTTTATAACTCGACTGTGAGCAGCGCGCGCCGCACACTGAAATTGACAGGACTTAATTATTCCATTGTGGTTTCCGCTACGTAAACAGAGAGAAGTCTTGCGAAATGATTGCCATGAAAAACGATCGCGCAGGTAAAATTGCTACCAGTGGTTTGGTACTGGAAATCAAGACGTAATATTCCGTCAGTAAGCTCCTGAATTAATGGTAAATTTGCACACACACACAAAATAAAAACATTAAAAATTATCACAGTTTTACATGAAACCTATTGGTGTTAAATTGATCAAACATCCCTAAGAGATACAATATTTTTGTTCATGTGCTATCAAATTAGTGATATAATGAAATAATGTCCAAAAATAATTGCTGTCCCTCCGGAAACAAAAACAAATTAACGTACGTGTGCATACGAAACATCGGAATGCATTTTCATTATTTTTCTCGGATAATGACACATATTAAACTGACACTGGGTTGGTTTAATGGATATGTTGATTCATAGAAAGTAAGGACATTTTAGAAACATTTTTACAAACATTACTAATAGTGTATAATGGATTTAAAATACAAACATAATTAAAGAGAATGTTATCCTTAAATTATTTACAGGCGTAAAACATACACTCGTTTAGTATAATTTAAAACAAGTAAAAACGCAACTGAGGCTATAAAGCGTGAATTATCAGCGGTCCAATCACAAATCGGTATTTTGATGACGTCATAAATGTTTAGAAACGCTTCCATTGACATATGCGGGTCCGAAAACATATCGGGGTGCAATTTGCCTTCAAAATAATGGACACTTTAGTTTTGGCGCAATTTAGTCCTACCCTGGCCGTCTGTTCGTCGCCTCGCTTTTGCATTCACGTGTAGTATGAACCAGCCCTTAACGAAGTGGACTATCAGGGTTCAAAGTATTATAATTATAATTCCTGCTAAAATTAATAAAATTTACAGTTTCACCAAATAATTGTCCGAAGAATGGTTTTAATTAATTTGAGGCCAGAATTGAGCTTCAAATCATTTACTACCACTAGACAGAGTGGCTGGGTTGGCCAGACCTTGTTTAGAAGTGTTGCCAAAGTATTATCATGGTCTAATTAATTTACGACCTGGTTTGTCCAGAGGCATTGCTCTTGGGTGTTCGTTTGGTCAAAGCATTGGGGAAGGCATGTGTTCCTTCTCGGTATAGTTTATAACTTTAGTTTGAGCAGTTTTATCCAACAGATGTGATATTGTCTGCAGTGCTCTCATTGTGCTTTTCAGTTATCTTGTCCACTGTCATGCCTTATGGCGGAATAAGTTACGCATTCAAGAAATCGGTGTGGTCCATTATCACTGTTTCCTTTTCACGGCATATTTTATTTTATTTTTTTTAATTTAAAACCATCTTTAACGAGGGTAACCCATCCAGCACAGCTGATCATTTGGGGCCCTCATATTATATAAAAAATATATCAATATTATACACAAATTATTACAGGAGGTACAGATGAATTAATAATAATGATAAAACAGTCTTAATGGACAATTACATACGAAATAAAACGTAAAGGACTAAATTGCACAAATAGACGCCCCTCCCAGTCTACCATACTGATTAAAGATAGGACTAAAAGGGAAGATTAAAAATGAAGCAACAAACTAAAATGAAACAACAAAATTTAGAAATACGAGCGCCGCCCATCCTCCCCCAATAAAAGCCATCAAAGCAAATTAATTATCAATTGTATACCAACATCTCGGGCAAAACACAAGGTAATCTATGACATAATAATAATAATATTACTTCAAACCTTGAAACAACAAAATTTAGAAATACGAGCGCCCCCCCCCCCATCCTCCCCCAATAAAAACCATCAAAGCAAATTAATTATCAATTGTATACCATCATCTCTGGCAAAACACAAGGTAATCTATGACATAATAATAATAATATTACTTCAAACCTTGCCTTCCTTCAGCAAACGCCTGAATGAAGAATAAGAGTTTGAACGAGTGGTGAAAGGGACACCATTTAAAAAAGAAGGAGCTCTGTAACTAAAACTGTTTTTAAAGATTTCACATTTAGGTTTGGGAATAATAAAATTACCATGTGTAATTGCCCGAGTTGTTGGTCGATCGCCAGGCTGGATCGGGTTAAGTCTGTGGCAGAGACAGTCCGGAGCAATACCAATGGAGGCCTTAAAAGCCTGGCAGGCAAGTTGGAAGTGGATGCGCTGGGCAACTGTCATTGTATTAAGATTACTAAAAAGTAAGTTGGTGGTTGAAATGGGTGGAAGCTTAAGAACAATGCGAAGTGCTCTATTTTGGAGTTTTTGAATTTTGGAGACAAGAGTGGGTTTGGCACCCCACACCATACAGCAGTAGTCTATGTGGGGTAGAACCATGGCATTGTATAATAAAAAAGCTGTTGGCTGGTCAACTATCTCGTGTATACAGGTGATATTGATACAGCGAACTGCCGCGGTGGTCAGTCAACTAGAAAACAAAATATCACAAAATATTGTCGTTTAATTTATTGGCAGTCACCCAGCATTTGCATATACAACGGGTTTTTATTTAAAGTAGCTATGACACGAGTGGGTATGCCTACCGTAACTGAATGATACGCAGTGCTTCTTTCATGCATGACAGACAATTTGTTTAAATTGATGATCACAAAATACAAAATCGAATACATTATTACATTGGTTCCCCAGTTTATCATTTGTTCATGATACTGTATTTGCTGTTAATATTTACATATGATGTAAAATATAGATATACACTTGCGTGCGATATAATTGTATAGATCTATTTGTTGAAAACAATTCTACTGAACGCTCGATCGTCGATCGAGAAGGTATTAACCGTTGGTTTTTACCCATAATAGTTGACATTACAACTTGAACTTCAACAAGTAAGATCAAACGCATATACAAACAAACAAACAAAGAAGTAAAGAAGAAACGAATAAATAAAGATACTTAGACACAAATGACCGATATAAAACGAACAAACAAACATCCCAGCAAACGAACAAACAAACATTCAAAGGAAATTAAATTAAACATAACTTGATGTATTTGTGCTTTAAGTATACATTAATGCCACATGCTAACTAATTATTCCTAAGACAAAAATATTTGCTCTGTATGGTGTTGTTTGCTCTGTAATTGCATTTGGATAAGTAGGGCTTATTATTTCATTAATCAAAATTGTAACATTTTGTCAAACTTTGTTTTTTATTTATTTATTTTAAGTATGACCTGCTCTATAGGAAGAGAACCAGATCCCAACTCAAACAATATATACCGCTGGTTAATTCCAGTTGAGGATCCATGTCAGTGTACCGAGATTCAACCAGGTGGTATGAATACTCACACACCATGTAGACACTTCAATGTGACCTACTATGACTCCTTTCTGATCAGCAGCGACCCCAAAGAGATTCGAAAATGGCTGCAATGTGGTAAGTGATTTATGATAATAATATCATATATCTTATTTTTAATTTAAAAAAACGTGTCGTGTTATGTGGAAAATGACACACTCTGTATACAAAAACACGCCTGCAGGAAATCACCCAGGTACTCTTCGTCGTTCTTCTGTAATGTTCAACCTACTCAGAAAGCCCATCTGGCTATATAAGTTACGCAGTATTGACCCTTATTTAAAAACCAAAAAAAAGTTGTGAGACCACATAGGCCGGCTTGGATATTGTAACAAACGTGTTTAGTTGGCTGAGATGATCATGACTATTAGGATGTGTCTGTGGCTTCAATATGAAATGTGACAGTGTTATACAGTGTCCGAGAGTAACACATTTGGCCAAAATAAATGAATAAATGAATAAATGAATAAACGAATAAATTAATAAATTAATAAATTAATAAATTAATAAATTAATAAATGAATACAAAATTGCTGCCACCCCCCAAAAAAAATTCATTAAACAATAATTAAAATCAAACAAAGTGCTAGTTGAGACAACAGCGTTTATCAAGAAACTATTATATCTTATTATTATTATTTTGGGACCTTCTGATCGTAGATTGGGGACATGGATAGCCGCCCATCAGATCTGAAATGAGATTTGCTTGTTTTAATCCCCTCGGGATAATAATATTGTATTAATAATAGTTTTTGTCAAACGCAAATAAATTGTTGTTCCTACAGCTAATTACAAAAGAGAATAACAATTGAATATCAAAAAAGCAAGTGACACAAGGCACTGTTTTCTACTTATTACCATCCTTTAATTTATATGCAATATATATATATATATATTGTCGATAGGGAGAATATTTCTCTATTAGTAGTGATCGAGTTTGCCTAAAAAGTACAGTGCGACGAGCAAATTAGAGTATACATGTCACTCCAGAAATCAGCTGAGAAATCCTCCGTTTGCGTGGCTTCTGGGAATAAAAATGATTATTTTCTTAATTATACAAATGTTCTGTATGTAATGTAACCAATTCTTAATATTTCCCCAAAAATATTTCCTATAATACGTAAACAAAACGTAAATTTTCTGACCGACCACCTTTATCCTCCATTGGCTTTGTACATAAACCTGTGCGTTTGTTTACAACTTGTTTCCCAAACCCGACCCATAATTCATTGCGCGCACAATTTCGATCACGCTTATTGTGACATGTTGCACTGAGCCTGTCTGTCGGCGGAAGACGCACCAAACAAGATAATTAATTATGGTGTCAGCGCCCTCTGGAGGCCGCTCACAATAGAAAAAAAGGTTTTACAGAAGATTTCCGCTGAATACAGTCTGACGCATTCACCACTAGACAACCGAGCTTCCTTATCGTGTATTAGTAAATCCAATTGATAGTGTAGCATTATGTACACCTTTCTATTTAGGAGTTAGAGTGTTTTTTGTTGTTTTATATTTTGATTGTGTTAGCTGGAACCTGTGACTTTGTGATACCATCAAAATGTTTGTACCAAGTTACAAGTCTGTAAATCATTTCGTTCGGTATTTATAGGGATTTACATTTTCCATTGTTTTAGCCGATAATACCGGAACCACTTAAGTTTATATATATTTAATAATTTTAGATACATCTACACTGTGGTAGAAATGTTTGTGTAAAACCTGCAAGCCTGTACGCCATTCCATTTGGGAGTTATTATGCTTTTTACATTTCCATTGTTTTAGCCCATTAAACTGGAACCGATTTTTAATTTTAATTTGTTTTTTAAATTGTTGTTATTTAAACAATTTTTTTTTAGGTACATCTACATATCATAATACATGTTTGTATCAAGTTACAAGTCTGCAAATAATTTCATTCGGGATTTATAGGGCTTTTTAATCCACTGTTTTAGCCCACAGTAGCGGAACCGGTCACGCTTCAGTGGTTAATTATTTGCCAAATGACAAAAAAAAACAATTGATGATAGCGGTATATTTTCTAATGGATATTTGAAAACATAGGGTTTTAGGTATTTATGATTTAGTTTTATTTGTTTGTAACCGAACCATTAACGACCGAAGCATCCACAACAGAAATACAGACTACAGAAATGACGACTGCTGACGAAAGCACCACGCCTGTGACGACTGAAATGCAGACTACAGAAATTACGACTGCTGACGAAAGCACCACGCCTGTGACGACTGAAATAACGACTAGTGAAGCACCTACAACAGAAATGAAGACTACAGGTTTGTTAACATTTTATATTTTTACACGTACGGACTTATTACATTCTCATTTTAAGATTTCATGACAAAATGTGTTTTTACAAAAAGTTGATGAAATATGATGAAGAAGAAACATCATTATGGAAAACATAACTTTTCATTATAGGTATTTATATATGTTTGAATATTTAACAAAAATAAAGGTTTTAGATATTTATGATTCGGTCTAATTTGTTTTGGTCAGTTGCCTACCCTGTGATTAACGTAGACAATGCTAGATGGAGACTGTTCTGGTGGTACAAGGCAAACACCAGCTGGCCAATATCAGTCACTGATGTACTGCAGGGTAAATATACACTGCAAAAGCCGTTGTGTTAAAAACACTACTAGTGTTATTTTAACACATCGGTTTTTGCAGGATACATGGAAGCTCTTTATGGCAAATGATCATGATTATATCAGCAAGGATAACACTGTTACTACACTAAAGTACCGTTTAACGGTGCTGAAAATATCCTCACCAAGGTTCAATATTCAAAAGCAAGTTACAAGAAAATCAAGTTGCTTTCACAGATACTTGGGAAGCACTGAGTATATAGTGCTTCATACATACGTCAGTGTATGGAAAAATCATATACATTGTTTATATTAGTGCCCTTTTTTTTTAAATTTAGTTTGTTCCTTTTACACAATTTTTCAGACAATTATGGCGACTGTGATGTAAACTCCGACTACTGTTTTAGTCGTCTACCGAGTTTTCTGCAAGAAAACGACACCGAGATACTGGCGAGAGACTCGGCAAAATCAGTATACAGGTAAGTTTATCAAATATTTCATGACTATCATATATTTCATGACTAGATATAATGTAACTTCATTTATTTCATTTATTGCCGTGTGCAATGTGTAAACATTCCCATCGTGTCAAATTCAAATGAGTTGAGTTCGGCAATATCGGTGTAATGTTGCAGCAATGATATTAAACGTCGTATAAAAGTGTCTGTAATCATGTTCCAAGAATACAAAGAGTATATAAGGGTTCTGAGTTTAATATAATCCGGTATGAATAACTTGTTTGGTTAAAAAAAATTCAGTGGGTATGTAATTAGGAACACTAAGATCTAGTTAGTAAAGTCAGAACATTTGAGCGTTATCGGAAGTGTAACAATAACAACGAAAATAATCATAACTGCATTTGTAAATAAACGTTACCAAATAATATTATTATAATATATTATGCAAAAAGCTGTGAAAACCTAACAAATAACATTTATTTCCAGAATTAAAACTTTTAAACTGTTCTCCCTTGAAGGTGGACATTTGACCCTAGCAACAATGTCGCTCACGCCGTTTGGAAATCTTTCCACGACCACATAGAGGGACAGATAAAAAACGGAAATATCTGGAACCCTCGAGCTGTCATTGGTAGGTATATTAAGCTTATAATAAATAACTGTTTTAGAGCTGTATCTATGAGCTTGATATACATGTATGCTGGCTGTCAAGCTGCACGCAGCCTGCCGCATGGACACTGGTCGGCATGGCCGGCGATCCCGGGGGCATTTTCTTTTCTGCAAATAAGAATTGCCATCCCGCGATATTTCAGCCAATCAGATGTCTTATACATATTCGTCATCTTAAATAACGTGCCATGTGATTGGCTGAAATATTGTGGGATGGCAATTCTTGTTTGCAGAAAAAAAATCGCATCCCAGGGGACGGTGGACATTTCCTTACCCAATATTTATGTAGGAGGTGACGGTCATGAAAATGTCTCCCATAAGCTTATAATAAATAACTGTTTTAGGGCTGTATCTATGAGCTTGATATACATGTATGATGGCTGTCAAGCTGCACGCAGCCTGCCGCATGGACACTTGTCGGCATTGCCGTCGATCCCGGGGGATGGTGGACATTTCGTTACCCCAATATTTATGTAGGAGGTGACTGTCATGAAAATGTCTCCCATAATCGTCCACCTCCTTTTTCTTTTCATGCAGACATGCTATACATCATGTTTTGTTGCTGCTTATTATAAATACTGACGACACTTCAAATTTGAAACTAAACGCAGAGACATGTTCATCATGGGGTTTGTGATTCGTTTGCATTGGTCACATAATCCAATTTGCTAAATACAATGGATAGCTGCATTTTAGTTCGTTCATTTATCTTTTCAGGACAGAGTCCTCGACTAGATCAAGACTCATTCCAATACCGTGAAGATCATGGTGTGAAGTCTCTTCAGCTGGATGATGATAACTGCGAAATGGATACGTCACTAAGCCTGGGACATGCCATGTGTTTCACCACCGTTGACTTTCCTGAGAATGTATTTGGAGTAGATCTTCTATATGATTTCACGAGCATATCACCATCACCAAATAATGGATTGTATATATATTTCAGAGGTATTGTTGCGTAATTGTTTGTTATAATCAAAACACTTCCACCTAATGACTGACCAAATCAAGATGACCGACAAAACACAGTTTAATACACCAATAACAATAAATATAAATTAAACACTAATGACGTCAAAAAATCATCACTACCAGCGATACATGTTTCTGTTCAATTGCACATTGCACATTGAACATCAATTGCACAATTGCACATTGGTAAACATTTCTAAATATAATTTATTCTATTTTAACTTTAATATTTCTAGATGATGAATAAGCCTAATATGTCAACATCGAGTGTTTGTGATGGTTCTCGCTGGTATGATGCTTTTCACTCATGTTGCTGCGCCTAAGACAACACACGTCATAGTAAAATATACATCTTAGTCATCAAATAGAAAATACTGCATTATTATTTGGTAACAAATCGTCGTGGAACTGCACATACACACTAGAAAATGTCAACTAAGAAACTTCATGACATTGTAGCCTTTGGTGAAAAAGAAGTAAAAATGTGTAAACAAAACTTTAATTATGAAATTCAACATAACAGTTCCAGTTTTCTCTATGAAAGCACTTTAGACAAAAACAATTTTCAGAATGAATGGTGGGTGTACTAACTAAACACTATGTAAGCTTTTAGATAATAGTTCGTTGATTTGATAATCTGGTAATAACAAAATGTTTTAGAGTCTGTTTGGTGAGGACTTTAAAAGTGTAAATGTAATGTTATTTATTGAGGCAATTCTGTTGTGTTAAGGGAAAATGTGTTTTGTGTTTTCAATCCATGTTTTATCTACTAGTAAGCCAGCTGTTCCAGAGGTCGCGGGTTCGAGTCCGGCATGAGCCAATTTTTCTTTGCTCGCTACCCGTTTATATATATATATATATATATATATATATATATATATATATATATATATATATATATATATACTTATGCTTAAATGTAGCGGTCTATCTTGAAGTAGAGTGCTCAATGCCACATAGACAGAGCGTAATATACTTGTAGTAAAACTAGTGGAACGCTGGTATCAAGCTAAGATACGGCAACCACACACAGTCTTTCAGGCATGAGAAGTACCAGAACAGCACGGAACTCTCCAAGCACATTTGGCAATTGAAAAGGAACAAGAAACCATTCACCATCAACTGGTCGGTAGCCTGTAGATCTCAAGCATACAACAGTGAATCGAAACGGTGCAACCTTTGCCTCACAGAGAAGCTCTCCATCATAAACGCCGACAAGAGGATACTCCTCAACAAACGACCCGAACTCATATCAAAATGCCGCCATGAAAACAAGTTCTACCTCTGCAACTTCAAAAGCGATGACACGTGACGAGGAACAGTACCGAGTCAACAAACCACAAACTGCCAACAAACAAGCTTACACACAAGGCCCGCAAACAATAGGTAATTACCACGCATCATTGAGCGAGTAACCTGTACGTGCGCGTGTAGGCCTATATAGGAGTAATCACTTGGTGACTATCAGTTGTCTGATGATCGCATAACGCGTGAAACTCGGAGTTACAACTACCAGCGTTCCACTAGTTTTACTACAAGTATATATATATATATATATATATATATATATATATATATATATATATATATATATATATATATATATATATAAATTAAATCGGGAGGGTGGCCTTAGCTTTCAATCCAAACCGGACCTTCATCAGAGGCTTTGACAAAGTACAAACATTAAAAAAACAAAGCCATTTATAGGGAAAAGGGAAAGAAAAGGATCATGGGGTGGGATCCAAAAAGAAGGGAAAATAGTCGTATCCCTTTGTGTATTGTCCTATGTTTATGCCAGCTTCACTACAAGCTGCCACCTCTACCTATTGTGTGGCTCAATAATCCCTCTTTACCCTAGCTTCACCATAAGCTGCCACATCTACTTATTGTGTGGCTCAATAATCCCCCTTTTGTTCACTTCTGATACTCCTATTGGCCTTTTCTAGACTGATGCTTTTCTGTAATTGGTCACTATTTTCCCGCCTTTTTAGGATCCCGCCCCATGATCCTTTGCTTTCCCTTTTCCCTATAAATGGATGAGTTTTTAAGCCTCTGATGAAGGTCCGGATTGGATCGAAAGCTAAGGCCACCCTCCCGATTTAATTTATAAATTTAATTTATATATATATTTAATTTATATATTTATATATATATATATATATATATATATATATATATATATATATGTATATTTAATAGAACAATTGAGAAAACGGATCATAATATGAGTATGTTTGAATGATAGATATGATAGAAAAGTAGTGCTTTTTAAGAATGCAACAAGACTAATGGGATTCCTATTTGAATAAATACATCACATAGGTAATGTGTTCAATGTTAATGGGAGAAACGTTTGTCTTGCAGTCTTTACCGGTTTTGGGCCTGGTCACGGGTGATAAGGATCGAGCGGAAGGCATTTATGAATTCAGTAAATATCGTGAATAGATATGGTTAGAATACTTTCTTAACAAACAGTACTTTAGAATAGGTTTCATATTTTAAATTAATACAAACATAAAATGTTTTAAATATTTCAGTATCGTGAAGAAATAATTATTAGATTGACTAAGCTTTGAAATAAATGGTAGATCTGAATTATTGAATAAACATTAATAAACAAAACATTTAGCTCCTAATGGAATCGAGTACATTAGATGTTTGGTGTGTGTTAACTAATGTGTAAACTGTTACGTAATTTATGTTAAGACCATGATAACTTTGCTTCGAGTCGTTAGATATTTCGATAGTTGTTTAAAAAAATAGTGCAAATTAAATGTGTCATAGTATGTTAATATGTATTTTAAGTACAAATGTGACCCACTCCATGTCCCCCAACACATGTTTCCGTGTAATGGACTTCCAAAGTTCACAAAACGTGCATGACTGCATTATTATATTATCAATTTACCACATCCTAACACATGAATGAAATGAACTAAAATTTAATGTGTGGCATCCTCAGAAAGCCCATTAAATTATCTTTAAATTGATATTCATATTTCAAAATGTGAAATTTGGGGGACATTCTTTATTTCGATGAATCGGATCACAAATACAATATCTACAGTTGACATATGTCACCCACTTTATTTAATATTGACGTTTCATAGCATTGATCGTTCTACGTTTTGATTCATTTAAAAGACAGCCTCAATTGCGTTGTCATTATGTATAACATCCAATAAGCGTTAGTAATATAAAACTTGAAAGTTATTATTAGCAAATATAAACACATCAATGTATGCATTTAATACTAAAATGATGTTTTAGAAGTTCTTTGTCATGCGGATTGATAGAGCCGTCCTTGTTGTATATAATACAGTTAAATTAAAAGGGTCTCTGAAATATGAATTGTTGAACTTGAAAACATACACAACTCTGTACCCATAATGAAATCACTTTCTACTTTATAACTGTATCAGGACTGTCTGTTTTCATGACACGTCGTAGATATGTTCAGTTCGATAAGAACTATCGAATTAGGTAACATAAACTTTTATAGGTCACCATTAGCACCGCTATACCCATTTGTTGGAAAAAATATTTAAATGTTAGTCAAAAATACAATTTTCTTTTAATTTCGTTAATGTTCATCAATTGGCACAGATGTCTTCAGTACAATTAACAGTGGAGTCACTTAGATCATCGCGTAAGGGCGCTACAACTGACATGTTGGTTTAATTTTGTTCCAATACATGATGATTTTAACCCAAAATTTTAATTAATTTTTACCAAAAGTATAATAAAGGCAGATTTAATCACATGCATGCTACTATTCCTGTCATAAAGTTTTTTATTGAGCAAAATAATTCCCTCCCCCTAAAAAAAACAAAAAAAACAACAACAAAAAAGTACAAATACAAATGCAAAATACAAAATACAAAATCATGTTTTTGGAACAATGGCGACCATATTTCATCCCAAGAATGCAATGGAATTTGTCCCAAGACTAAATGTTCTAAAAGTTAAGAATTTGAAAATTGACAGAATACACACATTAAATGGTTTACAATTTAAACATTCAATTGGACCTGTTCAAAATAAAGGGTAATCATGATTTTGGTATGAGTGGGTCTCCAAGGATAATTAGGAAAAATCAGAAAAAATATCGTAGGCAGCACATATACATTGTGCCCCCAGGATAGATGAATCTGTTTACTAATTTTAAATAATGAACTCAATCTTAACATTAAGTAAAAAATAGACGCGATTTTGTTTAAACTCTCTAGAAGCATTGATGTTTTCTTATGTTTCATTTACTCATAGGCCCTTTTATTTTAAAATAATTATTTTGATTACAATTATATCACTTGTGTTGCTTTTCTTGAGAATGGTAATAATAAATTGTATTAAGGAATAGTCAATTAGTTTTTCTTTGTAATATTATTTCAGTGAAATAAGGCGAACAGTTGGTTTGTATACAACATAGTGCATATAATTTGAAACCTTTGAATACCCCAACAGTAGCACCAATCGGAACGCTTCCCATTCTACACATAATCCCAGCAAATACTTCTTAAAGGAGCTGCATCTCCAAACCTCTTCATTCTCCTGACGAAGAATAGAGCAGGCTAATCGAAACGTTGAGAATAACCCGTAAAGTCCCCATGGTTCTCCCTGAACCATCTGAACCCATGAAGTCCCCATGGTTCTCCCTGGACCATATTTTTCACTTAGAGACAGTAGAGAAAAACGAATTGCCCGACATTGGTTTTCCCTTGAACCTTTCTCACTTAACGAAGGTTGAGATACGAGTTGTGCGATAAGGTTCTTTTCAGAACTTGTACCTCAGCTTCGCGATAGTTGAGATAAACACATGGTGTTACCGCAAACCGAAACGATACCCCATATTTGTCACCATTTATTTCAACGTGAATGTATGTGTGCACTCAATGACTTAAATCTTTACGTACTGGATTGTCAGTATTTTTCGACAACGTTGTTACTGGCTCAGGTAATTATGTCTGAACAAATTATTTCTTTACATAGCCTCGGTGAACTTATAAGCCATACATTGGAGGATATCATCTCCCCTTTCAGACCTATCCTTCCAACCCTATCCAGAGTGTAATTAAATTTCATGCAACAAGATCTATTGCATTTCATAACAATTTCCATGGATAGCTGTTAGAGGGCGCTACAGTACCGTTTTTATGAATGTTTATATAAAATTGTCCTTACTTGTTCACCCGTTGGCCATCAAACTTGGTAGAGATACTGTTCAGAGTACATGCGAGTGTCGTCGCCGAGATCATACCTGGCGGCCGCTAATGGGTAATATTAAATATTAATATTGAATGGGTAATATTTAATATTAGTATTGAATGTTGTACCAAAAATGTTATTTATTTACCACTATTTATGTTGAAAATTTACATATTGGGCGATTTGGCATATCAATTCCTTTGCTGCTAAAAACACTCCTCCAACACATAGACTGCATAACACGTACCCACAGCGCGAGCGCGTGCTTCTACAGTGCTCTGTGTGTGTGAAGTATGGACCATACCATTTGGCGTGAAGGGGGAACTAATCTTAAATGGTTCTTCCAATGGCGTAATGCGCGCTCTACGGCATGTTTCATTGGAAGACTTGATGGACCAATTTCTTCATATTACAAAAAACAGCGGTTAATATTGACCAATCACAATGATTTTTATATAACCAGTTAGATAAGAAATCCAAGGATCAATCAGTTCAGCGATTGAGGGGGACGAAATGACGGCGTTTAGTCATCATGTTTCATAATAATTTTTACATGGCTTGAAAGTGTACTATGTTTACTTTATAAATGTCAATTGAGGAGTTAAGGTCTTGTTCCATTTTTGAACAATGACAGTATAATTGAAAAAGACGCGATTTTCACCGTTAGTGCATTCATAGAGCAAAATGGGAGTAATACGTGTGGTTATATATGGGTCTTCAAAAAAGATATTTCAGGAATTGATATGTTTTTGAATGTTTCGGCCGCCATCTTTGATTCCCAGAATACATTGGAAGGGTCCTTATGACAAAACCTGTATTTACTTCGTGGACGTTCAAAATAAACGGGAGTCATGGCAACCATGAACAACCCATAGAACATTTTAACCTGCTCGTTTCGAAACGTAAGACAAACAACCATTATTTGAGCATCATTTACAACAGCTTACATTGTAGATATCTTAAAGAAATAAGGACAATTAGCATTGAAGAGAGTTTACACTTTATTATGGCGATGACTATTTTTTGCCAATGGTGTCAACAAATCATGGAAAATACTTTGGATCAGTTGTTGCATTCCATAATTTTAACCATCAAAATAATACCCAACATAAAATGGATAACAACATTTGTATTTGAAATCTGCATAAATGTATACAGTCATACAATATTTTCAGGCCAAAATTAGATAATTTAAAATCACTCAGTTTGCTTGTCTTCTTCTACTTCTGGATTATATCTAATCTGATTGCTGTCTTATTTTGTTTCTCCAATAGTTAACCCAATAACAATACAAATTAATTGTAAATTCCTTTGTAAGTGAGTTGAGAGGACTTTTTTCTCCAACATCCTAAGTAATCCCGAGTTCAGATCTTTGTTGTGGAGGTAGTTAGAATAGTGACACAACGTTTAAAATGATTTATTCAGAAATGTGATTCTCCTATCACATTACTATTTAGCTAAGGCACCTTCTCAAAACTATTCCGGGATAACTTACAGAGAGATTTCCCTGCAGTTGATTTTTCAACCTGCAAAGTATCCCCAAGTAGTCCAAATATACTAGTCAAAACAATTTAGGGAACACCGAAATAATCTCCGTTAAAGCAAGATCATTTATTTCAGATAAACTCAATGTTTCACAGAATTAATGAGAAACAACTGCACAATGAAACAGATGATAAATGATGCATGTAGTGATTACACATTTCGTGACATGACTGCTGAAAGAGAGGGGGTTGCAAATGAAAATCCCGTTTCATGGAACATTTCAATAACGGGTGTGACCACCTCTTGCAGTAACATCCGGTGTTCCCTAAATTGTTTTGAGTAGTATATATTGCGGATAAGTTTGCGGGGAAAGTATTGAAACTAGACCAGGCAATTTCTTTACAAGAAGACTAAACCACATACATTGAGATCGGTATCTACTGGAAGCCAGCGGGTGGTCCTTGCAGGTGATCCCTGGCTGAGCGATTGTTGTTACTATTGCCGAAGAACATTTCATTCTTAAAATCTTCATGATATTGAAGAATTTCGGATCTGTATTACTTTTTATTTAAAAGTAAACCTATGTGTTCTGTTCTGTTGCTAAAGATCGGGCTCACTCAAGTAAGACTAGATTGTCCTTGATTACTACTTTCACAAAATAAATCAGGCATGTCACATTTCGTAAACATTGCCTGGCCTCTCAAAACTGCAAAGGGCTGTGAGATCTTATCAGTTGGCCAAACCGCAGACTGCTCAGTGGGGAGTCTATAAACATATTGCGGGTAAATGATTGTGTGCTTTGTATCGGGGAAAAATCTATAATAGGAAAATAATCCACACGCAACGTTTCCGCAATGATATACTATTTGCGAAAACAAATTACCGCAACGTATCCCGGAATAGATTTGAGAACCTGCTTAAACCAGTTACGGTGCTGGTTTAAATTAAAAGCTTGTCGACTGAAATATGTTTGGCTAATTAGGGGGTAATTAGAATAGGGACAGATTATTGTAAGAGGCTATCGCCGATTTATTCATCAATACATAAATATGTAGGTGGTATCACATTTCACTTTTGCTTAAAGAGACCGGTGTCTAAAAGCAAGTCAACTTAAATATGTTAGATAAGCGTTGGCATCGAGGTCAAATATAGGTTTACATATTTTTGTGCAAGTGTCGTGGAGCAAGTATCAATGACACATACACCACGAATCCATGATCGTAGACAGTAAACCGCTTCGTGCATAAACAGTTAGTATTGAGGGCGCTCTCTAGCAATCAGCACTGATCTCTATTATACTGACTGCAGCCACTGCACGCCATGTTGTCACTCGCATAAACCACGCATTGCAGCGCTAACAGTGAGAATCATCCTTTTTTACTGACGCTGGGCATGTTTTATTTATATACACGGATTTCCATAGACTCGGAAATTGGATTTGTTTTCACAGATAGGGGTATTGTGTGTACAGTGGGGAAAAACAGAAGAAGGAATAACCAAACACTCCGTAAACAAATTGATAAAAAATAAATACAAATAAAAATACATTAATTAAATATTACTGATTAACTCTACACACAGAACTTCTCTTATTTTAAAGTAAAATAACAATAATTATTATTATTGTTTTCCTGTACAAACGATTGGTTCTACCTGACCCTTATGGTTGATGGCATTATGATGAATAGTGGCAATTTGATGTTATGAGAATAATCTCCAAAGTATCCATATTCATTTTTATATCGAGAAATCCCCGTAATAAAGACTGAGTATTTGTTGCTGATTCAGGAGACCGTCAAACACCATCAGATCGCTATATGCAGCAGCACCACCAAACGTACTAGGTGGAAACCTACCAAAGTTCTCGCATGGGTTGGTCATGCCTATGTACAGCTTAGTGCAACCATCTGAAGGCAAAGTTTTGTCTTTAATGTCTTGATAATCACTAGCCACCATTGTACCATTGACAAATAACTGTATAGTGCCACTGGTGGCATTCACCGTTAAAGTCAAATGAAACCATTCGTTTGTCGGTATCTTAGAGGTGTTATATTTATGAGTTGTACGTTTTTTTCCGGTGCGTACAACATACCAGAACATGTTTCTTTGATACAAAAAGGCAACACCCCTTGCCTTCTTTGTCTGTCCTCCAGAGCTTAGGAAATACCCCGCTTTTGTACCAGTGAATACTGATGACATGTTGATCTTAAGCCAAATAGACCATGTCACACTCTGAGACTCACATGTACCCGGGTCAGAGATACAATTCCCACTGAAATTTCCAATATCCAGATATGACTCAACAGGTGCATACACTGCACATGCGTGGCCAACTACGTCTGGAGCGGGAACCATCTTCACCAAAATCTGGATACCACCAATTTCATACTCCTCGCTACTGACATTAGCAGTATCGCATTCTATGACGTCACGATCCATTGGTCCTAAGGTTCGATGAAGCACCAACCCTTGGAGTTTCTGACCTAAAGCAATGAGACAGACCAAATAAATAGCATTTATAGTGGATTACAGTTATCATTACTATGATCTTTTTTATCAAATTGAAAATGTACCAACATTTAGATTAAACATTCTCAGAACGTTTGAGTAGTTAGTTTGGTAAGTTATTCTTTGTTTGTAATTTGTAAGCATCTAGTTCTGAAATTGCACCCAGTGTCTTCATGATAGGCAATTTGGCGTCCAATGAGTTTTGATACTACGCGTATGTGTTATTCTGCAAACCAATGATCGCTGGAGATATTGCAAACACACGCCCGTCAACTGCAAAACGCGCAAGCACGCAACACAAAGTCGCTGCCATATGCCTATATATGAACAGAGATTTAAAACATATGCCCTCAACAGCTCATCCAAGTTGTGAGTAGTCAGGGTAGCGTAGTGGTTGGTACCTGGGTAAACATCCATTTCAGTGATTCTAGGTTGAAATTTCATCCGGAACCAATCCCAGCCGATATGAACATTAGCTTTTCATAGCTATGTTATGTGGGTTCCCCTACAGTGTATATTTGTTTTTCATTCCACCTGTACAATTGAACATATCGTATTATCCGCTCTGTACACACAGTGGCCTCTAGCGGTAAAAAATACAACATGTGACTTAACGAAGGGCAAATTTGCTTTAACCCTCCTAAGTTAGCTGAACTTTAGTGGGAAGTAGCTATTGTGATCACTCAACTGCCTGTTTTGACTGTTGACCCAAATGTGCACACAGGGGCATTTTGGACTGTTTTTACTGTCATTTTGACGACCCTCAACAATACCAGACAATGCCTTTACCAGTCCAAAACAGTCAACTCATTTTGACCTGTAAAATGTACTTACTACACGTAAGGTTTGACAGTGTTCGACTTTTGAGTGCAATAAATATACCCTGGCAAGTATATCAACATTTTGACTGATATGAACCCTTGAAGTAGTAAAAGGGTTTTAAGTGAGTATCGTGTTTTGGCGTATGCTTATGTAACAGTACTACGCACGCATGTACCTCTGCAAGCTGATGATCTCTGAAGAAACAGTGCGCGTACACAGTGCATTTACAAGTGATAAGTCAGCTTCCGAAGAACAAAAAACATAATTCCCAATTATTATTTCATTTTGGTGTTGTAGTTGTTCTTCTTTGTATCAATGTTCATTTGATTTAGTTCACTTATGTCTAAAACAATTTTTTTTTTTGAGGCATGGGACATTTGAAAGGTTTTACCACTTAAAGGGACAATAAAGGGAATGTTAGTGCTAGTTTTAGATTAACTAAGTGACTGAAAATAATATCCCACATGATAAGGTCGTATGACCGTTGCTGCTGCATAAATGAGCCAGTCATTTTCAGTCACTGTGTTCATCTTTAACTAGGACACCGATTCCATGCCCTGTTGAACGTCTACTCTGATTGTGACGATATTGTCTATTGAACATACATAACGTCGCATTTTTCTCATAGTGACGAATCGGCATTTTTTGGGGGGTGAAATCTGGGATTTTACAGTTCTGGGGTTCTATGAGTGTCTAATTTCATCTGTGAAGGTTTTAAGCCATAATTCTGCCTGGTTTTAGAGTTACAGAGATCCCCTATGCGGCGAATAAGCAAACAAGTCAAATACGTTTTTTTTTCAAAGTGACGAATCCGTTTAACCGTTTGGTAACCACTGTATCTTTGTACAAATGTAATATTACAGTGCGCGGACGGCTGGTACCAGTTATAACCACGGACAGACTACAGACTGCAGAAAATATCAAGTTTGTAGCTTGTTTTGCAATGTAAGACAAAGAAAAACCATGGATCTAAGGTATTTACGTCTTAAGGTAATTACATCGTTACACAGTGTATTCGCTTATCGATAATTATTGGTAATATTGGCCTTATAGAGTATGTACACATACAAACATGTATAAACACATGGGTGGCGAATAAGCTTTTTTGTTTTTTACATAGTTACGATTAAGTATAGGCCATCGTTACACATAGAAAATCAACGTTTTAAACAAAGTAAACACAGTTAATTACCAACCAGGAAATGTGTTTTTTTGAAAAATAAAGCAAAAAACTATGAGGGAAAATGTGTCCGACTTAAAGCGACGAATAGGCAACCACATTAATTTGTTTTCACAGTGACGAATAAGTTCAAGCCATCGTTACACATAGAAAATCTACATTTTAAACAAAGTAAACACAGTAAATTACCAACCAGGTACTTACTAACACTTGGATGATAAAACGAAATGTGTTTTTTTGAAAAAATAAAGCAAAAACTAACAGCGAAAATGTATCCGACTTAAAGCATGATTTACTCGTAACGCACCTTTTTCCGGTTCGTCACTATGAGAAAAATGCGACGATAATATTCCCTAAACCAACTAATTCCTAAAGAGAAACAAATATATAATTAATATAGGGCCTACTTTCGGCATTTTCTTTTGAAAGGTACTTATGTTGTAACACATGGCGCAATGTGATTGCCATCATAACATTAAATTGACGCAATACCAATTTGTCACCGTTTTCACGAAGGGACGGGCATGTCAAAAATCACGTTTAAAAAAATTTAGATTGTTTTTTCACTTCTAGCCTTTAAACATGATTGTAAGCCATCCCGAATTGCTGCTTAATCAAAATTATGTTTAATTTCTTAATTATATTAATTGGTAATTGGGCATTCATCTAAGTAATTGCATTTTGCGTTTTCACGAAGAGACGGGCATCCCCAAACATGTGCAAAATACATTGTATAAAAATGGACGGGCATGTAGGTCAAGTCGTATTTGTGTTTTCACGAAGAGACGGGCTTGTCAGCGCGCGCGTGATCACGTGACATGCCCGCCCTTCACTATGCGAAAACATACACTAAAGATGTGCGCAAAAGTAGGTCATCGTGCTTTTGCGTTTTCACGAATAGACGGGCATGTTTGACTAATTATTGTGTTCATTAACCAACGTTTTGGTATTTTTTTAAATATTATTAATAAGGTTTAACTATAACCAGTTAGGCTATATGCAGTACAGACGATAAGCAAAGATACGAGTTGAGACGGAGTTAAAGGTTGATGATACGGTTTAATACATGTCGGATGGTGAAGGCATTCTCTGCTCTCACTAAGAATTCACAAGGTTTATATACACAATCTATGAACACTTTCTTATAAGATCATAACCTTAAAACTTATGACTTGTTTCATACCTTATGAATGATACATTTTGAATAATTAGACAATACAATAATATGTTTGGTTGGTTTGAGAAAGAGGCTGTCCTCAGCAAATCGATGTAGAGCGGTCATCCATATTTGGACATACACATACCCTGACCAGAGCCTACACTGCTGAGGTCATCACTACTTAGAATGTGATGCTCACCAGTAAGGAATGTGCAAGGTGGCTGAAATAGCTTTACTTTGGACTTACGTAACGCCCACTTATATTTTATCAAATCTAGAAACACCAGAACTCTAATATAATGTTACCAAGTTATACATCCGTGAAATTAATGTATTTTCCCTTATTGTAGCGTGGTGATATAACTCTTAACAAAACACATTAGGGCATTTAAACTGCACAATAAAGTTTTAATACTGCAGAGTTTTCAGTTTCGAATTATAAGCACCTTTTAAAATGCAAATATCTCAAAATGTTTTTTTAACGTGTTTTGACATGCCCAGCCCTTCGTGAAAACGGTGACGAATTCATCACGAAAACATTAAAGGGCCCATAAAATAAAAATAAAAATAAAGAAATAAATTATACAACGGCTGCCACAACAATCTCTATTCAGCACTTTGCTCGTATTGTTTAATTACTCCGTAACCCCGATGCACACTTATCGTCGTCAAATTACTCATGGCAGCAATGAATCAGTAAGTAGTCTTTGTAGCACAATCCATTAGCCTGTTTCATATAATAACGAACATTACCGCGCCAACAATGAGCCTTGACGGTGGAAAGAAACATTTGATAAACTCATGTATCAAATTATGCTGACAGGTATCGCAAGCTTGATACGCCAGCAAGCCTTGTTACAATGGCATAATTGGTTATACCAAATAGATTACACTTTCACTATTCGAAAGAAGAAACTAAATACTTTCATATACAAAACAACGGTTTGGTTTTAAGCCTTTTGCTAGTTTCCCTTCATTTTTGGGGGGTTAATTAATTGATGTTTATTTCAATGCTGCCCTTGCAGATTTTGTGTACATAATTTATGTCAAATTGCGGTAACACTGAATCCAGTGAAATATATCTAAAACATAGCCTTGACCAATGCGCGTCGAAACGGCTTGATCGTATAATTTTGCAATGGTTATCCTTTAGTCATCGCCCAAGATGCAACTTGGAATACAACTCACGGGGAAAAAAGACCGTGCACGTGACTGGCGACACCACGGTGGCATTTACCAGTCTGTTATGTGGTCTTTTTAATTTTTTACCGATTTGGTAGAGAAATGTTAATATTTAACACAATATGTAAGTGATGTATTATGGTATCACTTTTTTTTTAAATATACACGAGCCCTGCTTACAATCTGCATACATTATGTTTGCTGGAGGTTTATGAATTATTCATTAGTAGCATCCTCGGAATGGAGTTCACCATGAGCTTGTGTGGTCTTTTATTCTGGGGTTGTGTTCAAGGTTGCTGCGTGCACCTTCACTCAGTATTATACGAAGTCCTATAATAATTAGATGTAATTATCGCCCTGCTTAGCTATCCGATCTTTGGTTGCAGCGCACATACGAACCACGCAATTTAGGGATTCATATGATACACATTATATGCACATACTAGTACATTTCGTCAGCATTTTCACGAAGGGCCAATTTTTTCGAGTGATTTTTGTCGATATTTTACTATCCGACGACGTGACAAATAAGTTTGAAAGCTTGTACAAAGAAAATACACAATTTTACAGCTTTGAAACAAAATGAAAACTAAAGTTCATCTATTTAATGAAACACATGATTTTCTGAGCGTAAACAGATGAGAATAATTAACACTGAAACAGCATTTGAGCCGATTCGTCACTTTGTCATTTAAGCGACAAACTGTGTTTGGATATAGGCTAAACTCAGTTGAAAATGCCAAGGATAATGATTGTAAGATGGCATAATTATTTCCCCCTCCTGCATGCAGGAATTGCCATTATTTTTCCCCGTAACATGGTTAAAAAAGATTACATTTTCAATTATCGACGTTCTTGGTGGTATTGAACAAAAATTATGAATAATTTATAATTTGCCATTACCATCCAACTTAAAAACACACAATAGTCACCCCTGGTGCCCTAGGACCTTTGTAAGATATATGCCTACATTCTAACATCTTCACATATTTATGGCTCTCAAAATAATCCCTGTTATTAAATCATAATTTGGATGCCTACGTTCAATCTAATTTACCGCTATACATTGCATTGTGCTGTGTGTCAAATGAACATCCATTATGTTGGACATCCCACTTATGGTTGAAGCATTGGTCCAAATTAGAAAGTTCAAACGGTAAATATTCTAACGCCATATTTATATGTCTTTTGAAGATGGAATTGATATAATTTTATAATAACAAAATTCTGACATTTTCAAAAAATTATTATTATGACGACATCAATGATCTTTTCATTGAAACGGAAGTTAACCAAACACCATGTGTTTGTTCCAACAAACACTTGAGCTCAAGTTTAAGCTTGTTTCTGACTATCGACTCAAATAACACATCAACACCCATTAGGAATTCCCTCTAAACAGGGACGTAACTACAGAGGTCAGGAGGAGGGAGACATTAGGAATTCCCTCTAAACAGAGGCGTAACTGCATGGGGTATGATGAGGGAGACACTAGGAATTCCCTCTAAACAGGGGCGTAACTACAAGGGGCATGAGGAGGGAGACACTAGGAATTCCCTCTAAACAGGGGCGTAACTACAGGGGGCAGGAGGAGGGAGACACTAGGAATTCCATCTAAACAGGGGCGTAACTACAGGGGGCAGGAGGAGGGAGACACTAGGAATTCCCTCTAAACAGGGGCGTAACTACAAGGGGCAGGATGAGGGAGACACTAAGAATTCCCTCTAAACAGGGGCGTAACTAAGGGGGCAGGAGGAGGGAGACACTAGGAATTCCCTCTAAACAGGGGGCGTAACTACAGGGGCAGGAGGAGGGGGACAAGTTCCCGTGGTCAAGGCATGTTCAACAACAATAAATATTCTCTCCTTCACATTTTCCCTCTTAACAGATAATTACGCGTAGCCCATAGTAAACATCATATGACTAATGACAGCAACTAATCCGTTTGAAAACCAATTAGTCGCTTCAAATGAACCGCGCCAATATGAGAGACTTTATGATGAAACGAAAGCTTTGTATTTTTTTTTTAAATTATGTTGGCAGCACAAGGTTGAGTCACCAGCAGCCTGCATTATTTAGTGATACAAGCCATACAACCTTTAATGATAAATTACTGCCATTACTGCTCGAAGGAAGAAAGAGGAAAATAATTACTTTCATGTAAAAAAAAAAACGACGGCATTTGTTTGGTTACAATACTGTTGACGTGCAAGTGCGCAATTATTTTGACCAAACATAACATAATATTGTTATTTGAATGGAGGGGGGGGGGGAGCCTTTACAGAGCAATTTCATAGAAGTCTTATTCATGTAAACAATTTACAATTGATTTAAGAGGAGCAAACCTTAAAGAGGAACGTTGATAGACATATAATTTGTCTATGGTTGATATAAAGTTGTTCATGATTCTCGACGCAAATGCAATTTTTAACACCATACTGTTATTTGACTTCATACAGCAATTTTATAGAAGTGTTATTCCTGTAAACAATTTACAATGGATTGAAGAGGAACAAACATTGTTTCCCTTCATCCGACGATCTATCCTGTGTCAAGAGGGATCTCAATTCCCACATTCAGCTCCTCTGAGTCTATTTACTTATATTTTTATTATATTGTAGCCCTGTACCTTGAGTGGCTTTTATATTAGCCTAGTTCAGGGCGAATATGCATGTATGAATATGGAAAGACGTATTTGATAATGGTTGATACAAATTTGTTCCTGATTCTCGACGCAAATGCAATTGTGAACAACCATTGGGAATTATCTCCAAATAACAAATAAACACGTTGTGCAACAAAGTATTCAGGTTATAAGGATGCAATGGATGGTGCACCGTCATCCTCGTCGTTGATATGACTGTATGGCAATAACAATTTGTATTCTGTGATGCGAAACCAATTAGTTGTGATCATAACGCGACGAATGACAATACAGTTTTTAATTGAATTTGACTGACGAGGCTTGATGGTTTCAAAATAAGCATTTGATACACTGAAAATGTAAATTCGTGTTGCCCAGGCTAGACACACTGTTTAATTTGGGGCAAGCTTTTGCACAGTAATATTAGTTGAATGTGTATATGTGAGTTATTCTACGCCAAATCACCTATTTTTTGGGAAAATTTGTCAGTGACCGACTCAGATTTTGATGATTTGTTTTCAACATACCTCTGTGGGAGTAATGAAAAAAACAAAAACAAAAAAAAACATATCTGTAACCCTAACTACGCCATATCTTCCCAAATCCTCCAAGGGGCACTTTTTATGAAAAAATCAGCACTGTTGGAAACTGGTACTTTCACGTCTTCAAATGAAGCAAAATTACTACCTGGCAAGAAGTACAGGCCATAAGTGCTGAATATGAAAGATCAACGAAAATGCATGGTGCATTTTGAAAATAAGGGCATGGATTTTTGAGGATTCAGGAAGGTTCCTAGCCAGAATACATTGTACCTAGCGGGTTAAGGTTAATGGATGGTTGACCAGGTGGGTCACTACCCATGTAACTGAAAATTTTATATCTAACCCTGCGAGCCAGGAATAGGTGATTCCGGAAGGCACTTTTTTTCCTTTTTTTAATTACTGAAAACCCTTTGGGCGAATTCCGCTGAAACTTCATGTAATCCTCAATGAGAACCTCTAGTTTCACATTCCATAGTAACCTTTAACATCGAGTTCAGTTCAGGTCACCCCCCACCGTGGGAAAGTTGGGCATCCAGCCAGAGCCTTGTGTACAAATCTCAGCCCATTGAGTAGTGCACAAAGCTAAGCCTATTCAGTTGTGTAAACATCTAATCCTTTGATATTTCACCGCCTAGCCAGCCTGGCTGGCCTTATCAAGATAATTTATGAGTAATCCTTCTGTAGAATGTGACCAGGGGACCTAGATTCATCTAATTACACAACCAACCAGTGTTTTATGCACAAATCTCAACACATTCACTTGTGCGCAAATCTAAGCCCATAATAATAATAATATTTATTAGAACATACACTTTTAAATCAGTGGCACTCGTCAATCGACGGTGCGTTCTACATTAACGTAATATTCAGTACATGTGTTACAGATAATTAAAACATAGATAATACAATATAGATGGGCGTAAAAACAAAAAGATTTAAGGTTATTATAAGTTAAAAATTAGAAATAAACGAAATATTCAAATACGAGCAGATGTACGTACATGTTTTTCTAAGTTTGGCCAGTCGAAAATCTGTATGAGCATTAATACATATATACACAGTTGTAACAATAATGAACAATCATAATAATAGTGATCATAAACAATTAAAACAACTGTGCACAATAATGGTCAATAATAAAAATAGTTCTCATAAACAATATAAAACAATACTGTATGAACAATAATGGACAATTATAATAATAGTAATCATAAACAATATAAAACAATACTGTATAGCACGTACAAGCAAACCAAAGAGAGTAATTCCCCTTTCATTTCAGAAAATCTGCTTGGGGGTTCCAAGCAGAACAACAGTTGTGCTGAAAACATGCACAATAAAGACTAATACAAATAATTGTACATGTAGGCCTAATCATAGAGGATAAAAACGATACTGCATGCACAATAATGGACAGTAATGGACAATAATAATAATTATAATCATAATAAATCATAAACAATATAAAAACGATACTGTATAAACATACAACAATCAAAACCAAGGAAAGTAATTCCATTTTCATTTAAGGAAATCTGCTCGAGGTTCCAAGCCTTTTTAGGAACGATTTACAAAATGAATCAAAAATACAAAGGATATAGTTAATGTCAGTAGGCCTACAAGTATCACTATAATTCTCAGGTATGATCTCTTTGATATTCCTAACATTAAACATAACTTAACATTAAGATTACTAGATATAAATAAATGCCAAATCTGGTTTAGATTATTTGTAACAAGTTCATATTCTAATTTGTGATACTCGGTGACTCTAATATCCTGAAGTGTTCTACAAATGAACAAGAATGTCGTAAATCCTCTGTACCTTCCTTACAGAGGGGACAAACACTATCTTTATCGGGATTCCAGGAATATGTGCGACCATTTATTGGGAGAGTGTTTGAACGTGCTTTAAACTTTAATGAAGCCGCATGGAAGTCAAGATTGCACAAAAGATATTGTTCCAACTCTGGTTTACTTTTTAAGAGCACGTAATCAGACAAAGAGGATTTCGACAAGACACTGTTAAGCCATTTATTTTGATAATTACTTGTACTAATATTGATACAATTGCGAATCCATGGATGGTTGTATAATGTATTTTCAAAAATAAAATCCATACCACAATCAACAAAGACTTTACGCATATAAGATATCCATCGAAGTTTTTTGTTATCAGTGATTTCATGGATCATAGTTGTAGCGTTACATAATAATTTAGGCCACCTATGTGATGACATGCATCTCAGTCTGTTGAAGTACTTAATACGCAGTTTGTCTTGTACAACATTGATTGGTTCCCAGCCAAGCTCACCTAACAAACAATCAATCGGTGTATTTCTAGATGCTTTTAGGATACAACGTGCCATTTGATTTTGTAGGTGTTCTATTCTTTTGACATCACTATCACTTGGTACCCATACTGCAGAGCCATAAGTAATAGAAGAAAGACCTAAGCTTTTCCAAAGCAAATCCCCGTAATATACACGTTTAAAATCATCTTGACCATCTATGATAGATTTAATATATCCAATGAGTCTATTACCTTTGTTAATTACTTCATACTCTGAGTATCGCTGCCAAGAGAGGTCAGCTGTCTGACCTTCACAACCCTAGCTATCAATCATCCTACTGTAGGAGGGTCCAGGGGACCTCCATTCATGAATTTAGACTGTTGGAAATCGGTTAGAAAAGGATTGCGTAGTGTATTAGATCGTTAGAAAACGGATCGCGCGGTGTATTCTGCGCGTAATACAAAGTGCCTTCCGGAGTCTCCCCTTATTCCGCTTGTGGCATTGTGGTGTATTGTGGCTCGGAGGGTTAAAATATTGTATCCTATCTATATATGTAAGAAAATTCAGCTTGGTATCTTATCTTTTCTCCAACATCGTCAGACGATATTTTCTAATAAAGTGTAGTATGCATAATATACGGTGGGCCTATACAATGTACACTGTATAGCATAGGTGCTGTATGGATGTGCACATGTATGCATGCCCCAAACACTTAAATTATTTTGTTATGAATAAAATCAAATGCATCCAAAAGAGGTCCATGGCCCCCCTTCAAACTTTTTACAAAACCGCCCCCTACCCCTTCCCCAAAAAGTAAGCAAATATAATAATAATAATAATAATAATAATAAATATATAAATACATTAATAATTTAATTATCGTTTGTTGGCTAAGTTACAAATTTTGCATATTGGCCCTGATTAAATAAATAAATAAATACAAGGCCCTTAAGTATGCCCCAGACCCCTTATCATGAATGAGCTCTTTGTTTTAACAAGTCCGCCCCTCGGTTGAGGGTAATTAACAATATTTCTGCGCATAATGTCAAACGATCATTGTACCATTATGAAGCTACAGTTCGACATACACTGCATGGGAGGTTTGATGTTTCAAATTTTTATCAAGAACACCTACAATTATTAAATGCATTTGAATAAGTAAAGCGTAAAAATACAAAATAATATTGTGTTTATATAAATCATAAATCACTTACCACATTGCAACCATTTTCGAATCTCTTTGCGGTCGCTGCTGATTAGAAAGGAGTCATAGTAGGTCACATTGAAGTGTCTACATGGTGTGTGGGTATTCATACCACCGGGTTGAATCTCGGTACACTGACATGGATCCTCAACTGGAATTAACCAGCGGTATTTATTGTTCGAGTTGGGATCTGGTTCTCTTCCAATGGAACAGATCATACCTAAACAAAAAAAACAAAAATAAAAACAAAACAAAACAAAAAGTTAACTAATTAACTACCAAAATAAATAAAATAAATTCAATTAAATAAAATAAAGTATCAGTTATAATTTTATTGTAATTAATATCAATACTTCAAATTATATCGTTCAGAACAGACAGTGTTTTATTCAATGGAAGTAAGTGAATATTTTTTTTTTATATTTTCGTGTAAAGAATACTGAGGAACTCTTTTTAAAACAACTGTTGCCAAACTTGGTGCATATTTGGCAGAGTATAATGCATCTCGTCGTATATGCAATACTGACTATGGGCAATACACTCTAAATAACGAAGTGCTGAATATAGCACCTCTAGTGCAGTCACTATACAAGCTCCTAAACAGTGGTAAAATTAGCACCTGCGGTGCTGTATTCAGCACTTCAAGTGTACTTTGCATATGCACTCTAAAACGAAGTGCTGGATATAGCACCTCAAGTGCTAATTTTAGCACTTTTTAGGAGCTTGTATAGTGACTGCACTCGAGGTGCTATATTCAGCACTTCGTTTTTTAGAGTGTAGGAAAGTGTAGAATACCAGCAGTTTCACTACTTATTCACAAAACTTGACTCATACATCGAAATTCATCAATACAAATATATGTAAATGTTTGAATTACTTAACACTGTTTGCGGTCACACCATGTAAAATTGCTTTATGAGTAGTACGTGGTTCTAAAAAACAACCACTTTGTTATAACTCGACGTTTCGATCAGTATGGTTTGAACGTTTTCAGGAGAATGCTGGACTCGAAACCTCGAGTTATAACCAGCTGGGTTTTTTGAGAACCAATTACTACTCAAATTGTAATGTTTACATGGTGTCACCGCAAACAATCTTAACTTATCGTTTTCACCATGCTAAGCTGAAAGTCAATACTTACCTTCAATATTATTTGCATGTAGGAAAAGTGACACCACTATGAGCATTCCCACAAAAAAGGCCATTCTGAAAGCTGTTCAAGTCACGTCACCAATGTGAATTATGAGAAAACTCCACGGCACTGCCTTTGCTGAAAAAATTCAATTTTGCAGTTTATAAAAAACGTGGCGTGGAGGTCTGCGTGTAATGTACAATTGTGTTATCGCTGATAATGATTGATTATCTGTCACTGAGGAAATGACACGTGTTTTTCACATAAAACATATTTATTATATATTGATTGTACGTAGTGTGTTTCTTGATGAAATTGATTAACCCTCATTTATTGCTCTATTAACAGTGACACTAATGGTTTAGTTCTATAGTCAGTGGATTTTCTACAAATGAACACTATACTTTTTTATTTTATTATTTTTTTAATGAAAGGTTGCCAAAACACAAGGCTCTTAAATGCCTCTCAAAGTGCAGGCTACAACTAAAGGAGGGGAGAATAATAAAAAATAAATAAATAAATAAACATACTCTCAAAAGTTAAAATTTGCTGTCACCTGACGCTTTTCCATCACCTGACGCTGATTACTCTACTCTAAGACGTACATTCACATTGCTCTTGGTTGTCTGGAGGCTGTACAATGGAGGAAAACAAGTATCCGGGAGAGAGTTCCACACTGATGTTGCTCGTGGGGAAAAAACTGCTCTCGTGGGAGGTAGTACGCCAGATTGTCCTTTGTAGGGTGTAACGATGGGCTGATGCCATTGACGTGTTTCACGAATTGAGATCTTAAAAGGCGGAACGAGCTTGGAAATACCCGAGGAGCAGCGTCCAAAGACATATGTGATGTGATCTGGGAAACCCTTCACATGGTGAAATTTTTCATTTTTGTGTTATATACATCAAATTAACTAGGACATTGTGCTGTTTTCAAAACTGTTTTATTCATGATTCTAGGTTGTCTATAACTTGAGTTATGCTCTCGGGAAGTTATAACCGCCGTTGTCCTTAAAAAAACAACAGCGGAAACGAAAAACAAAGACGGCTTTTTAATTATCTATCCTCATATGTTTTTACACCTAAAACGATGGAATTTGGATATTAACAGTTAACAAACTCAAATTGTCAACAACAAAAATTGGGGGACTATTTTGCCATTATCTTCAAAACAAGTTTGCCGACATCCGACGGATTTTCCCAGAGCGCATCACATATATGTAAAACAGACAAGCAGTATCAACTGCTCTACGGTGACCAAGAGAGTCAAGAGACACAGCCAAGTCCTATCCAACCAGATGACATAATCTCCTCTGAACCTTGTCTAACGTCCGAAGATAACAATCTGGGGCACCTGCCCAAATGTGCGAACAGTACTCAATAAGTGGTCGAATGGAAGTCTTGTATAAATACAAGAGAGCACTGGGAGGGATGAATTTCCTAGCACGAGATAGGCAACCAACACGCATAGCGGCAGACTTAGCAATACCAGAGATATGTTTCCCCCAACGAAGATCTGAAGAGATCTCCATACCCATACCCAATGTGAACAGCAGGAAAGTTCCTATCTTTAGATCTTGATACACTAATCAGTTTTGTCGTGCGGTCATTTTTGTCGTTCTCAGACCTGACAGTGAGGGGGCGAGTGCTTATTGTGTCCCTCTCCGTATTTTCTGTATTCCTCAGCAGATGTTCATGAAACTTTGAAGGTTTGCTCAGTTTGGCATGATCTAACGAAAGGCCATACCAACTTCCACAGGTCACCGTAAGGGTGCGCTACATATGTTTTCCCTAATTTTAGCAAAACAATAGTATTTTTCCCATAACTTCCTTAATTTGTATCCATTGACCATAACGGTTGTTTTCAGTACATACAACACTGTGACGTCACATAGATCACCGGTAGAGGGCGCTATAACCAGCAAAATTTGGGGTCACATTATTACTGAATGTCGTATCAAAACGAATTGATTTATATACAACTTGAATGTAATTGCGGCCATCTTGTATTCCCATAATGCATTGGAAGTGGTCACATGACTCAATGTTGTCTAGTTCAGAGTTTGAAAGTTGACAACAAACCGAAAAACACTTATTGAATGTCTTATAGTATCAAAAAACTAGTATGTCTTGCAAAACAGTGGTAATTCAATTGGACATGTTCGAAATAAACGGTTGATTTTTGCGTAAGATAGTGCCAAAGAATAGTTAGTAAAAGTGAAAGAAAATGTCAACGTGATCTCTAAGAGCTTTGCAAGTAGAGTAAACATTTGAGAAAAATATAATCAAATGACAATAAACTAAGAGTTTCAAGAATACGCCTATATCAGTAATGGATGTGCAGCCCAACCTCTTGGATACCGCGCCTACGCACCCTGCAAAACCAGATAGTAAGTTGGGAACAGCTAAGTCTTTACTGATCGGATATAGCATGATTAGGGACTTTGAGGAACGAGGCTTGGGGAACACTAAGATTGAAGGGGAGCTAATGTGTCAAAGGTTCACCAGAAATTGAAAAATATGAGCGTTGATGGTTATGGAACTATCATATTGCATATCGCGACAAATGACTGCACCTCGCAAAGAAGCCAGAATGAAGCAGAGGACATCTACACTGAAATGATCTTGGACTTACAAACATTGTTATTTCTTCTGTGTGTCCCCGGGTAGATGACAACGGCCGTCACCAACCAGCTGTTGATACTATGAACTCCCATTTGCGTCGAATCGCTTCTGTGAAGGGCTGTATGTTTGTTAACAATGACAGTACCTTTAAGTTTCAAGATAAAGCAGTTGATAAGTCCCTTCTCAACAACGGAGGTCTTCACTTGAACAGGAAAGGGACGAGACGCCTACTACAAAACATCCACGAAGCTCACCCCATCATCAAGAAGAGGGCTGGAAACTCAACCGCGGACCCCGTTGGTCAAATTCCAAGCCCAGCAAGCGCAACTTCCAGGACTATGAATAACAACGCTCGCCGTTCCTCTGGATTTGACAGACAACGCCAGGTGCATTATACTTCTTCCGATCGCAGACGCAATTCGCAATTTCCCGTACGGTGTGATCTATGCGGCCTTTCTAATCATATGACAAGGGTTTGTAGACACCGCCAGCCAGTACAGTGTCATACATGCCACGAATTTGGACACAAATCCTATGTTCCCGGTGTCAGACCATACCTATGTCGCGCGCGACCTAACTACAGCCATTGGCAATAGGATACAGCCAGCACCGTAGAATGTGTAAATCCATTTTCTATATTAACTGATGAACTTGATAATAATTATGAAAATGTTTCTTTAATGTATGTTGAGCATGTGAATTCTACTCGTTCTGCAAATCCAAACCATAATGATATCCCGAGTAATGCTAATAAACGCCATAGGCGTGGTGGTAGAAACAAATGTAATACTAATAGTAAATTTAAGAATGTCAAAATTGCTTTTAATAATGTCAACAGGTCGGATTCGACCAAAGATTCACGAGGTTGAAAAGTTACTTAAAGATGAATGTATTGATGTGTTTGGTATTGCTGAAACCTTCCTTAAGAGTACTGATGTTATTAATATTCAAGGTTATAGATGGGTGGGTAAAAATAGAATTAGAAAGGGGAGAGGCGGCATAGGCCTATTCCTTTCTGATAACGTTTGTATTATTGGTGATGATGTTTTTAATTCGTCTTCATATAATTTTGAAAGGTTATGGGTTAAGGTTTCTTTTGGCAAAGATAAACACTTTTATATTGCTGTAGCTTATTTCCCGGTTGAAGGCATTGATATTGACATTACTGATGAATTGTATGGGCAATTCAACTGCTCTCAGAAGTGATGCGTATCGAAAATCAAGAGGACAACCCTCAAATTTTAATAATGGCCGATATGAATGCACGAATTGGTCGTGAAATTAGCTATGGTGATCCAGTGTTAAATTCTAATGGCGAGCGCCTTCTTAATTTCCGTGATGATTCTAATCTTGAGATTTTGAATTGTTCTAAAACGTGTAGAGGTAAATTTACCTGGTTCAGAAACAATTTACAAAGTACTATTGATTACATGCTTTGTTCCAATAATCTTGTAAACCAGGTGCGCGAATTTATTGTTGATGAAGATCGCGAGTATGGATTAGGAAGTGATCACAATGTGCTACTATTGAAGCTTAACGTTATGAATAGGGACAGTAAGGTTAATCAGAACAAAACGCGTAAAAGGTTAATCTGGGATATTAAATTAAACAAGACCAGGACTTTTTCGGCTTATAAAGATAATCTGCGGGTTAATTTCTCTAATTGGGATGCCAATTCTTTTGTTGACCCAGATGGGATGTGGGATTCCTGGAAAAACAATGTCTTGGCGGCTGCGTCTATAGGCTTATGCACAAAATAAATCAAAATGAAATGCAACTCATGGTTTGACAAAAGTATTGATGATGGCATTAAAGACCGTAGAAGCGCTGCAAGATTACACAGGAAATGGGCTAAGGGTAAAAGGTCGGACAATCGTATGGGTGAAAATGTATGGAAAGATTACCAGGATAAACGTATTCATGTTAAACATCTTATTAAGAACAAAATTACTCAAATGCGCGTCGATCGCTCGATTGATATTGCTATCAAAGGGGGTCCTGCGTGTCGCGATTTTTGGAAGGCTTTGAGAAGTAACGATAATACACGTAAAAATTCTGATATACATTGTATTATAGCTCCGCAATCCGGTGATATTAATTATGACAAAGAGAAGATGAATCTGACTATTCTTCAATATTGGCGCACTTTGGGGAAAATGAACATGACTATTAATGGTATTGGGGGTGTGGTGAATGATGATAGCAAGAGATGTAGAGTTAGGAATTTTGTTAACTCAATTAGAAGTCAGGAGTTTAGTTATGATATGGTTGATGTTGGGAATTTATATGATGTTGAAATTAACTTAGATATTGTTTTAGAAGCACTGAACAATAAGTCGCCCGGTTTAGATGGTATTACAAATGAATTATTGAAAAATGGTGGGGACTGTTTAACTAGGACACTTTTAGATATGTTCACCCAATTTATAGAACTTGAGAAGATTCCAGCGGAATGGAATCGTGGCATTATTGTCCCCATTTTCAAGAAAGGTGATCTGAAGGACCTTAATAACTATAGGGGGATTTCATTAACGTCGTGCGTTGCAAAAAAAATTAATAGGATTATTGCAATGAGTATCTCAAAACACCTAGAAAGTTCAAATGTATTGTCAGAGGTTCAAGGAGGTTTTCGTTCATCATATCGCTGCGAAGACCACATCTTTACACTGAAGAGTATTAATGCGTGTCGTTTAGCGGAAGGTAAGAAAACATATATGGCATTCTTAGACTTCCGTAAGGCGTTCGACACAGTTGCACGCATACAATAACATGATTACCTTTGTTTACGCAACATTTATAGAGTCGATCAACCGCCCATCCGACCGACACAGAAAAAGAACTCCACTAATCGACGAAAACAAAATTTGAAATAAAAACAATATTGATTCACTGAACGTTCGGCAGAGCATCATATCACCAAGATTAAATACCAACAATAATTACAGCAACCTTGTAATCTTCCACGAGTTGAAGTCTCATAATGGGCTCGTCGTTCTTAATTCTCTACTCACTTACCAGGGCATAGTGCATCGTTCCTTGCACAGATAACATTCCGTACTTTACATCTGATTTCGTCAACATCACATTAAACTGTTTAATAAAATAAACATTTAGGAAAGTTTATTTATGCATTCAATACATATCGAATTACCTTTCCGATATGTATTCGTTGATTTTGTAATTAGATTTACATTTGTAGCAGATTATACTCTTATTAAAAATGGAACAAATTGTAGTATTCAATGCGTATTACCTGATTCAGGTAGCTTCTGTTCAACTTGAAGTAAGAATCCTTTTCCAGAATATTGTGATACAAACCTTAAAAACATCGTATTTTCTAAGGATGCAATACTGAGCGGGAAACGTTGCCTGTGTTAAACAAATTGTAGACAATATTTCATAACATGTGTTTTGGAAGCAAATGTAAACTCTACAGAAATTTCACTTTATTTTTTCAATGTTAAATTTTTTTCTTCAAGAATTGGTTTGTATAGGTTAATGAATATGTAAAGGGTAGTTTAAATCATGGAAGGGGTCCAATGGAATCAATATTTAACTAGTTAGATATAAAATGGGTTAATAAATTAACTAAATAAAATATTTATAACGATTGTGAAATACACCAAAAGTGTTCGAAAAGAGAAGATTGATGTAATCAAATTTACAATCTCGTCAAATATGGCTTAATAATTGTGTAAGGATTAACACCAGACAATTGTGAATTGCCAGAGAATACAATACCTTTCTGAAAGTTTCCTTACCCAGTTATTTCAATGATAGGATAACTCAACTCATTTCCATTCCCAAAATACAGGAAGTCACCTATGTTTAATTTGAACTCATGAAATTTTAAGACGACCGGGTATCCCACCGCTGCTACCACTGACCAAAGACATTGTACATTTGAAGAATAGCGTTCTGGCCATCCTGGTGAGGTTATAGTCGATGCATTGATGGACACATTTATGAAGGTGTCCCCGCATTGATCTGTATCAGAAAACATGTTTAAACTGCTGTAAAATAGGTTTTGTGAACATGGACTTTCAAATGCTTAGTTTACGTCTCGGCTCTCCGAAATTTAAGTGGAAATGACGCGTTATTTCGTTGTGGACCGCTTTTGAGTTTAGTGCTTTTGTCAAGATGGTCACGATTTTCACCTTGAGATTCCTGACTATTCAGCGGGGTATCCACGGGGGGCCTGGGGGACACGTGCCCCCAACAAATTTCCAGTGCCCCCCCCCCCCCCCCCCAGGTGCCTCCCACGAAAAATCCTGTGACTATTAGGTCTCGTTCTGTATTGAGCTATGAATTAACAACACATGTTTACGTTATATGCATTGATTCACTGATTGATCGACTAACCATCCTAACAGACGGACCAAAAACCTACAATAATCAATTAGTCTTATAATGCTGTCATGATCGATGTCTAACTTACTAGGGCAAATGAAACTATCTCTCCTTGCACAGACATGGTCCTGCAGTTTACAATCGATTTCGTCATCACGACATGAAACTATTAAATGAAATAAACATTTAATTATTTTTAAATATGCATTTATTACAAATACAACTAAAATAATGCGATGTAAACAACAACATTTTGTGACAACATACAACCCATGATCTTCAGAAAGGTTAATTTATTAAGGAATTTGACCCCTTTCGTGAAAAATACAGCATCGGTAGTGGGTCAAGATTACAATGCACAATGATGAGTCTAAGCAATGAAAGAAAAATAGCAAAAAACATGGAAGTCAAGTTTCACTCTCACAAAAATTGGGCATTTGCTTATTGGCTTTCACATTTGAAGAAAAAGTAGTTTGAACGTTTTTGATTGATTGATTTATTTGTAATACACTTTTCTACTTTTCTGCTACCCAAAAAGCCGGCAGCGGAAAATATCGGACATATATACCTTAATACCCCTCGGATTTGGAATAGTAGGCTTCCAATCAGACAGTTTAAACTAGACATTGACAAAACATAACATGTTGTATTATCACGGGGACTATTGTTTGTTCCTAGCAGCCCGTGGGATTACATGAACACGCTAGGGGTGAACATTTGAGAGAAAAAGAAATCCCAATTGTCCGAAACGAAACCTGGGAAGGGATAGTTGGTAAAAATAGAAAATACATTTTACAAAATCTTTAAATATATTTTCCTATTTTAAAACCATAACAGCAGATGTCCACTATTTGATCTCTTCAACCTTCACCAACTTCACATCAAGCAAGCTTTCGGATATGTATTCGGTAATTGTGGAAACATCCCGTTTTAAATCTTGTACCTCTCATTTAAAGACAGCTTATTAACTGCCTTTATAGCAGATTACATTATAATTTTGAAAAATAGCAAATTTTAATATCAAACACGAATTACCTGATTCAGATTGCTTCTGTTCAACTTGAAGTAAGAAACCTTTTGCACTAAGAGAGCCGTCCGATTCAAACCTCAGAAACATCTTAATTTCTCTGGATGCAATACTTCTGGGGAAACTATCTCTGTGTTAAGTTGTAGAACATTTTAACAACATGTATTTTGTTTTATCATGATAGCTATAGGACTCCAACGAAACCAGTATTTGACCGATTTGCCTTGGTATATATAATAAATAGATACACGAATTGAAAAGATATTGAAATACACTAAATTAATAGCCATCTCAATCGTTAAATGACAACGCTTTAAGCAGACGGATCGAAACGCAGATATTAAGACCAAATGGGTGTTTTCAAAACTACAATCTATTGAGGCATAGCCAATAAGGCGTTAACCCTGTCTGTATCAGGATTAAAATAAAAAATAACCAGGAAGATTGTGAATGTCAGTGTATTTCATTCTTATCGTTTGGAAAGGATCGCTGGACCAATTTCCGTTTCCAACATACAAGAAGTCGTAATATTCTTCTAATGTGAACGCAATGAATGTTAAGACGACCCGATATCCCACCGCTGCCACCACTGACCATAGACAGTGTACATTGTCAGGATAATCTTCTGGCCATCCTGGTGATGTTATGTTCCATGGTACATTGTTAGACACATATACGATGGGCTCTCCACACTGAAATTGTTTGTTTGCGACTGGAGAAAGTAGGAAAAATGGAGTGGGTGTTGATTTTTTCGCTTGATGGTTAGTTTTTATTATTATCTTGAAGAAACAACTCTACATGAATGCCAATGTAATATTTCATGGTTAAGAATTAACAACACCCTAGATGTGTTTATGGTGAGCATTGATTTAATGATTGATCGACTAACTATCCTAACAGACGGACCAAAAACCTACAACAATTCATTATCTTATTAGGCTGTCGTCAGTCTTTATTGATATCTAACTTACTAGAGTAAAGGAAACGGTCCCTCGCACAGACATGGTCCTGCAGTCTACAATCAATTTCGTCATCACCACATGAAACTATTAAATAAAATAAACATTTAAGAATTTTTAAATATGCATTTATTACAAATACAAGAAAAAAATGCGGTGTAAACAAAACATTATTGTGACAAAATACAACCCATGATCCTCAGAAAAGGTTAATTTATTTAGGAAATTTGACCTCTAGTGGAAAATACAGCATTGGTAGTGAATATTACATTGCACAAGTTCAATGCTGAGTCAAAAACATAATACAGTTATTTCAGGGAATGTATTTTCGGCTTTTAAATTGGAACAAAAAGTAGGTTGGACGTTTTTGGTTTATTGTAAAGCTGCAGCAGAAATATCCCATTTTCTTTTCCTAATACCGGCAGCGGAAAGATATCTGCTTTTCAGTTTTCGACAAGCTTGTCGACAAGCAGGTTGAACATTTTACAAAAGGTGGCTCGACAGTGGACATCTCTATACTGTTTCACATTTGTATTCTTTGTCTCCACCGCTTTCTTAAAAATAGATGGGTCTGATGAAAGCCATTGTGCGGGAAATAGAGCCGCTTAATAACCCCTTGGAATTGGAATAGTAACCTGCCAATCAGACAGTTTAAACTAGATATTGGCAAAACATGATGTTGTATTATAATGGAAACAATGGTTTGTTCCTAGCAGCCCGTGGGATAATTTGAACACGGTAGGGGTGAACATTTGAGTGATATATATGTTGTTTATCAGAAAAAGAACCTCCCATTTAAATTATTAATATAGCAGATCACATTTTTCATAAATTTCGAAAAATAGCAAATTTTAATATCAAATACGTATCACCTGATTCATCTAGCTTCTGTTCAACTTTAAGTAAGAAACCCTTTGCACTAAAAAAAAGACAGCTTATTAACTGCCTTTTATAGCAGATTACATTGTAATTTTGAAAAATAGCAAATTTTAATATAAAATAAGAATTACCTGATTCAGGTAGCTTCTGTTCAACCTTAAGAAAGAAACCCTTTAGACCAATAGATTCGTCTGATTCAAACCTCACAAACATCTTATTTTCTCTGGATGCAATACTTCCGAGGAAACTATCTCTGTGTTAAGTTGTAGAACATTTTAACAGAATGATAACATATATTTCAAGTGTAGTTTTTGACAGCTATAGGACTCTTGACCAATTGGCCTTGATAGATGAAATAAATAGATACAAGAATTGTACAGATATTGAAATGATTTTAGCCATCTTGACACGGATCGAAAGGTAGACAACACCTGAGGTATTGCCTGTAAGGCGTTAACACAAAATGAATGAATAATTAGTGAAACATTACTTCATCTGAAAATATACCCTTTTTGTATCAGCATTAAAACAAAATAACAAGGAACATTGTGAATGTCAGAGTATTTTTTTCTTAATCTGATGGGTCCCTTACCCAGTTGACGTTAGGAAAGGATCGCTGGACCCATTCCCATTCCCAACATACAAGTAGTCGAAATCTTCTTCTAATGTGAACTCAATAAATGTTAAGACGACCCGGTATCCCACCGCTGCCACCACTGACCATAGACAGTGTACATTGTCAGGATACTCTTCTGGCCATCCTGGTGATGTTATGTTCCATGGTACATTGTTAGACACATTTATGAAGGTCTTTCCGCATATACCTGTAAAAGTCATGTTTACAATGATAAAAATGTTTTAGCTTGTGAACAGGGCATATTCAGATACTCAGTTGCAACTGCCATAAAAATGGAGTGGGTGTTATTTTTAATTTATTTTCTTTTTATTGTTTATGTTTTTATTATTATCTTGAAGAAAGTAAGCATACTCATTTAAGCAGTTGATCCTTCCCTCTAAATGGCAAGATTGAAATTTTCAAATACAGAGTTAGTTCTAATCAAATGATTTCAGTTTTGTTTAAAGTTGCACAGGCATTCCTTCATTGGACCAACGAAAGTCAATTAGGATTTCACTTTTCTCCTGAGAATAAATTATCATAGGAGTTAAAGTTATCTTGTAACTGTAGGAATTAGGATAAGACCACTTACTGCAATTGTCCAACTCGTCCGACAAGTCAAAACAATCAATTTTTCCGTCACAAATACTTTCATTCGAGACGCACTTGTGTTCTTCTCCTGTCCAGCAAGCAAGCTCACTGTCAGTGCAGTTTTCTGTGAAATAATATTTAATTTATTTATTTATTGTTATTATTATTATTATTATTATTATTATTATTATTATTATTATTATTATTATTATTATTATTATTATTATTATTATTATTATTATTATTATTATTATTATTATTATTATTATTATTATTATTATTATTATTATTATTATTATTATTATTATTATTATTATTATTATTATTATTATTATTATTATTATTATTATTATTATTATTATTATTATTATTATTATTATTATTATTATTATTATTATTATTATTATTATTATTATTATTATTATTATTATTATTATTATTATTATTATTATTATTATTATTATTATTATTATTATTATTATTATTATTATTATTATTATTATTATTATTATTATTATTATTATTATTATCGTTTCGGTTTGCGGTAACACCATGTGTTTATCTCAACTAACGTGAAGCTGAGATACAGGTTCTGAAAAGAACTGTATCGCACAACTCGTATCTCAACCTTCGTTAAGTGAGAAAGGTTCAAGGAGAACCAATTTCGGCAACTCGTTTTCTCTACTGTCGCTAAGTGAGATATATGGTTCAGGGAGAACCATGGGGACTTCACGGGTTAATATGGTTCAGGGAGAACCATAGGGACTTCACGGGTTATTCTCTACGTTTCGATTAGCCTGCTCTAATCTTCTTCAGGAGAATGAAGAGGTTTGCCGATGCAACTCCTTAAGTAGTATTTGCTGGGATTATGTGTAGAATGGGAAGTGTTCCGATTGGTGCTACTGTTGTGTGATGTGTTGTGATTGGTTGCCACCGTGGCATTGTGGCACTATACAGGCACCTCCGTCCGTCCAGCTCGAAATGCCCAAGATTCTTTGGCCTACCAAAGATTCATAAACCAGACAGACCGCTCCGACCGATTGTCTCATCCCGAGGTTCCCCCACGTATAACCTCGCCCAACACTTGACAGGGCTCTTACACCCACTCGTGGGTAAGACGCCCCACCATGTACCCAATTCAGCAGGGTTTATCAACATCATAAAGGGAACCATATTGCAGCCTTCCGACACGCTAGTGAGTTTTGACGTCAAGTCATTATTCACCAATGTACCGACAGACGAGGCTATCCTCGTAACCAAGTCGATACTCGAACATGATAGCACGCTCCCGGAACGAACCAGCCTAACGCCAGATCAAATCGTAGATCTACTTTCATTATGTGTGAAACCCACATACTTCCAATGGAGGGAGACTTACTATCAACAGTCTGTGGGCACTCCAATGGGATCCCCGATATCCCCGGTCCTAGCAAACATCTTCATGGAAGATTTCGAACAGAAAGCACTCGAGACGGCACGATACAAACCCAAACTATGGCTTCGATACGTAGATGATACTTTCATCATTTGGCAGCACGGTTCCGACAAACTGAGTGACTTCCTCGGTCACCTCAACCAGCAACATCCGAGCATTCAATTCACCATGGAAACTGAGACATCCGACTCATTGCCTTTCCTTGATGTACTCATTTCCAAACGGGTTGATGGCTCACTTGGGCATTCGGTTTACAGAAACCCACACACAGACCGCTACCTAAATGCCCGGTCGTTCCACCCACCATCCGTGAAATCCTCCGTGAATCGCACCCTACTTCGAAGGGCACACACTATCAGTGATAAAGAGCACTTGCCATCCGAGTTGAAACATCTTAACGCCGTGTTAAGAGACAATGGGTACAGACCTGATAAGCTTAAGTTCCTCCCGAATAGGAACGCTCCACGATCCTCTGACGCAACCGAAAACCCATTGCCGTGCTACCGTACATCGGCCACACTTCACACAAGATTCAGCGTATCCTGAGGAAGCTGACATTAAGGTCTACTACCGGACTCGAAACAAGTTGGAAACGAAGTTACACACCCACAAGGACAGACATGATCCCAGCCGTCAAGCTGGGGTCTACCGAATTCCTTGTACTTGTGGGAAAGTGTACATTGGCGAGACCGGCAGAGACCTTACGACCAGGCTCAAGGAACACAAGGCCCACGGCCGCAGAGGGAATGTGACAAATCTGCGATCATCAAACACTCCACCGATTTGGACCATATCATTGACTGGCAGAATGCAAAGATCATAGCCCCGGAAAAGCACTGGTACACCCGTCGTATCAGAGAGGCTATTGAGATTCATAAACATGACACTGTCCCCCAGGACATCGGCTATTTCATCAGCAACATTTGGCATTCAATCCTACCATCCACCAACACCCACACCCCACTGTCAACTGATACGCCTCAGCGAGCAGGCAACTCACACACAGCAGGCGGAAACACACACAACAAGAACAATGCCACGGTGGCAACCAATCACAACACATCACACAACAGTAGCACCAATCGGAACACTTCCCATTCTACACATAATCCCAGCAAATACTACTTAAGGAGTTGCATCGGCAAACCTCTTCATTCTCCTGAAGAAGATTAGAGCAGGCTAATCGAAACGTAGAGAATAACCCGTGAAGTCCCTATGGTTCTCCCTGAACCATATTAACCCGTGAAGTCCCCATGGTTCTCCCTGAACCATATATCTCACTTAGCGACAGTAGAGAAAAACGAGTTGCCCGAAATTGGTTCTCCCTTGAACCTTTCTCACTTAACGAAGGTTGAGATACGAGTTGTGCGATACGGTTCTTTTCAGAACCTGTATCTCAGCTTCACGTTAGTTGAGATAAACACATGGTGTTACCGCAAACCGAAACGATATCGATATTCCACCATGCAAAGCCTCAAAACTTATATTATTATTATTATTATTATTATTATTATTATTATTATTATTATTATTATTATTATTATTATTATTATTATTATTATTATTATTATTATTATTATTATTATTATTATTATTATTATTATTATTATTATTATTATTATTATTATTATTATTATTATTATTATTATTATTATTATTATTATTATTATTATTATTATTATTATTATTATTATTATTATTATTATTATTATTATTATTATTATTATTATTATTATTATTATTATTATTATTATTATTATTATTATTATTATTATTATTATTATTATTATTATTATTATTATTATTATTATTATTATTATTATTATTATTATTATTATTATTATTATTATTATTATTATTATTATTATTATTATTATTATTATTATTATTATTATTATTATTATTATTATTTTGCTTCACTTTATAATCCTATCTTTATTCACAAACATGATTATCATGATAGGATAATCAGAATCGAGGTTGCCGCTTAAATTTTATGAAGTGGATTAAGGACGAAGTCTAACTACTCCAACAGTCTCAGGTGGTAAAAATATCTAAAATCAAATCCAGTGAGATGTTGGACATTTTTTCGTCTGCATCTAAGCCACCTGCATGAAACACTGCACGTGTGTTCATTACTTACTACAATACAACTCATCTTTTCCGTCTGAACAGTCAATTTCTCCGTTGCATATACGTTCATAATCGATGCATCCTTCTGCTGGTCCTCTCAAGCAAGACATCTCGGAATCAGTGCAATCTCCTGTGAACATATCAGATCTCAGGTACAGTTGGATACATTCGTTATCGATTCCATTGACCCTCCGACGAGGGAGGTACCCACAACTTTATCTAAACATTGCAGCTCGCCTCTTTTCAGTGGCACCCCTATCCCCTAGGGTATTAATTATATTAAAATTGTTTTCTCTGCATTCCCCATTGATTTTTTACATCCAAATGACTTCCACACATGCCCTGCTATTGTCTAGAATTATTTTCAACCCCCAGATGACAAGACGTTGGCATATCCCCTCCTCTTTTCAGTGGCACCCTAATTTACCTACTGTAAAAAACAGTAGGGCTCACGCGCCGCAGGTTGTAATTATATTAAAAATTGTTCTCTGCATTCCCCATTAACTTTTTACATCCAAATGACTTCCACACATGCCCTGCTATTGTCTAGTATTATTTTCAACCCCAGATGACACACAACGGCTGTGTAGTGTATCTCTCTCCTGTATGACCTTGCAAACAGCAAACAGCCGTACAGTTTATCTCTCCAGCATGTAACAGAACCCAGACACTCTGTCTGGGGGGGGGGATTATGCCTGGCACTGGCTGTCGCAAGACATCACACAACACAGCCTGATGCTCAACAGATGGTTCCACTTGTCAGAGGGTTAGATCTGGGTAGGTCAATGAATGGTTGATTTTGTGCACAGACATATGGCAGCAATTACTTTTCCAGCCCAGCATAACAAAGCTACACAACTCTGGGAACTGACACCCCTTCTAAGATATGTGGAATGGTCCACTTTAGGATATCAATGACTCCCAGGCATCTGTGGCTTTTTTTCTGGGAAAAAAACAATGAAATAAATAACTTTTGCCAGTAGCGAGTGGAGGGCTACCTCATCGGAGGGTTGAACCAATAACCATACTAATTACAATACTAATTTTTTTGCACAACCAAACCATAATGCCTAATATGCAGCCATGATGAAACGAATGGTAAAAGCAGGCGCTCGATTTGCATGGTGATGAAAAATAATCACATTTTCCAAATTTTGCAGTTGATGTGCACCTATCATACCATTAAACTGGTTGTATTTTCACCGCTAGAGGGTTCGATGTGCACGAAGCCAGTTCGCTCCCAGAGCCACGTTTCTCATGACTCTCTCAGCAACGGATCCAGGAAACATATGGGATGTATACCCCTCCCAACATTTCGTTGGGTCACCAAACAACCACAATTCACACCCTTCCCGCCTTAGGTACGCCAGTACATAGAGTGGATACTGTTGCTGTGTCAAGTTGTAACTTACTTGATTTGGCCATAATAATAAGAAGACTATGTATAAACAGTCCTTCAGCGAAGACAAGCATCTTTGCCATGCTTGTACCTAGAAATAAATAAACAAAAGTTATGATTTCATTAAAACTACAAATTCTTCTCATGTTCAATAAAACAACTCCTCTGTCACATCGGACCCACTACACGTCCTTTTTCTTGATGAGTGGCAAGTTTACTATCAGGTAGAGTATATAGTATTCTACATATAAAGGGAATGCGAAACATCGGTAATACCTATTAAAAATACAGCATATTAATATTGGAGAGGTTTAGATTTGTAACGTGTACGTGTATGTATATTGAGCCGTAATTGTGTATTACGTCATCATTCCTGTATTCCCTCTAGATGTTCATAACGTTTAGGGAGAGCCTCTATACAGTCAGACGGGCAAGGTTGAATTTCCTGACGAGACATTTTTAGGTGTTTGGGTTACTGTCCAAACACCTCTTGATAATGTTCGTTTCTTTAGGTGTTTGCGCGACTGCTCTCTTAATTGGAAACGGGGTTGGAGCTAACTTTGCTTTCAACATGGCGGATTCTGAAGTTAAAAATCGATCACGTTCAAGTGCATTTTACACTGTGATCCAGGTGGTTAAAGGCAGAATTTCATCGTTTTCAGCCCAAAGCTTGTCTAAATTGATTGAATTCACAGAGAAATGGAAGGTTTTGAGGGGCGTACAGTGAGATAATTTCTTGCTGAACGTGACACGAAGGACCAAGGCCAAGTGTGGCATCGATTGCAGGCAGGTGCAGTAATTGATGGGTATCATCGATTTTGCATGCATCACAGACAAAAATAAGTTTGAGAGGGCCAAGGATGCCAAAGAGAGACGACAAATGAACATCTCAGAAACTGGGATAGGCATTCGTCACGAAATAGGGCCAATACACTGGACTCTCTCCGTATCCTTGGCCCTAGCTCCACATGTACAAAAGAGCACCCGATTCAACTAGCCACCGTCGACAATAAGTGAGGCTAGAGGGCGTGAATAACTATGCTGTATGCGTGGAAGCCTGAAGATCTGACGTCACACTTTAAGCTAGAGGCGCGTGAATTACGCCGTGCAGCCGCCATATTTTCCCAATGCTGAACTTTGACCTTTGTTGGTAGCTAGCGCGCGCAAACCTCGAAGCGTGACGTCAGATCTTCAGCACAACGCGTTATTAAACGTATCCAATAAAATCATTTGAGTGGTACGCCTGGAGCCTGTCTATATCCTTGATAGGATATAGACAGGGGACCAGTCTATATGCGTGGTTATGATATATCACGCTATCATGTGATACACTCTCCACGCTTATCAAGTTAGGTGAATGTTGGACGTAAGGTTTTTAAGTACATTATACATATCGGGTAGATTGGTGTAAGTTCGCCAATTGATGGCGCATCTCCGGATGCACTTTAACCTATGACCGAGATTTGACACCCGGTTCAACATAACACCTGATCAGTTCGAGTGACTAAGCTATTCATCTGGCAACTGCTTTCAATATACTTAAACCATTTGTCTGGTAAGTAAACTTGTTTTCCCCTTTTTTTACCGGTATATGTTGATTATTTATTATCCTCAATTTACCCTAAATAACGCACCTAAGGATATATCATCAACTGGACAGTAACTTAAAAATGAAATTAGCAGTTTGGTGTTTCAGTTTGTAAAATGCGGAATTTCAATGCATGATCATACGCGTGGACGTCTTGAGCGCCGTTTTTTGATGTGCACAAAATTGTGGTCATCAAAAAATTTATGTTGGTATAATGACTCACCCCCAAACTGTTAAAGTTGATGGGGGCTCAGAAAATGTACCCAAGAAGAAAAACAGTTGAATCATGTTTCATCTTATTCCAGATGGCTTGTAAAATTGTTTTTAATCTTGAAAATAAAAATATTGTTTAGATGTTTAAAATAAAAATGGTATAATTTGGAGAAGCTCTCAAAACGTTTAATCAATATTCTTGAAAGACCAATAAAATGGAAGGTGGTTAACACTTTTTCATAACCATGATATTAATGTTTCATTTTCTCAATAATTTCCCAATACCGACGAAGTAAACACCAACGAATTATTAAAGTAGTCTTCGTTCGCTTCTTCTATAGACTGTGTCCATTTTGAGATCATTATTTCTTAAAAAAATCATTGCAAATGCAAAGCATTCGTATATTTTGGTTTCCACAAAAAACAGCTCATTGACGGCATAGAACAATAAAATCACAGATGTTCGTGAAAACAAAATTGAGGTCATGTAAATCCCTTACTATTTGTATCTAGTAAAATCAGTGGTTAAACAACTTTGTCCACTTTCACAAGCACTACATTTCCAGTAAATCATACAATTTCATTATGATTTTTATGTTTGTAACAAGCACGACTTAGAAAAGTTTATGCAACCAGTAATACGCCATAGTTTTGTAAGTTTTCCGAGAAATGCTAAGCCAAAGGTGAATTACGTACATGGACGATATATAAAATGTGTAATATACGTCTGTTAGGTGCAGTGCCTCTAAAGGCCCAGATTCATTTCCAAATCGGCTCTGTCCGCCCTAACGTTAGTTAGAAATAGGCTAACGTTAAGTCCTCATTGTATTGGAAAACAAGGACACAACGTAGGCCTAGGCCTGTATAATATACGTGGATAAGCTGAAACTTTCATAGATTTGTTGTTTCATATTTGTTGTTTCATATCTGTTGTTTATAGCCTATATCTTGTAAAAAAAGTACTGCTGTATTTTTAGAAGCATGAGTTTTACTGACTCAAGTATCAATGTGTTCAATGTACGTCTACATTTATAAAACATAACAAGATGGCGACCACCATTAACATGATGGACACCGAATGTTCCCTTTTCGGGCATTAGACAACACTATCTTATGACCATGTAAACGTATTTATGAAATATTGGCGATTGTCTTGCGAGCCTAAAACGATTTGTTTACTTTTGATCTGCTAATTATTACAATCTAAAATTTTGTGATTAGGTAAGCTTGCTTAAGCAGACACTTCTGGCATAAAGTTCACTATTGTGAGATCGGTAATTTTGGTGAAATTTTAATTTTATTAATATAATTATTTAAAACAATTAATTTCAAAAATGTTTCGAAACTTTTATATAACGCCCCTCAACATAACACCTGACAAAATCCCCACTACGGCTATGCCCCATCACCATTTCACCCCAGTATAACAGATATTTAAAAAAATAACTTTAAAGTATTCGTTAATTTACAATAATCAGGCAGTAATTAAATTTCAACAATTGTTTTAGAAGAAAACAAATTTAATCAACAATAGAATGAAATCGCCAAGAGAAAAACTTAGTGCTGCCATGTGGCACCATGTAGATATATTGTTTGGTCCACGTAATAAATAAACCTGGGGCCCAAACAAAAAAGGTCTTGTCCTAGGTCAGCTTCAGAATCATTGCGGTGAAGCGTTTTTACAATATACCTGCCACTTAAATCTTAATTCCCAAATCTGATTTCAAACACACTTCAGATGCATTTATAATGCTAATGTACTGTTATATGACCAAGTTTAGTATCTCCACAATGATGATGACTTAAAACTATAAATAAAAAAAAATGATGGTAATAACTCACTTTGAAAAAAAAACTAAAAAACGCGTGTGTGTGTGTATTTTTAATATGCTGTATTTGTCATATCATTGATGACACGTGGCTGAAATAAATACTTATGAAAAAACAGTTTCTCTTCTATAATGGTTTGAGAGCATTGTTAAAATTCATCTCACTATGTTATCTGAATCGTTACAGAAAACTATTTATAAACATCTGTACTGGCTGATCAATAGCACAGAAAGATAGCGTGTACCAGTAATATTAATTTGTTTCTACTGTTAATAAGCATGGGCAACGTATGAATTTTTAATTTTTCTCAAGAAAAAGTGCCCTGTAGTTGCCTGAATTATTTACAAATGCACGTAAATTGTATATGCAGAACATGGAAGAAGAGCAATTTTAAGCAGCAACTTGTTTACTTGACATACATATGCATGATTCTACATTATATTCGATTTCTTGACAGAGCAGAAAATAGATAAATTAAATTCCCCTCTCAGAGTGAAGAAGGAAAATAACTGATGCAATTGTATTTGTCATTAACGTTATTGATATTAATGTCCATTATTGTTTATACATAAAAATTGCAAGCAATGTTGAATAAACGATCGTCTGATGTCATATTATAAGTGAATTGTGAATACTTTTGTTATAAAACTATATGTTGCTAGTGTAAGCCTGCATGTTTTGAGTTTTTGTTTTCTTTTTTGCCATAAATACTTCTAACTCTAATGAATAAAACGATACAGAGAACACGTCCAAACTGTCTTGGCAACCATAACATGTCTAATGGAAAATACAGAACAACACTTGTAAACAGTGTGTGTATTTGTAGGCACAGTTTGTACATGTTTGTACCACATAGCATCAATAATTATTTAAATTTTCAGATGAATAAGATTTGAGTTGTAATGTTAGTGCTGGCCTTATTAAAAACAAATCAAATTAGGAATTTTGGGAAAGTGCTATTAGTATGTATGTGGCCATAACTGGAACGGTTTATTAGCATGCAGAAACTGCTCATCAGAATATCCTTTGTGCAGATGGTAATCTACAAAAGGGACGGCAAACATTGTATTTGACATTTTGCATTCCTTTAAAAGGTAGAGTAGGGTCTATTTCTCATAATATAATATAATATAATATAATATAATATAATATAACAGTTTCAGCAAAAGTATTGTTCAAGACGCATGGCGGTCGTGATTCGAACTACTTCAACATGCATTATTTTAAGCCTGCATGTAGCCCTTATTAAATGCATCAATACCAAATTGTGTTAGAAATATTGAATGAAATTAAATGAAACCAAAGACAGTAACAACAATAATACCAAACTATTATATTATAACTAAATTTAGCCGGGGTATGAGCCTTTAGGCCAATTGCAAAAAAATGACGGGTTGCCTCGCTACAGATATAGCACAAGCGCTGTATTCGTAGAAAATGGAATTTACTTGAAAAATAAACATTAGGTGATTGTTTTTGTATCACTCTATTATGATTCCTCAATGGCAAATTTAATCAAATTACTAGTTTTTAGTTTTCAAATCAGCAGGAAATATTTTAAATACATTTTAATCGAATTAAAATAATCAAATAATTATTTAGCCTGAAGATCTGACGTCACGCATTCAGCTGGAGGCGCGTGAATCCTTGACAGGGGACCAGTCCTAATAATTATTCTAAGCATCCATCTCACGAGAGGGCGCTAAGATTTAATAAACTCACACAGGTCCTATATCACTGGTTCACTTGCGTATCGTCTGAAATGTCTCAGTATTGGTATATTTTCCCCAATGACAGGTCTGTCAAACTTCCATCATAATATTAAGTTGCCTTGCACGTTTGGGAGTTATAATTAAACTAATTATACTGTTTGCTGCAAATCTACAAGCAACTGAACTTGTGTTTAGTTTATGGTTCTTCGAGGCGACTAAGTATCGAACAAACAGCAGTGGCATTGTGCCGCAAAACTAGTAAATTTTGACCCTATCCACCCATAAAACAAAACAAAGGTTACTGCAGTGACGGACATCTCATAGAATGAATAGTTGCTTCACTATAGAGATTGAATTAACACAAAAAGTGGTGATTATGTTTATTTCGCCAGGCGCCGAGTGAGCTTGAATATTGCATTATGCTGTTAATTAGGGACTGTATAAACATCAACATGTTCAATGTACTAGATCTGCTTTCGGAATTTGGGTCACGTAAAGTCAACATTTTCAAAGACGTACTTGGCTGATGGCAACCCCGGTATTCAGACTGCCTAATTATGTTTGTTGTGACTCTTTTTGATGAACATACCAAGGCAAATTGTACATTAATGGACACCCCCTCTACATCAGGGTTGTGCATAGTTATTGAGTGTTTGGTTAACTTGTTGAGTTATTCATTGCTTTCTTGAGCATACTGTTACACTGATTCCCTAATGTGATATTACATAAATAGCACACTCAGATCAGGTGTCATCGAATAACATAACATTTATAGAAACGTCTGCCCATCAGTAAATGTTTTAAATACATGATCAAATCTACACACCTTAAAGATCAAGTGGCTAGTTTTCAAATAAGCTTTCTTTGCTGTTGGTTGTTGTTTCAGAAAGTAAATGTTTGTTCTTTGACAAAGTGAGACGAGAGTTTATATTAAACACATATTCCTGTAATAGCATTCAGAGCGTGAGCAGCTTGAGTTTGGGATTCAACCAGGTCTCTTCAACAACCGAAAACAGCTAAGCAAATGAAACAATACAAAATATACAATTTATGGTACATGTATAAGTGTGATACATTGTGCTAATAGCACACATCTTTAACAGCATACTGAGACAGTGGATGTAACACATTTCTAGATTTTGTTATTATGTACACTTAAGTACACGTATACATGTACACATGTTTTCTGTACAAATTGTAAATTATGGTTCTTCACTCAGCACCTATACTACACCGTGTAGTAGGTTGTAAATCGTTAATTACATGGGTAAATGAGCTGATTTTCCCAATTTTATTAATTTTAACTTGTTTCAGAGGGTCTAGAGATGTTTTCTATCAAAAAATCTTTTTTGGTAAATTGTTATGTTTTTCTTAGAAAGATAATTACTAATTAACACTAAAAAATCTCATTTTCCCCCCCAAAAAACCCAAAAAACTCATTTTTAAACACAAAACCTGTACTTTTTTTACTCAATAGTAGTCCAGTCTACTCTATATACATGCTGCAATATATACAAACCCATTGCCCATTCATAAAAAGCCACCTGCTATCGATCGATCACTCAGATACCGCCATCCGACCCCCCCCCCCCCAAAGAGCCATCCCCCAATATCAGCCAACCCCCCCCCCCCCCCCAACATAGACGTATTTTATTGGTCGAAATACATCAGGCCTGTCAAATGCCATCACAGAGCCATTTGATATGTCTCCCAGACCGCTGCAGGCATGTTATCTGATGGTAATCAGCCGGTGTGTTTACGACCTTGGTGACCCCCAACGCTAAGCTAGTTTGTACACAAATCCCATAGGGACCCCTCAGGCATGGCACTTGCGGCTGGCTTAAAGGGGTGAACAAACTTCCCCAGTACTTTAAGCTTCTAACACAGTATGTCTAATGGGGATCCAAAGGAACTTACGAAGGATTAAATATTTTCTCCCGTTAATTAAGGAATAATTACAGAAAGTTCGTTGACCTACTACACCGTGTAGTGGTGCTGTTCGCTCGGAGGGATTTAATGCATATATGTACCTTGATTCAAAGAAAGTAGGCAAATTTATGGAAGCAGTTTTGTCAAGATTACCAATGTTGTACTTTCTATTTAAAGTCCCATTTAAACTGTCAATATGTAATAACCCAATATAAGTAACAATCATAACATTTATCAATGTAAAGAACAGCTTCAGCACAAAGTATAGCAATAATTTTTAAAGCTTTTTTCTAGAATTAAATTTTACACAAACACAATCCCAGTTATTAAAGAGGTGATCTAAACAAATATATGTATCAATAATTTTAAAAGGGTTAAGCATATTCTATGACTACATTATATTAGTTTAAAAAATATTTAACATTTGGAAATAGAGAAAAACATTAATTATAGAATAAGGTGATTGCACAGAGCAAGGATTAATTATGCTGAATTCCAATCAAGCTGGGGTTATATGTTTTTTCTGTCGCGGCTCCGAGACTCTGGAATCATCTTCCAACTAAACTAAACTCAAATCTTGCCATAGTATAACTAGATAACTAGTCGCTGCTTAAAACTCATCTTATGTCACAATTCTTCAATGATGATGTATATTTGTAATTGCATTTTAGGTACATATATCTCGGTACATAATTTGTTTCTATGCTATCATTGTATATTGTTTGTATTCATTTTTGTTCTTTGTTTCCGCGCCTTGAACGCCCAGCAGGGTGGATATGTGCGCGCTACAAATAATCATAATCATCATCATCATCATCATCATCATCATCATCATCATCATCATCATCATCATCATCATCATCATCATCATCATCATCAGCATCAGCATTATCATTTGTTCTTAAAGGTGATGGAAATGAACAGTGAATTTCAGTGATCGAACCATGCTGAAATATTGCTGAATTTTTTTGTTTAAAATGTTTCCGCATTCTGGATACATTACGGAAATAATCTAAGTTGTTTCAGAAACCTTTACGGAGATGTACACGCGGATAGATTAGTCAATCATGCGGAAATACTTAATTTGTAATTTCCGTAATATATCAGCTTTCGTAAACTATTCGTAAATTCCTCTTTTCGTGCTATGGTAACGAATGGGTTACAGAACTCAATGCTAGCTGCGGTTACCACCAGAGCTGTATTAATTTTATGTATAATTTAACAGCTACAACAAATAAAAGATAAATTATAGCAGTAACACTATCTTTTATTTTTTACTTTGCCTACATTGTATGTTATATTCTTATAACTGCTGCAAAATCTTAAATCTTATATTTGTAGATTTATGTAAATTTCCGTTCATTGAATAATATTCAATCTTAATACCACCATTATATGTGATTCCTAATGTTATAGATGCATCTTTTTATGTCAACGTTAGTTGTTCCAGAATGCTGTGAGATGGAGAATAATGACACAACTTTTTCTTGCCTTTTAACCTTGTTCTGTCTTTACATTCTCGTTCATATACGGGGCAACTAAATTCCTTTGTGAAAGAACCGACAAAGTCAACAACATACAAAATTACCGATAAATCCATTGAGGTTTGATTCAATCAAATAAGTGTATGGCAATAACACATGTCCCTCCCCAAGGCTAAGCTAAAGTTAAGTTGAGCCAACAATAAATAAATGGAGCTGTAAACAATTAACATACCTCAATGTAGTGCTTCAATTACCTGCGAAACTAGTAGTGTTGCCGTGACCAAGTAAGACCATTCATTGTTTAGCCTCATGCGTTCAGCATGTTCTCAGGGAGGAAATTATGCGGTGTTCAAGCCTAGGGTACAAGCCTTATATAAGTTACCATATCATCTGCAAATAGACAATAGGCGTTGCAATTAAGCTTACGACTGTATACGAACCTTATTCAGTAACAAAACAGGCTGTTCCTGATTGGTCAATCGTTTGCTCTCATTTGCATATTTTGATAATTTAATTTGTTTCTTGCTGTCAGGAGGGACGTATTTAGAAGTGGGAAGAATGAGAGACCTTTCAGAATTATTTTGCCGTGCAGTCCACATTATTGTGTGCATTTGTATATAATTGAAATGATTTTGTCCTTCACACTGTTGTAGCTCAGCACACTAAGTGCTTTCAAGTGTCTGATGAAAGAACACTCACAAGGGTCATTCCTGTCACCTGTTTCAGCTCATTGGAAATTATGCAGCCCAGAGCAACTGTACTGTTGAGGAGGTTTTATCAAACACAATATTAACCCAATATTCAAACAATTATTTCAGACCATATGCATATTTAATAATATAGGTTTTCCCGGACAATTTCAAAACTTGTTTGTTCACTTTCGTTTAAGAACCTTCAAATTCACGCCGTTTTTACTGATCGGAACAAATTAGGATTTATTTGTTATATTGTTGCGTTCAATTTCGTTCAATTTAGTTCTATTTCGTTTTCTGGCTTTCATGAATTCAATTATCTCATCCTGAAAGTGGATGTTTCGCATGTTTTTGTGATTAATGCAATCAAATTAACATCCATCGATGCACAGAGGATGTTGTATATTTTTTATTGATTTTTTTCCCTTTCAGCTCTCGATTATGGGCAATCAGTTTCATCGAAAGAGTATTTTAATAAGCCCATGGCAAAATCCAATGAGTTTTATGATGATTTGTTGTTGTTGTGAGTTCTGAAAGTGACCAAGGCCTATCTCTTTCGGAAATTATTTCTTGTTTATAGCTATATCCAATTTCTTGTCTTTATTCCAATGTCCAGTCATCTAAACATATTTCTGTTATAGGTTTTCTCGGCCAATTTCAAAACTTGTTTTGTTTATTTTCATTGCAGAACATTCAAATTCACGCTTTTTACTCGTCCTATCAAATTAGGCTTTCTTTGTGTACATTGTTACTTTCAAATCAATTTCCAAGAAGCAGTCATTATTTTGTTTCTGAAATTTACAACTGCATTCATGTCTAAAATTATCTCATCGTGAAATTGGATGTTTCGCATCTTTTGGAGATTGATGCAGTCAAATTAACAATCATCGATGCGCAAAGGATTTTCGCTTATTCAATAGTGCCATTGGCAAATGTCAGTAAGTTTTCAAATGATTTTGGTTGTTGTGAGTTATGAAAGTCACTTAGGCCTATTTTATCGACACTTATTTTGTGTCGCTATCAAATTTGAAGATGTGTTTTATTCCAATGTAAAATCATTCAATCAATCAATCAATCAATCAATCAATCAATTAATCAATCAATCAATCAATCAATCAATCAAAAATATGTGTATCCTTATGGGGTCATATTTTATTTATTTTTCCCCAGTGTGCAATATTTCCACGTTTTTCTTTTGTTTTGTTTTTGTTTTGTTTTGTTTGTTTGTTTGCTGTTGCTTCCTTTAGCCTGCAGTCTCCTGACGCGTAAGCTAGGAAAATGAGACAGAATTAGGAATCTGTCTTAAAATGTCATACGAAGGACTGACAATTTAAATTAAAATTGTGACAAATTGATGAAAGTGAATTCTTGACCAACCACTTGAGACTAATTCTGTCGAAATTGAATGAACTTAGCGACACTTTCAATTGGAATGTACTTATTGTGGTGAGGAGTTGCGTTAAAATACGAGAGGATGCTCAACTGATGAATTTGAATGTATCTTTTTGCTGATTGAATGATGATGTAAAGGAGCATTTATTTTCAAATTTAATTCAATGAGTCGGGTATTAAATTGAATTAACTTGAATAAACCTATTATATAAACGTGCTTAATTTGCGAATTATTAATTGATTGGGTTTTTATGTTCATATATACATTCCCTTTTTACAAAGCACGAAACTTTGAAAATCAATAATATTTATTTGGATTCCTCTAGTATCAATCCCTTTCAAATATGCTACCCTATATCATAAACTGACTTAGAATATTGATATTCATGTTCATTTATTCATCAATCCCTACATTATCATGTTTAATCCATTCGAACATCCATTGCTCAAAACACTAACGAGGGACCAGATATTTGGAATTTATTTGAACAAAATCATTGAAAAGTTCAAAGAATATATTGATTTTTAAAAGTTGCAGTTAATCACCAATTATGCATAGGCAGCCAGTCTTAACAAGCCATTAATCAACCCCGCGTGATCACGTTCCATTAAATCACATCGTCTAACAGTCTTGGGTATTCATTAACAATTATTAACTTGTTTGTTTTATTGATTTAACTTCATTGGATTATGTAAATAACTGATAAAGTACACGCAGCATGCAATAGTGTTCATGATGCGCCCTTGCTCTTTTAATATATCACAATATTTACCTCCTGGATCCTTCAGAGAAAGTGAAGTTCAAGGCCCAAAAGCTTGTCTGATAGTTAAGGTGTGAGATTTACAACATTATTAAATTGTCTGTAAATGTATCCATACTTCAAGTTAATTATTGACAAGTGAATTGAGTGACTGTTCAACGAGAAGCATCTACAATTGAAATACGTACTTTCCCTCTAACAGGATCTCCTTCCATGCTTTGAAGAGAAAGCAATACTTTATTTCTTTCAGTTCCCGCCTGTACGCCTCAGCGCACTAATCCTCCAGCATCCAGCCATCGCGTCATCCTCCAGCATCCAGCCATCGCGTCATCCTCCAGCATCCAGCCATCGCGTCATCCTCCAGCATCCAGCCATCGCGTCATCCTCCAGCAGCCTACTTAAAGCAGCATCATTTACCAGAGTCCGGCATTCTCCTGAGGATATATAAATTTAATCTGGATAGTGGTCTTAGCTTTCGATCCAAACCGGACCTTCATCAGAGGCGTATGACAAGATACAAACATAAAAGACACATCCATTTATATGGAAAAGGGAAAGCAAAGGATTATGGAGAGGGATCCAAAAAAGTGGGAAAATAGTAGCCAATTAAAAATAGGCAGCAATCTGGTGAAGCCAATAGGATCGAAAGCTAAGGCCACCCTCCAAATTTAATTTTATATATATATATATATATATATATATATATATATATATATATATATATATATATATATATATATATATACATATATATATGTATGGTTCGCGAGCAAAGAAAAAATGGCTGATGCCGGACTCGAACCCGCGACCTCTCGATTACCGTACGAGTGCTCTACCAACTAACCAGCCCCTATGTTGGTGGGCGGTCCACTTATGCCAATTATCTATTGCTCTATGGGGCCAGGTCAGAGGCCAAACCATATCTGCCGAGTAGCCAGGGATCAAGCCCCGGTCAGATGCAAACAACCCGGGTAACGGCAGTAGCGGGGATCACACAATTAACGGGACACAAGCCTTTTGTGTGGTTGTACACAAAGTAGATTTATATGGAGAAACTGACCTGAAATATTATAAACGGTTCGCGAGCAAAGAAAAATTGGCTGATGCCGGACTCGAACCCTATATGTTTGTTATGTCATTATGACGTCAATTCAATATTGTAATTATTATTGCATAATAATGTTACCAAGTATCAAGTCTACAAAAATTTACAAGTGGGGTAAAAAAGAAGAAAACAAATTATAACAGACAGTTTCAAGGTGTTCGGGATGTACTCGAAATGTAATTGTGATTTTAACTATTTTTGGAATTGTTTACCTTTAATAAGGTATTTTAGTTTTCTTATAATTATTGTCATCATCATTATTTTCTTCTCATCAGCATCATAAACAAATTTTGATTTTGTACAATGAAATAATATTCCACATTTACAAAGACAAATAATTCATTATCCAGACACATTATTAGGGAGGATGTCATTCCCCAACCTCTATTTATCCACCGTGTTAGGCCGGTTCTCGACAGGTTTACTAAGTCTGAACACTACAATAGAAGAGTCCAGATGTCCAGCGATAGCTATTGTCAAGGGATTATAGGATTAGTTTAGTTTTGGTTGCTGTTTCTTTGTACATCCATCAGGCCCACATGGATTATGGGAGAATTAACTCCCGAGTTAATTGATCTCTTTGTTTGGCTGCTAAGAATCTGGCAGATAATAAGCTCATTGTAATACCCCAAGGGTACTGCCCAAAATTTGGAGGTTTTTGGAGGTTGGGGAAAGATATCCTCCCTAATATTAATTTGTGGAAGACGCTTTAATGAAACCATCACGTACAAGTTTGCTACTAAGATTAAATAGTTTATTGCTGATACAAAATATATATTATAACCATTTCATATGCATTGATATCGGTGAAATATTTTCTTAACATCGCTTCGGTGTTAAGATTCTCAAAATCGTTCCATCTTTCCCAATTGACTGCCGAAATGTAAATCTTAATTTTTTGGGATACCAATGTCCATGCAAAATTGGATAACGTTTATGTCAATTTGTGTCAGAACAAATATTCATATGAATTGAATTTCTCCGCGAGTTCTCAGCGGCAGATTGAAAACGTAATTTGTTCACCTGGATGAAGGGTTTAAATATCAGGTTTACAATATATCTGAGTAAATGTTTGCGATGCTAATTAACACATATATGGTGTGACGACGCTTGAACAAATTGCCAAACTACTACAAAGCCAAACATTAACTGTTTACACATTAAGGTAAAATTTGACAATTTCTCTACTCATCAGCAAGCACTTTCATCAATTATAATTTCTAAATATTTATATACAGAATTAAGGGCTCCGGTCTTATAGGGTCCATTGAGCAATCGTTAAACTATTGAAAGACGATTCAATGGTCGAACAATTGAGCTGATAGTTTGTTCAATGCTTGAATGCACCCAGCCAAACTGGCCCTCCTGGGTCAGACAAAAGGGCTATTGAGGGAGTACTGTCTATTGTGTAGGGAGGATTAGTGAAGGATAAGTAGTGGCAGTGTCATTGATGTCCCACACTACATTAGCTGTTTTGTTGGTACTAGGACCGTCAATTATCTTTTGTCTGCTTCCAGAAGCTGTTCCAGAAGCTGGACTGCGTTTAAATCTGGTAAACGAATGAAGCAAGTTTAATAAATAGTTTTGGCCAATAGTTTAACGATTGCCCAATGGGCCCTATATAAGGCCCGGACGCCTATGTAATAAACACTAAATCCACAAACTGTATACATTTTAATATATATATATATATATATATATATACGTATTGATAATTGATGTTTTAAATTTAGAAATAGCACATATTTGAGCATCATTTACAACAGCTTACATTGTAGATATCCTAAAGAAATAAGGACAATTAGCATTGAAGAGAGTTTACACTTTATTATGGCGATGACTATTTTTTGCCAATGGTGTCAACAAATACTTTGGATCAGTTATTGCATTCCATAATTTTAACCATCAAAATAATACCCAACATAAAATGGATAACAACATTTGTATTTGAAATATGCATAATATATACAGTCATACAATATTTCAGGCCAAAATTAGATAATTTAACATCACTTAGTTTGCTCGTCTTCTTCTACTTTTTGATTATATCTCATCTGATTGATGTCTTATTTTGTTTCTCCAATAGTTAACCCAGTAACAATAAATATTAATTGTAAATTCCTTTGTGTGAGTGAGTTGAGAGGACTTTTGAGCCGACCCTCTATCCAGTCAATATAACAGAGATCAGTCTCACTCAAGTGGAATTATCATATCGCTGGTTAGCGTGAACTATTACCTCCAGGGAAAGGTTTTTACTGACGCTGGGCATGTATTATTTATGAACACGGATTTCCATAGACTCGGAAATTGGATTTATTTTCACCGATAGAGGTCTTGTGTGCACCTCCTCTGAGTGGGGAAACCAGGAGATGGAACAACTAAACACTCCGGAAACAAATTGATAAAAAAATAAATACAATTAAAATACATTAATTAAATATTACTGATTAACTCTACACAGAGAACTTATCTTATTTAAAGTAAAATAACAAATTATTATTGTTGTTTTCCTGTACAAACGATTGGTTCTACCTGACCCTTATGGTTGATGGTATTATGATGAATAGTGGCACTTTGATATTATGAGAATAATCCCCAAAGTATCCAAATTCAATTTTGTATCCAGAAATTCCCCTGATAAATACTGTGTATTTGTTGTTGATTCAGGAGACCGTCAAACACCATCAGATCGCTATATGCAGCAGCCCCACCATACTCCTCAGGTGAAAACTTATAAGTGTTCTCGCATGGGTTGGCCATGCCTATGTACAGCTTAGTGCAACCATCTGAACGCGTTCCAGACTCATTAACGGTTTCATCACTTGCCACAATTGTACCATTGACAAATAACTGTGTAGTGCCACTGGTGGCATTCACCGTTAAGGTCAAATGAAACCATTCGTTTGTCGGTATCTTAAAGGTGTTATATTTATGAGTTGTATGTTTATTTTCGGTGCGTACAATATACCAGAACATGTTTTTTTGATACAAAAAGGCAACACCCCTTGCCATGTCTGTGCGTCCCCCAGAGCTTAGGAAATACCCCGCTTTTGTACCAGTGAAGACTGATGACGTGTTGATCTTAACCCAAAGAGACCATGTCACACTCTGAGACTCACATGTACCCGGGTCAGAGATACAATTCCCACTGAAATCCCCAATAACCAGATAGGACTCAACAGGTGCATACACTGCGCATGCGTGGCCAACTACGTCTGGAGCGGGAACCATCTTCACCAAGCTCTGGTTACCACCAATTTCATACTCCTCGCTATTGACATTAGCAGTATCACATTCTGTGACGTCACGATCCATTGGTCCTAAAGTTCGATGAAGAATCAACCCTTGGAGTTTCTGGCCTAAATCAATGAGACAGACCAAATAAATAGCATTTATAGTGGATTACAATTATCATTATGATGATATTTTTTATCAAATTGAAAATGTACCAAAATTTAGAGTATACATTCTCAGAACGTTTGAGTAGTTAGTTTGGTAAGTTACGGTATTCTTTGTTTGTAATTTGTAAGCATCTAAACTCCTCAAAAAAAGTTCGGAAACTCAAGTTTGACTGACGATTTCTCTCTTGTTACCAACTCATTTTCCTTGCATTTGGTATCATTGGAAAGCCCTGTTATTCCTCTTTACAATGATGTGCCATTTGTTATGATTACGGAATTGGGGGATGTGCAGCACAGCTGAATATATGGGTGGGTGTAAAGTGAAATGTTGCAAAATGCATTGCTATTGTCAAGTGTATTGACTCTTGCTGTTAGGAGTTGTTTGGAAGATGGATGTGTCTTGTTATGATTGTCTGCTTACTAACCAATATTTAAAGGTTGTAGGCCATAAATGTGCGGGAAACGTTCAGAAATCCACATGGCCTGTCACAATAAATTGCCTCCTTTAGTGGGAAGTAGCTATTGTGATCACTCAACTGCCTGTTTTGACTGTTGACCCAAATGTGCACACAGGGACATTTTTGACTGGTTGTTACAGAAGGATTTTAAGGGAGCATTGTGCGTCACTCTTTTGGCGTATGCTTATGTAACAGTACGGTACTACGCGCGCATGTACCTCTGTAAGCTGACGATCTCTGAAGAAACAGTGCGCGTACACAGTGCATTTACAAGTGATAAGTCAGCTTCCGAAGAACAAAAAACATAATTCCCAATTATTATTTCATTTCGGTGTTGTAGTTGTTGTTCTTCTTTGTATCAATGTTCATTTGATTTAGTTCACTTATGTCTAAAACAAAACTTGTAATAGCGCCATTTTGTTACATTTTTTGAGGTATGGGACATTTGAAAGGTTTTACCACTTAAAGGTACAATAAAGGGAATGTTAGTGCTAGTTTTAGATTAACTAAGTGACTGAAAATAATATCCCACATGATAAGGTCGTATGACCGTTGCTGCTGCATAAATGAGCCAGTCATTTTCAGTCAATGTGTTCATCTTTAATTGGTTCACCGATTCCATGCCCTGTTGAACGTCTACTCTGATTGTGACGATATTGTCTATTGAACATACATAACGTCGCATTTTTCTCATAGTGACGAATCGGCATTTTTTGTGAAATCTGGGATTTTACAGTTCTGGGGTTCTATGAGTGTCTAATTTCATCTGTGAAGGTTTTAAACCATAATTCTGCCTGGTTTTAGAGTTAAGGAGATCCCCTGTGCTGCGAATAAGCAAAAAAGTCAAATACGTTTTTCCATAGTGACGAATCCGTTTAACCGGTTGGTAACCACTGTATCTTTGTACACATACAATATTACAGTGCGCGGACGGCTGGTACCAGCTATAACCACGGACAGACTACAGACTGTTTTGTTTTGCAGTGTAAGACAAAGAAAAACCATGGATCTAAGGTATTTACGTCTTAAGGTAATTACATCGTTACGCAGTGTATTCGCTTGTCGATAATTATTGGTAATATTGGCCTTATAGAGTATGTACACATACAAACATGTACAAACACATGGGTGGAGAATAAGCTTTTTTGTTTTTTACATAGTGATGAATAAGTATAGGCCTATATGCTATGCGTGCGCTGAAGTGACGAATAGGCAACCACATTAATTTGTTTTCATAGTGACGAATAACTTCAAGCCATCGTTACACAGTAAACACAGTAAATTACCAACCAGGTACTTACTAACACTTGGATGATAAAACGAAATGTGTTTTTTGGAAAAAAATAAAGCAACAAACTAACAGCGAAAATGTGTCCGACTTAAACCATGATTTACTCGTAACGCACTTTTTTCCGATTCGTCACTATGAGAAAAATGCGACGATAATATTCCCTAAAACAACTAATTCCTAAAGAGAAACAAATACATAATTAATATAGGGCCTACTTTAGGCATTTTCTTTTGAAAGGTACTTATGTTGTAACACATGGCGCAATGTGATTGCCATCATAACATTAAATTGACGCAAGACCAATTCATCACGAAAACATTAAAAGGCCCATAAAATAAAAATAAAAATAAAGAAATAAATTATAAAACGGCTGCCACAACAATATTTATTCAGCACTTTGCTCGTGTTGTTTAAATACGCCGTAACCCCGATGCACTGTTATCCTCGTCAAATTCCTCATGGCAGCAATTAATCAGTAAGTAGTCTTTGTAGCAGAATCCATTAGCCTGTTTCATATGATAACGAACATTACCGCGCCAACAATGAGACTTGACGGTGGAAAGAAACATTTGATAAACTCATGTATCAAATTATGCTGACAGGTAGCGCAAGCTTGATACGCCAGCAAGCCTTGTTACAATGACATAATTGGTTATATCAAATATATTACACTTTCACTATTCGAAAGAAGAAACTAAATACTTTCATATACAAACAACGGTTTGGTTTTAAGCCTTTTGAGAGTTTGCCTTAATTTTGTTTTGTTAATTGATGTTTATTTCAATGCTGTCCTTGCATATTTTGTGTACATAATTTATGTCAAATTGCGGTAACACTGAATCCAATGAAATATATCTAAAACATAGCATTGACCAATGCGCGTCGAAACGGCTCGATCGTATAATTTTGCAATTGTTATCCTTTACTCGTCTCCCAAGATGCAACTTGGAATACAACGCACAGGGAAAAAAGACCGTGCACGTGACTGGCGACACCACGGTGGCATTTACCAGTCCGTTATGTGGTCTTATGTTTTTATTGTTTTACCGATTTGGTAGAGAAATGTTATTATTTAACACAATAGGTAAGTGATGCATTATGGTATCACCTTTAAAAAAAATATACACGAGCCCTGCTTACAATCTGCATACACAGATTTATCAGTTTGCTGGAAGTTTATGAATTATTCATTAGTAGCGTCCTCAGAATGGAGTTCACCATGGGCTTGCGTAGTATTTTATTCTGGCGTTGTGTTGTGTATAAGTAGACCCATAATAGATGTAATTATCGCCCTGCTTAGCTATCCGATCTTTGGTTGCAGCGCACATACACATCACGCAATTTAGGGATTCATATGATACACATGATATGCACATACTAGTACATTTCGTCACTGTTTTCACGAAGGGCCAATTGGGAAAAAAACATTATTTTTTTCGAGTGATTTTTTAGACGTTTGGAATTACTTCCTTGAAATCTACAATCCCACAAAATTACAGTGTCTAAATAACACTAATTGACCAAGGGTAAAATGGGTACTAACGAGAAATTTGCGTTTTCACCAAGGGACAATTTGGACACACAGCATCGAGCTTTAAGTATCACCTATATGTTAAACGTATCATGTCACATTCGAGATGAAACATACTAATAAATCGTGTGCCCTAAGTGAAATAACAGATTTCAAACTTTCCAAAATGTTTCAACTTTTCAAATACAGGACGATTAGTCACAATGTAATTAATAATTTAAGACAATGATCCCTTCGAGAAAACGCTCAAATCAAAGCAACTTTCCCAATTGTCCCTTCGTGAAAACGCAACGCTGAAAACACATTTTCAACGTGTAAAGTAGCACACTGCGGGTACGATTTTGGATACAATGTATAATTGTGTATGCATGGTAAAAATATAAACGTGTGCGTGAAGATCATTCTTGGCGCGAAGCGGCACACAAAATTCAATGGTATCTCAGAAAATGACGAATTGGGTGTCGAATACGATCACTTTGTGTGGAGATGAAGCACGCACCGTATATTTTACTATCCGACGACGTGACAAATAAGTTTGAAAGCTTGTACAAAGAAAATACACAATTTTACAGCTTTGAAACAAAATAAAAACTAAAGTTCATCTATTTAATGAAACACATGATTTTCTGAGCGTAAACAGATGAGAATAATTAACACTGAAACAGCATTTTAGCCGATTCGTCACTTTGTCAGCTATGCGACAAACTGTGTTTGGATATAGGCTAAACTCAGTTGAAAATGCCAAGGATAATGATTGTGAGATGGCATATTTCCCTCTCCCGCATGCAGGAATTGCAATTATTTTTCCCCGTAACATGCTTAAAGAAGATTACATTTTCAATTATCGGTGTTCCTGGGGGTATTGAACAATGAATAATTTATAATCTTCCATTACCATCCAACTGAAAAACACACAATAGTCACATCCATTTGATAAACTCATGTATCAAATTATGCTGACAGGTAGCCCTAGCTTGAAAAGCCAGTAAGCCTTGTTACAATGACATAATTTGGTAATACCAAATATATTACTCTTTCACTGTTCGAAAGAAGAACATAAATACTTTTATATATAAACAACGGTTTGGTTTTAAGCCTTTTGCGAGTTTCCCTTCATTTTGATGTTTATTTCAATACTGCCCTTGCAGATTTTGTGTACATAATTTATGTCAAATTGCGGTAACACTAACAATTATTTTCCCCGTAACATGGTAAAAATATTATTGTGACGACATCAATGATCTTTTCATTGAAACGGAAGTTAACCAAACACCATATTTCTGTTCAAACATTTGAGCTCTATTTTAAGCTTGTTTCTGACTATCGATACTCATTAGGAATTCCCTCTAAACAAGGGCGTAACAACAGGGGCATGAGGAGGGGGACTCTAGGAGTTCCCTCTAAACACGGGCGTAACTACAGAGGGCAGGAGGAGGGAGACACTAGGAATTCCCTCTAAACAGGGGCGTAAGTACAGGGGGCAGGAGGAGGGAGACACTAGGAATTCCATCTAAACAGGGGCGTAAGTACAGGGGGCAGGAGGAGGGAGCCACTAGGAATTCCCTCTAAACAGGGGCGTAACTACAGGGGGCAGGATTAGGGAGACACTAGGAATTCCATCTAAACAGGGGCGTAACTACAGGGGGCAGGAAGAGGGGGACACTAGGAATTCTCTCTAAACAGGGCGTAACTACAGAGGTCAGGAGGAGGGAGACACTAGGAATTCCATCTAAACAGGGCGTAACTAGAGGGGGCAGGAGGAGGGAGACACTAGGAATGCCCTCTAAACAGGGCGTAACTACAGGGGCAGGAAGAAGGAGACACTAAGAATTCCATCTAAACAGGGGCGTAACTACAGAGAGCAGGAGGAGGGAGACACTAGGAATTCCATCTAAACAGGGGCGTAACCTACAGGGGCATGAGGAGGGGGACAAGTTCCCGTGGTCGAGGCATGTTCAACAACAATAAATATTCTCTCCTTCCCATGTTTCCTCTTAACAGATAATTACGTCGTAGACCATAGTAAACATCATATGACTAATGACAGCAACTAATCCGTTTGAAAACCAGTAGTCGCTTCAAATGTACCGCGCCAATATGAGAAACTTTATGATGAAACGAAAGTTGTATTTTTTTCAAATTATGTTGACAGCACAAGATCGAGTCGCCACCAGCATGCATTATTTAGTGATACAAGCCATATAACCTTTAATGATAAATTACTGTCATTACTGTTCGAAGGAAGACAGAGAAAAATAATTACTTTCGTGTAAAAAAAAACGACGGCATTTGCTTGTTTATAATAATTGCTGACGTGCAAGTGTACAGTTAATTCACATTTTGATCAAACATAACATAATATTGTTATTTGAATGGAGGAGGGGCCTTTACACAGCAATTTCATAGAAGTCTTATTCCTGTAAACAATTTACAATCGATTGAAGAAGAGCAAACCTAAACCCTCGGAAACACCGATTAAGAACATTTACACGGATGCACGAAGGGGCGCACGCGGAAGGCGTTTTATGTTGGGGGGTAAATGACTGTGTTTGGGGGCACAAATATTGTTCTAATGGTCTGAACAGATGAATAGAAGTTCCCTGGACACACACACCAAAGCTTTGAACATTCTGGCAATTTACATCCACTAGATTTGCCAAAAATAGTACATGTCGAAATCCGCGCCCCCAACCCTATGCGAACTGCCATCCCCAAACCCTCAGCAGGTGTCTATTTACTGTTTGATTAGGCCACTACAACACTACAAGAGTAAACCACAACTATTAACCCCCACCCCCCCCCCCTACCACCCCAAGCCAACACTCCCACATCCACTACAATCCATACACCAAACAGCCATAGACAGACAGGTTTTCTTTTGAAGTACAGCCATTGCAACCATGTAAACGTTGAAATCAGTATTGCGCTGCAATACAAGCACTGACACATAACAGCCACAGGGTGAAAAAAAAACACAAACTAGGCCACCTAGTAATTACCCTGGGGGTATTTCTGTGTCAGGTATGCCTACAAACAGATGTTGTTTGCATTTAGTCCCAGGGCCATTGATATAGATATAGCAAGTGGCTATACACAATGGTATCATGTTTTTGTACACAAGTCTATGGCTGTTGGCAGAGACCATTATTTGTAAGGGTTGCCCTACCCCGGGGATGAACTCTAGGGGAGAACTGTTTAGCCACTCTTTTTAGGAAGGGTCAGTGATAGTTCATAAAAAAAATTCAGTCAATTGACTAAAAAAAAAAATGTTGTAATTAAAAAAAATAGTAATTTCTGCCTCACGCGTACTCCCCTTGGCTTCACCGAGGGTTTTAAAGAGGAATGTTGATAGACATATAATTTGCCTATGGTTGATATAAAGTTGTTCCTGATTCTCGACGCAAATGCAATTTTTAACACCATACTGTTATTTGACTTCATACAGCAATTTCATAGAAGTCTTATTCCTGTAAAAAATTTACAATGGATTGCAGAGGAACAGACATTGTTTCCTTTCATCCTACGATCTATCCTGTGTCAAGAGGAATCTCAATTCCCACATTCAGCTCCTCTGAGTCTATTTACTTATGTTTTTTCTTCTATTGTAGCCGTGTATCTTTGAGTGGCTTTTAGCCTAGGTCAGGGCGAATATGCATGTATGGATGTGGATAGACATATCTGATAATGATTGATACAAATTTGTTCCTGATTCTCGACGCAAATGCAATTGTGAACAACCATTGGGAATTATCTCCAAATAACAAATAAACACGTTGTGCAACAAAGTATTCAAGTTATAAAGTTGTAATGAATGGTGCACCATCATCCTCGTCACTGATATGTATCGCTACAATCAATTTGTATTCTGTGATACGAAACCAATTAAATATGATCATAACACGACGAATGACAATACAGTTTTCAATTGAATTTGACTGATGCGGCTTGATGGTTTCAAAATAAGCCTTTGATATACTGAAAGTGTCAATTTAAAATGAAGCAAATATCTGTAAAAATATCTGCAAAACGCATTGTCGGATCACGGTGAAATTAACTGACTTTTCCTACTTATTCTTTGGGAGCCATTCATGGAAAAATCAATGATAATGGGTGTTCATGGTGCCATGGCAACCGTTTATTCTGAACAAGTCCAAATGAATTTCCACTTTAAAAATACTATATTTGTGATATAGTAAGACATTTAATACGTGTTTTGTGGTTTATTGTCAAATTTCGAACTCTGAATTGCACAACATTGAGTCATGTGACCACTTCCAATGTATTCTGGGAATCCAATATTGCCGCTATTACAGTCCCAGATAGGATTCGAACCCACATTCTGATAGCCTTGACAAAGGCTCATCGGAACGGTTTGGTCGCATCATTTTGCCTCACTTAGCTATTAGAAAACCCCGTTGTAGCTATTGCATACTTAGTGCATTAATCCATATGCACACACACACACACACACACACACACACACACACACACACACACACACACACACTGTATGTACATGTACATACGGACAGTGAGGTAGCAATGCACAATTGTATCCATGACTCGGTTTTTATTGATGTCGCTGTATACAGTGTAATGTACATGTATAGTGTACATGTATATGTATACCCCTATGCGTGTGTACGAATAGACCCTATCCGGGCACAGCGAACAGTGTGTGCTGAATTATTATATTTGTTTAGTATTTTTATTTTGTTTACAAGGAGCAATTGTGAACAATTAATAGCCCAACAGACATTAACTAGGTCAATGAACAGAAATAAATCGAGAATCAAACTGAAAGCTCTTAATAGGAGCTTTGATGGGTCAATCAATGGTTCACTGCAACTCAGAAATGCTTGTCAAAAAAAGAGGGAAAAAAACAGAAAAAAAACTAAACAAAAACAAAAGGAAAACAGAGAGAAATGGACAGGAAATAAACATACCAAAGTTACAAATGACATAAGAGAATAAAAACACAACGAGGAGTACGTTTGTTGGATTACAAACGTAAGGTAAAACATTTTAAAGTCGTCGATGTAAAAAATTCAGGAATTTCTTCCGAACTGATTACTTGTCCACGGATGATATCCATGAACGGATAAAGAAGAACATATACCAAAGTAATCAAATTAGTGCTGTCATATTCATGGCGTATCTCGAATCTTCGGATTAGCCGTGAGAGGAATTCTCCACTGGACCACCGAGCTTCCACAGTGTGTCGTAGTAAATCCAGTCGATTATTGTGTCATGTTATAACTCGGTACGTCAATAAGTTATATTGCTTTTACATTTCCATTGTTTTAGCCCATTAAAAAGGAACGGGTGGACTTTTTAATGAATTTTAGGTGCATCTACCTATCATAATAAAAGTGTGTACCAAGTTACAAGTCTGAACCTCATTTCATTAGGGAGTTATAGGGCTGTTTCATTTTCATTGTTTTTGTCCATAAACACGGAACCGATGAAATTTGTAAGGCATTTATGATTTTAGATATATCTACATATCGGGACAAATATTTGTGCAAAAGTACAAGTCTCTAAATCATTTTGTTCGGGAGTTATAGGGCTTTTAAATTTTTGTCCATCGTTTTAGCCCATGATAGCGGAACCGGTCAGGCCATTCCATTTGGATGTTATTATGGTTTTACATTTCCATTGTTTTAGCCCCTGGAACCGAAACGGATGGATTAAAAAAAAAAAAATTAATCAATTTTCGGTACATCTGCATATCTAATAATTGTTTGTAGCAAGTTACAAGTCTGCACATCATTTCGTTAGGGAGTTATAGGGCTTTTGAATTTTCATTGTTTTTGCCCATAATAGCGGAACTAATTATGTTTGTATGGATTTTATGATTTTAAATATATTTACATATCGGGACAAATGTTCGTGCAAAATTACAAGTCTCTACACCATTCCATTTGGATGTTATTATGTTTTTTACATTTCCATTGTTTTAGCCCATTAAACCGGAACAGGTGGATTTTGTGTACATCTACATATCATAAAAACGTTTGTACCAAGTTAAAAGTCTGAACATCATTCTGTTAGGGAGTTATAGGGCTTTTTAATTTGTCCATTGTTTTAGCCCATTATAGCGGAACCGGTCACGTTTCAATGTATTTATGATTTAAGATACATCATCATATCGGGACTAATGTTTTTGCTCCATAGTGCAAGTCTGTAAATCCATTCGTTTGGGAGTTATTGGGCTTTCCATTGTTTTAGCCCATAATAGGGGAACTGAATAAATTTGCATGGATTTTATGATTTTAGATATATCTACATATCGGGACAAATATTTGTACAAAATTACAAGTCTCTAATACCATTCCATTTGGGAGTTATGGTGGTTTTTACATTTACATTGTTTTAGCCCATTAAACCGGAACGGGTAGGATCAGTTTTATTATTGTTTTTAATAATGAATTTTAGGTAATCTACATATCACAATAAAATTTGTGTACCAAGTTAGAATCTGTACATTGTTTTAGCCCATAGATCCAGAACTGATGATGTTTTTTAAAAATGATTTTTAAGGTTTTAGAGACATATACATATTAAGACCAACTTTTTATGCCAACTTGTTATATATACCAAACATTTTACATTTCATGAAAACCACTGTGAAAGAAATAGTAATCACATTCATAGCTATATTGTTTGAATTTTACTCCGTCATTGGGCAAGAAAAACGGACTAAATTCTCACAAATAAACATCAAAACAAACGTTAGCCAATAACTGACTGGAAGTGATTAAATTACTCTTTTGGCGTAATTTCATTTCGGTTAAGAATCAGTTGACCAAAACAAAAACAGATTAAATAAATATTTAGGCGAATGAGGGTAATGGAGGACATCTCCCCCAACCCCTCCAAAAAACTCAAAATTTTGGCCAGTTCCCCCTGCGTATTACAATAAGCTCATTATATGCCAGATCATAGTAGCTAAACAAAGAGATCAGTTAACTCAGGAGTTATTCCCCATGTGGGCCTGATGGATACACAAAGAAACATCAATCATATTAACTTAACTAATCCTATAATCCCTTGACAATAGCTATTGCTGGACAGCTGGACTATTCTATTGTAGTGTTCAGAGAACGTAAACCCAGCGGGAACCTGTCCAAAACAGGGGATAAATGGAGGTTGGGGAAGATGTCCTCCGTAACACGAGTATGCACCATTGAGAGGCTACAATTCAACATACATTATGCAATAGGTCACAACCTGACGTACGATATTACCGTTTCAAACTGTTATCAAGAATAAATAAAATAATTAAAGTCATTTAAATATAAAAAAAAGACGATTTTCAAATTTATCCAATGTCATACTAAAATACGACCTTGTTGTACCGACACGATGGATTTTTGTAAACCACCCAGATGGTTCATGCGAAACAATGTGCTAATATCAAATAAAACTCACTTACCACATTGCAGCCATTTTTGAATCTCTGTGGGGTCGCTGCTGATCAGAAATGAGTCATAGTAGGTCACTTTGAAGTGTCTACATGGTGTGTGAGTATTCATACCACCTGGTTGAATCTCGGTACACTGACATGGATCCTCAACTGGAATTAACCAGCGGTATATATTGTTTGAGTTGGGATCTGGTTCTCTTCCTATGGAGCAGATCATACCTAAACAAAAACAAGTGTATAATATGAAATATCAGTTTGATACAAATTGTAATATCAATAATTCAAATTATATCATTCAGATACTATTTTTTGATTTAATTGTTGCCCTACACCGACGTGTGTATGGCACTGTATACTCAGAGCTTTCCGAGTGTCTGTGGAAAAAAACTTCACAGGCGACTTGGGCGGGATTCGAACCCACGACCTCCTGCTTACTAGTGCAGACGTCTTAACCTCTCGACCACCGAGCTTGCCCGATGTCGATTGGCTGGCTAGAATCCTATATAGCAGCGGGTGCTGCGATATTTATAGTTTGATGAAATTCTTGCGTCGGGTGATAAACAATTGATTAAATTTTTGCCCTGCACCGACGTGTGTATAGCACTGTATGCTCAGTGCTTTCCGAGTGTCTCTGGAAAAAAATACTTCACATGCGACTCGGGCGGGATTCGAACCCACGACCTCATGCCCAATCGTCATCAGGCAAGCTCGGTGGTCGAGAGGTTAAGACGTCTGCACTAGTAAGCAGGAGGTCGTGGGTTCGTCATCAGGCCCAAATCCCGTTCGAATCCCGCCCAAATCGCCTGTGAAGTTTTGTCCACAGACACTCGGAAAGCACTGAGTATACAGTTCTATACACACGTCGGTGTCGGGCAAAAATTAAATCAATTGTTTATCACCCGACGCAAGAATTTCATCAAAGATAATATTTTGTTATGGGTGTAGGGAAATATTGTATCTTTATGTGTAAGGAACACGGAAGAACAATGAAGAACTTTTTTCCAAAAAACTGCTATCTAACTTTTGTATATTTGCCAGAAATGATCGAGTGTAGTATATGCAGGCAGTATATGCAGGTAGTATATGCAGTACTAATTCTGGGCAATAGAAAGTGTACAATACTGGTTGTGAAACTACTCATTCACCAAACTTGATTTATAAATCAAAATTCATAAATACAAATACAATGAGACGTGTAGATTTCACATTCAAAATTAGTAAAGACTGTTTACGGTGACAGCATGTTAATGTTCTCTTTTGAGTAGTAAGTGGTTCTGAAATAAAAACCAGTTGGTTACAACTCGACGTTAAGGTCAGTATACTCTGATCGTCTTCAGGAGAATGCCCCGACTCGAAACGTCGAGTTGTATCCAACTGGTTTATTTCAGAATCAATTAATATTCAATTTTTACATGGTGTCATCACAAACAGTCTTCACTTATCCTTTTTCACCATGCAAAGCTGAAAGTGTTACTTACCTTCAATATTATTTGCATGTAGGAAAAGTGACACAATTATGAGCATTCCCACAAAAAAGGCCATTCTGAAAGCTGTTCAAGTCACGTCACCAGTGTGGATTATGAGAAAACTTCGCGGCACTGCCTTTCTCTCAACTGATCTATTTTGCAGATTAGGAAAATGTGTAATTAGTCCACACTTGACGGGCGACGATGCGTATAATGTTATCACACATGCTCAATTACCTGCGGACATGACTCACGTGTTTTGCAAAGAAACATATTAATTATAATATTGATTGTACGTGGTATGCTTCTTTATGTAATTTATTAACCCTTATTTTTTGATGTATTATCAGTGACGCGGATGGTTTAGTATAACAACTAAATAATTAACAAATGAAAAATAGGAGCAACGGCAGGGGTTGTGAAAAATTAACCTGAATCACCGTCAAAAGAAATGACCCTTAAATATACCAATTTAGAATAAGAAAAGAACAAAAAAATCACAAATAATAATGAAAACCGTGCTGTGGTACGCCTTTGAAGTAATAGCAAGGTTGAAATCAGCCAGGGGCGGAGTCACTATCTCGTAAGGGGGGCACGCGGTTTGCCTTTTTGTTTCTTTATTGTTTTGTTTTATTTTGTGCTTAGCAGTTATAACTGTGCTTTGCTGTTGGGATCAGGGCGGGTCAGACATTCGTGCTGCGATTTTTTTCTTCAACATTATTCGCTGTCTTGGAGGATTTTATGGATACAGTCGATATTCACCAGCTTTGAAGAACATGTAGTATCAATAGTCTATTTACCTACATGTTTGAAGTGTGTCAGCCTGCTGTAATCCATACCACGGCATTATACACCAAATGCGCGCACTCACAATGAGCTTGGTTAGGGGTTTTGCTCCCACTGCCATTGGCGGATCCGGGTGGGGGCTAAGGGCTGTACTCCCCAAAAAGAAAACAAAAGAATCAGATACAAACGGTAAGGTATTCCCCCTCATGTTTCCCCTCATTTCCCCCTCACTGTGCTTTGTTTTTCTCTCCCTTTGATTATTTCATTGTAATTTTTGTAGTACTGAAAAATCGTTCTTGATTCTCAACCCCCCTAAACAAATATTCTGGATCCGCCCATGACTGCACAGTGGTTTAAAACCATATGTGACCCAGACATCAGCAAAAGTTTGACCCAGACATTAGCAAAAGTTCATCAAAATAACGGTACAAACTTGAATGAAAACCACTCAGCATTCACTTACAGCGTGACTGGACTATAAAAATGTACTTTATCGTCAAAAATCTGCAAATATTTGTAAGAAATCATTATTTTTAATTGCGCTCTCTGTTGACTATTATTGTCCAGTGGATGCATATAACGTCCTATTTGAAAATAAAGTTGGACCATAATAACATGACTCAATTATTTAGCGACTGAGAGGATTTTGCAAAATATTTGTTTCATTCTAAAGTATTAGAGAAGTAAGATAGCTTTCAGACACTCGGAGAGACAGGCAGCCCGACATTCAGAAAGACACAAATGGACATCATCTTTCCGACTGATAAAAATGTCACAACATTTTAGGAAATCAGCCTTGATTAATCAATGCCTTGATCTACTGAAGGAAGAAATGCAATAGTTCATCCTCAATATGTATTCCAAAATCAGCCCTTTTCCTAGGATACGAACGCACGTGATGATCACTGTAATAGTATGTAGTGTGCAATTGTAAACGAGGAGAAAGGTACAAATCACTGGATCTGCTTTCATCCAGAGACGATAAAATAACATCAACCAGTTTTGCGAGAGAGATGTTCCCGGTAAATAGCTTGGAAATTAAAATAATAACCCGTTTGTTTACTTACAAAGTCCCACCGTTAGCTACTGGTTCCTGTTATACCCCGTATTCCGGTTAAATTTAATAGAAAACAAAAACAAAAATAGAAGGGAAAAAAAATTCTTGTTGGTTCAAGACGAATTGATAAGTTGTTGACATCGTAGGGGTTCGTAAGTTGCCCGGAATCAAGCATTAATTTCTTCATGCTATAACTACTATAATTGGTATTATGCCGCCAGGTCATACCATCTATGGTCATACCCAGATCCCACATTAATAAATCTCTGGATGGTTGCGTTTTTTTTATCCAAAGGTGATTGTGCGAAAACCAAATGTGTTATATAATTATTGTGTCAACATTTTACTGCTTAATTTTCTAAAACATATAGTTTCATATGATTTAAAAATAAAACCTGTTTAAAAACATCAATCGAACCCACCCCCACATTGTTCATAAAACATAATTAGACATTAAGCTTCATTTGGAGTTCGTGATTAGAGAATGAAAACAGGGGTAAATAACTGAATTGTGGCGACGACATGAATTTGCTGAACGCGTGTACAATGTATACAACACAGACTAGACAGTTTGGTCAACAGAGGGCGCTAATTACTCTCGTTTTTGTAGGTTTGGTTGAAGACTCCGTCGTTAAAATGGATTTTTCCGGGGCAAGGAGGCATGGTGGCAATTTTGCGGGCGATTTCTTTTATATCCAAGTGATTAATCTACCAATTTATGAATAAAATTGAAGTTTTACCCAGGCCGTTAATGGCCGATTTAGAAAATGTGTAGCCGAAAATGTTTTGTTTTTTGGGCCGGAGGGGGTCGTTTTTAATTGGAGTAGTCATTCTGTAATTATTGTACTTTTTTAATTGTTTTTCATATCAAAATTAATATAATTAGAAAGAGCAAAACATGGGCTACAAGACTATGGGAATTTTCTTTTTCAGATCACATATAAATTTTGCATAACAGCGTCTTTATTGTTACTTGAAATGAACCAGTTTCAATAAGATCTAACTTTATTGATTTTGTTAAATTCTTTTTTCATTGAAAACTCTCTCCTTTGATACAGCTGAACAGTTTAGAAGCCAAATCTTGAAAAAAAAATGTTATGAAATGTCTGGGCACTACCCGGCCTGCCTGCTTCCACACGAATCTAGTTCCTATAGAACAGACGCAATCTTAAAATAGACGCAGACGAACCATCATATGTGGGGAGAACACGCAAAACACTAAGGAACGCGCGCAAAATAGAGTTCTCCCACACGCCAGGTAAGTCTCTCCCAGAGTGCATGGCTTCTTTTTGAGACCTTGCACGTTATTTTATCATAGATCATAACTGTTATGACCTCATAATAGCGTCAGTTTTGCATAAATACTTGGAAATCAAATATATTGTGAAAAACATATTTCGTCAACCAGAAATATCTGTTTTATGATTTCTTTAGAAAATTTATCTGACCTTTACAAACAGAAGTATAAAGAACTCATAATAATGCAAAAATGCAATAAAACAGTAGAGTTTCCATACATATTTATTTAGAGCTGGTCGTATAAGCTCAATATCTCTACCCTCATAAGTACCCAGTTTTACTCCTGGGAGAAGAGAAGCAAGTACGGTGTCTTGCTCAAGGGCACAAGTACGACGGTCACGGCCGGAATTCGAAGCCATATTCTGACGACTCAGCCACCAGAACGTAAGTCTAATGCGCTAGACCCAGTCTGTACTGCCATGGCACAACCAAGTCGAAGTATACATTACAGTGATTTCTCTTCCTAATTGAATAGTTCAATTTTTTTCTTCTCTGTAGTGGTGTTACTGCAGTAGTGTATAATGAAAATTACAAAGCCTTAATTGAAGGTAGTTTGCAGATGTGACAATCAAGTACTGAATTGTGTTCAATTTCAATCAGGTTGAAGATCATTTTCCACCATTGTACTTTCACTGTAGACCGTCTACCATCACGCCTCTGTGCTGTGTCAGGCGGTGATTCAAAATTAAAACTAAACTTTGCTGAATATTTGGTTATTTATTGAGTTTTTGTTTAATGCTATACTTTTGCATTGTATATACGGACCTTAAGCCTCAGTCACACATTCAGGATTTTTACTGCCGTCCTTGATAGGACCATTCCCGATTAAAATTTGTCAAAAGTCTGATCAAGATCCTGTGATTCGTGGCGGGAAATTCACAAATTTGTAAAAACATTTATTTAATCACGACAACAATCAGATATTGTTCAGGAAGCGTCCCGATTCAGCCGTTTCCAGCCGAATTCGTCCCGATTCTCCCGTTCTCAATCCGAATCTGATCCGATTTGTATCTTCCGCATGGTAAAAAACGACCGAATCTGTCCCGACAGCGTCCCGATTGTCCCGAATGCGATCCGACAGAGATCAGACAGTGACCGGACAGTGAACCGACGCTGACGGAAGACATCCGTTAGAAAACCGTTAGTCACGTGATAGTCCGGTCCTAAAAGAATCGTGCGATCATGCCCGTTCATCACGACAGCGTCCCGATCCACAGGACAACGTCCAGACACCGTCCAGACAACACAGGACATTGTTACGATTTTGATCCGATAGAGCAGAATCTGTCACGACATAGTCACGATTGTAATCCGACTAGACAAAATCGGCTGAGTTTCCCGAATGTTACGGGACGCACCTACTGTCGGGAGTGCTTGGCCGACCTCTCTGGACCTTTCCCGATCCGGAGAACTCTGTTACGAACATATACGACTGCGTTCAGACAATGATAGGACATTCCAGATCATTGAGGATAGTAATCCGACTTTTTCACTTTTCGTGTCGTAGCGCTGTCTGATCTCAAACGGGAGCCATAATCGGCACTGTGTGAACGCCGCATTAAGGGCCTTGTTGGTTGATACGTGCGCTTCATAAATTTTCATAATAGTTGTCTAAGGTGAAATTATTATATTACAATAGATGATTTCATATTCAAAATGCGTACATAAAATTATACATAATATAATCATATAGAGCAGGTTGGAATATCATTCATTGTGGATTTGTCAGTTCCTTTATTGCTTTTTTTCCAATAACTGGATGTTGAAATTATGAAACAAAAACATGAATGGGAAATAAAATTCAACGCTTGTTTTGTTTTTTTAAGTTTTTTTTTACGGGATCACTCCTTAGGCTCTGTCATTTATCGCCCGTGCCCACAACCCTCCGCTATGTATCCTATGTTGTATGTGTATTTGCTTTTATTTTGCAGTACATAAAGGGACAGTATCGTCACGATCAGAACAGACTTTCAACATGGCATGGAATCGATGTCCTCGTTTAAGATGACCACAGTGAATGGAAATTACTGGTTCATTTATGTAACATTAATATGACATGTGGGAATTATTCTCAGTAACTGAGTTAATCTAAAACTGGCCCTCCGATTCCATGCCTTGTTGATCTTGACGATAGTGTCCCTTTAACGCCGTTTTCTGAAGAATATATGATCTTGTTATTTTCATTGATTGGGTAGATTGATTACAATCATATGGTTCCCTTTTTATTTTGTCTTGTCTGTTTAGTAACTCTGTATTGCTTTACGTGTAAACCACAAAACTGCATTTTGTTTATGCAGTAGCAACCGCAATATGACATTAACATGTGTGGTATTGT
>CM055817.1:26098192-26140257 GCA_029582265.1 Zoroaster sp. YZ-2022
CCCAAAAAATGTTTTCTGAATTGTTCAAAAAAAACCCGTTTTAAAAAAGACTGGTATACCATGGACTGAAAAACAAAACCTTTTTCAAAAAAAGCACGATCGCTCAATAAATCAAAACATTTACGGTTTTAAAGTCCAACAAAACAGACGCTACACATTTTGCTATCACCAGATTATCAAATCAACGAACTATTGTCTAAAAGTTTAATGGTGTTTAGTTAGTGACCTACCATTCATTCTGAACATTGTTTTTGTCTCAGGCTTCATCTCAGAGAAACTGGTTTTTTATGTTGAATTTACAAAAGCTAAAATATGCAATTTTGTAAAACATCTAAAGTTTTTTTTCTCAAAAACGTAAGCACGTAGTGATTAAATTTTCACATTTTAGTTAACATTACTTTTTTTTTCTGTATAATTAAACTGAAGTTTTGAAATGAACGCATCACAGAGTTCTAGTGTTAATTCTGCCATTTAACATTGCAAACAGAGAGTATCCGCCAACACGAAAGTGTTAAAATAACACCAGATGACTCAACTATTACCCCAGGTGTTATTTTGAGACGATTTGCCATTATTAACACCAAGCGGTGTAGTTGTTAAACTTTAGCTTTGACAGTGTACAATATTGTAATGCTCAGTTGGCCTAATTATATGTATTGAATTGTCGTTATATTATTTTAACATGCAGGTACAAAAACCCCCATTATACAACCTCACCTAGCTATAACAAGTTTGTTGTTGTCATAGGGCAAATGTAAAACATATGGGAACAAATAACCCGTTATTATCCAAAAGCTAATATTATTTCAAAAGAAAAACTTCCGCCCCGTTTTCTTCAAAGTTGACACATTAGGCTTATTCATCATCAAAAATAAAAAAAAATAGTTTATGTTTAGAAATGTTCATGTGCACGTAAGAAAAAAATCATAAATTGATCGAATACATGCTCGTTTATTAACAATTATGATTTGTGACCAATTTTTTTATAAGAAAATACTCTGAAGTATATGAACAATCCATGTTCGGTGATGGCCTCTGACAGCCTGGGTCAAACAGAAGATCCACACCAAACACGTATTCTGACCATAATCGCTGCATCCAAATGCTATGTCCCATGAAGTGACGTATAACATCCACAGTTCAGAAAACAAATCAAGTGTTCTAGTAATTTTTAACCAATAGTTAAGCGCGAAAACCCAGCTAGATGTCTCTCCAGCCAATGAAATTTAAGGTGATGCGCACCGGATAAGACGCTATAGCGTTAACGTTATATAAAATTATGGCCGTGTCACCATGCATTGTAAGGATGAATAAAGTGTAATGTAAGGTTAGAGGGTTAAAAGTGTAAGCGTTAGAGTGTTGAGAGTGTGGCAGATCTCCTTCTGATCTGAGAGCGAGTGTGATTGAGGCAATCCTGAGTTTGATCGGTACAAAGTCTGGCGTTAACGTTATACAATTTGTTTTGTCCATGTTGCCATGGCTATTGTAATGCATTGTAAGGATGAATAAAGTGCAATGTTTTGGTGATGGTCTCTGACAGCCTGGATCAAACAGAAGATCCACACCAAACACGTATTCTTGACCATACTACAAGCGTCAATAATATGCTATGTCCCATGTGAAGTGACGTTTTACATCCACAGTTATCATCATCCAACTGAAGAGACATCACACCATGTCTATCGCGGCAGTGGAATGAGTCTTGACCTACGTAGACTCCAACCTGAAAGAGAGAATTGTCACAGCCTTCGCAAGTCGCATCACGGGAACACTATTTAACCACCCTGTTCATAAAAACAAATCAAGTGTTCTAGCAATTTTTAACCAATAGTTAAGCGCGAAAACCCAACGTAGATGTCTCTCCAGCCAATGAAATTTAAGGTGATGCCGTACCGGGATAAGACGCTATAAAGTGTTAACGTTATATAATAATTATGGTCAAAGTCAACATACATTGTGTTACGAATAAAGTGTAATGTAAGCAATAGAGGGTTAAAAGTGTTATAGCGTTAGAGTGTTGAGAGTGTGGCATGATCTCCTTCTGATCTGAGAGCGAGTGTGATTGAGGCAATCCTGAGTTTGATCGGTACAAAGTCTGGCGTTAACGTTATACAATTTGGTTTGTCCGTAAGCGTTGCTATGGCTATTGTAATGCAGTGTAAGGATGAATAAAGTGCAATGTAAGGTTAGGGTATTAGAGTGTTAAGAGTGTTAGAGTGTTGTAAGTGTGGCAGATCTCCTTGATCTGAGAGCGAGTGTGATTGAGGCAATCCTGAGTGTGAGATCGGTACAAAGTTCAAGCACCGACGCCAAGAAAGAAACCTGATTAAGCATATCAGCAGATATTCTGGAAAACAGACAGAAATCTTGTCCAGTTAAACAACACCAGTGCCAAAGCCAAGATATTTCTGGAAAATTATCATTCGATCGGTTCTCCCCTGGGTAAATCGTATTAAAAAGGAGAGAGAAAAGAAAAAAGAGAGAGAGAGAGAGAGAGAGAGAGAGAGAGAGAGAGAGAGAGAGAGAGAGAGAGAGAGAGAGAGAGAGAGAGAGAGAGAGAGAGAGAGAGAGAGAGAGAGAGAGAGAGAGAGAGAGAGAGAGAGAGAGAGAGAGAGAGAGAGAGAGAAAGAGAGAGAGAGAGAGAGAGAGAGAGAGAGAGAGAGAGAGAGAGAGAGAGAGAGAGAGACTTTTTTTGGACTTTTTCAATGATCTTTTATTTACAATTCAAAACAAAGTCAAATTTGCACAAAAGAATAGTAAATTAATACAGAACATTTTGCAATTCTGAAACATTAGGCACACTCTTTTAAGTAAACAGAAAAGACCAATATTCGGTACATGTAAACATGTAATAGAAACAATAATATTTTAGTGTACAGATACAATACATATTTTAAATACAAAATGAATAGCAAATACTTAACCAATATAAGCATAAAGCTCCTCAAAGAAAGAGAAATACAAAGAAAAGAGAAAAAGAAAGAAGAGGAAAGGGTTCCAGTGCGGAGGGTGCGGCAAACACGTTTTTTGGCGTGAGCCGAACCCACCGTGGTTCCTGAGGTGGAAGTTACTGGCGTTACTGGTGGGCCTTACATCCCACCCCAGTGGCTTCCCAATGGCAGAGAAAGAAAAGAAAGAGAGGAAATCGGAAAGGAGGAGCAAATTTAGTAATTCTACCGGGTTTAATTTAGCCATGTCAGCTTGTCATTAATGATGATGAACAAAGTATTATTTATATTCCATTTTTTAAGAACATCATCATTATTGACAAGTTTAAAGTAGTTGTATTCAAAATAATTTGTTTTGATGTGATGTACGAAAACAATAGGGTCGACGAACAGATGTTCTATAAAGATTGTAAATGACAACGGTAACTGACGATAAGGTAGTTTGACAGGCGCACTGCCTTTCTATTGCGGCCCCCAGCACATGGGATCAAGGCCCAGAGGGTCAAAGTTCAGCAGGGATCAGGAAGAAGCTGGTGAAGAAGCATCGGAGACAGTTGAGAAGAGGTTGAACAGAGGGACACGGATGAATAGATGGCAGATCGCCCTTGTCTCCGCACCCATCCATATGTTGGAAGAGATGGCTTCGGGTTGAGATGATGTAGAACTGGAGGATGGTAGGATGTTGTGTGTAGTTTATTGTAGGTCCTCTTTTGGAAGTTAGACCGTAGATGCTATTCCATTGTATGTTTGTGTTGCTGTCCAGGACTCCGTTTTGATGCCAGTGATGTTTCGTGGAAGGATGCGAGTTGAGATTTCAGTTGATGACATTGTAGATCGTTTTGATGGTGCGAGGATGGCATTGTCCGTTGTTGATGATGACGTTGAGGGGACGATCTGTTTAGATGGGAAACATTTTGTATGCAGAGATGGTGGTAGAGAAAACCTCTCGTCGAATAGAGGAGGGAACAGTATGATGAGTATCGTGTGCACTGAAGAAAGCTGGTTTTGAAGAAGTCGAGAAGATGGAGGACGAGATGTACTAGAAGAGGAGATGATGTCATTTGGCGCCACGATCCGGGAAGTGCGAAGTTGAGAAGATCCTCACCAGGCCGACCCCACGTGTCGAGAGAGCCGCTCAGAGGGATACGCCATCGTCAGTTGCATTTTGAATTAAAGGAATATTTATGGTAAATTAATGACATGGCTACTGAGTCGTGTATTATTTCTAAACCCGAGTTCCCAGACAACCTCCAGGCACGCATGATCTCACCATAAAAGAAGGTAATCCAATGTCAAAAGTGGGGGTCTGTCTTTCAAATAGAAGAGATGGAAGTCATAATTTAGTTTTAGCGACGGAGGTGATTTGAAGAAAAAACCAAAGAGGAATGAGAATTAATTTTAAGGTAACGAAAGAGACGCGTTAATCTAAAGGTGAGAACTCGTGCCTGAGGTTTAACAAGGCCGAACCCCCTTTTGTCAGGTTTCTGATACACAATTTGCTCTTTAAGGCGGTGTTCTTGTTGGGACCCAGACGAAATCAACCAGCCGCCGTTGGAGTTCACTTAGAAATTGTCTGGCGAGCGAGTGCCGCCAGACAATGAAAGGGTTTTTTGATGGCTAGCTGGTTGGCAATCGACCCTCCTTTAAAAGAAAGGAGGTCGAGATGCCAGACCGCCAGCGGAGGGTTTCGGATAACTCGGTTTTTAAGCAAATAGTCCAGTTTTGTCAGTGTATGTTTTGGTGTTTCCTGCGAACTCCGAGGAACGACAGGCCATCGTCATTCACGAAAATTGGCGGTTGATCGCCTCGCTGTCCGATCCAAGATCCCGCCCACAACCCCTGATTTTCTCAGATGGGCGCGCGGCAGAGGCGCGAGCAAAGAGATCGGGTAAATTTTTTAGATCGCGTCAAAGCCGCGTCTGGAGGCGGCAAAACGGAGACATCATCTGCATACGCAGACACCGGAGCAGACGTCAGTTGGTATTCTCCGGAAACCGTCGTCCCGACTTCGCCCCTTTTAGGCGATTTAGAAAAGGGGTTCAATAAGAATCGAGGCACAGTGAACCCGAGAGTGGGCAGCCCTCGACGGATGCCCCTTCTCAACGGAGAAGGGGGGGTCAGGAGAACCGCAGATTTTGGACCAAAACTCTCGGAAACCGCTGTACAGGATTTTATGTAGTCGAGGAAACGGTCTCCGAAGCTCATAGCTCTTGGTGTCGAAGAGGTAGTCGCGATCAACTTTATCGAACGCTTTTTGCTCACCGAGGTTGATTAGGCCAGCGACATCATTTCATTGGCATATTCGATGATGTCCCTATCAGACCCACGTTGTCGCGGGATTGAAGTCCAGGGACGCAGTAGGTCTGATCCTCACCTACGACGCTGCTGATGCACCCTTTTCAGTCTGTTAGCGAGCAAACCTTGCAAAGGGATTTTGTATCGATAGCTTAGAAGGGGAGATTGGGGCCGCCAATTGGCTATGTCGGCCAGATCTCCCTTCTGCAAGAGTACTACCGCCCTCCTGAACGAACGAGAAGCCCGCCGGTGAGAAAGAATAATTTAAAACAGAAAGAGATGTTTTTTAGAATATTCCAAAAGTTTGATAGAATTCACCGGACAGGCCCGTCCAGGCCAGGCGTTTTATCCTTGCTAAGTTGGTCATTATTTCTAATTCCTCTAGAAGAGATCGCTCCAGTCCTCTGCCTCTACAGGATCAAGACGAGGCAGGTCCCTTTAAAACAGCTGCGGCGCCCCCTCATCGGTCGAGTTTTAGAATAGAGGTTTTTGTAGAAATTTTGATACATGATTTTTACACAGAAACATTTTTTGAGTATCAGAATCCAAACGGATTCTGGAGATAGTTTTAGAACGGGATTTAGATTTTCAAGATTAAAAAAGTAAGAAGAGGAGGTATCGACCCGCTGACATGTCGAACTCGACCTGATAAGGGCGCCCTGCGCTCGATTTTAAGATAGAATTAAGTTTTTCTTTTTTGTTCTAAGAGGACCCGCTCGGTCTCCGGTGTGTGATTTCCGGCAGACTGAAGGTCGTCAATAGTCCGATTTATTTTTAAAAGAGCCGCGTTTCGGAAGCAATTTTTTAGAAACACGGAGTAATTGTATATTTGATGTGACTTGCCAAAGTCCCACTTTAAGAATTTTAAAATTTGGGGGAAATCGGACTTGTTTTGACGCCATTCTCCCAGAAACAAGTTAAAATACTTGTTTGTATGTTTCATCCTGAAGAAGTGAATTATTAAAATGTTAGTAGGCGCTACTCCCGGAAATTATTAGCCGGAGGTAGTTGAATTTTTAAAGAAATAGCGGAGGATCAGAAAGAGAACAGGGGGTGTTATTTTGCACGAATGAATAGAGGATAACATATCAGATGAAGATACAAACGATCTAACCTGGCTTTGGAAACACCACACATCCCTGAAGGGGTTATTCCGCAGCCAGGTAAATTGTTGTTTGGGGATTCAGTCTACGCCAAAACATCACACAGAGAGAGTGCACCAAGAAGCCTTCTCTTGAGAGTCACAGACTCTGATCTACGCTCGGTGGGCGCATGCAGATTTGTCCAATGCAGGATTTTCCGTGCAGTTAAAGCTCACCTCCCGGACCCCACAACGGCACTGTCACTGTCACATGAGGATAAATGTTTAGAGAAAGAATTAAAGATTTAAAAGCAAGAGAGTCGCCTTGGGGTACTAACAAATTATAAATGTGGAAAAGAGTTTCATTGATTTAGTTTTGTAATAAAGAAGATGGCCTGGAAAAAATGTTAAGATTTGAAATAATTTCAAATTTTATTATTAACGAGTGTAGCACTCCAGAGCCATAAGAGTTGGAAGGAAGAGAGATAGAGTATTACAGGCTCCAGCAGGAGCTCATTTCCGTAAGGGTACATAAGTCTCTGCGGGATACCATGTCTGGAAAAGGGAAAAAGAAATTTCAAAACAAGCATGTATGGCGGCATTTTTGGTTGGCATTGAACAGCCGCCTGTGTTCAGGGAAATTAATCAGTGACAGTGTTAATAGTACCAAACCAATCAAGACTCTCTCATAAAAGAAAAGCAAAAACAAATTACTTATCTAAAAGTCTTGACTCAACTTGGGTACGCGTTGTTGTAGGCCTCCTGTTGAGAGAGTGGGCTGTTGGTTGCGTAGCGGCTTGGAGCGGTTGCTTCACAAGTCCGGGCATTATTAGCAGCAGGAATCTCGGCCACCTCGATAGGTTTTTTTTCGATTTTTATGGAGGGAGCTAAGAAATTCATGAGCTCTTTAGAAGACAGAGGACCTTGTGTTGTTGAAAGGCAATCAGGCACCGCCTCGTCTGCTCGGTAGTCTGACCGTCTTCCCACATGTCATCTTGGTCGTTCGTCGACGAGGCTGTGAGACAAGGGAGGATTGTGAATTAAGGACTTTGGTTAAGGACTTGGGTGATGGAAAGGGGGAGTCGACTGTCATGGGCATCGCCACCTTCTTCTGCCAAGTTTACGTGGGAGGAGAGGGTGTTCTTAGAGGAGTGAGAACTGAAAAGTATTTGTAGGGAGGGGATTGAGTGAAGATTTTTGAGACGACATCAGAAAAAAGTCTAGGATGGTGGAGGTGGCGATCCCAGACAGAGCAACCTGGGTTTGGGATGGGTGTGATAGGGGTTGAAGGGTGGGAAGAAGGGTTTGGGGAGGTGGGAAAGGGAGTGGGTGGGAGTGTTGGGAGGGGAAGGGGAGGATGGGGCCATGGATGGACGCAGGGCCACGGATTTTTGGCGCAGAGAGCCTCAGACGCCGGAGAAACCGCGGCAAAGCAGGCCCCACAGAGCCTCCGCCGAGCTCCCTCGCTCCCGTGACGAGACGAGGGCCCAACCCCGTTGGGCTCCCCTGCCGGAACGAGGCGTCGACGCAGCGACGCTGACCACCACCACGCACGTGAGGCACTTCCAGTTGAAGCGCACTTCCCCGACACCGGCGCGGCATGTCCAGCCTTCGCACAGGCGGTATTCCCTCCCGACAGGGGCCCGCGAGGGGCCCCCAGAACCTGCAGCGGTCCGAACACCCGAGGGGTCTTTGCACGATCCGGCATCCCTACGGAACCAGCGGACCAGGTTTTTGGAGACTTTAGTGGGTGTTTAGGATCGGGATTTTTGGTTAGTGGGGTTATGGACGAAGGTGGGTGGTGGGTTTTTTGGCGATTGGTCTCGTTTTGCTCAATGTCATCGGTTCCCCTGTTTCACAAGCAGTCGGCTAATGTGGCCGTACTCACCGGCATACGAAAAGTAAACGTACGATTCCGTCGACAGAAACACGACATCGTATAATGTGCTCAAATACAAGATATTTATGTGCTCGTGGCGGAGTGACGTTCGGTTTAAGCACAAGAACATGCACTTGCTGCCTGAACGACATGATATGTGACAGATGTTTTTCCTTGAAACCCAGGGGAATGGACTCTACCTGAGACACCACTTTGCAGAAAGATGACAGGTTGTGTATCAGTACCCGTGTCTGGGATCTCTGGATAAACATTAGAAAGCGTGAACCGGTGGTTGGTTGGACGGATAGGTTGAGTTTCGATGAAGCTGCCATCGTGGGTCAGTCCGTTTTGGACAGCCTCGACGACAGCCCTCCTCGAGCTCAGATATGCTGCTGGTTCGACCGTTTGAAAATCCCGGAAGCCGATAACACTTGCATTATCGGAAATTTGGTTAACCCAGTGAAATGAGATATTGGCGTACGGAGACTGTGTCCAGCGCTTTGTCTGGCGTTAACGTTATACAATTTGTTTTGTCCATGTTGCTGCATGGCTATTGTAAATGCATTGTAAGGATGAATAAAGTGCAATGTTTGGTGATGGTCTCGACAGCCTGGATTCAAACAGAAGATCCACACCAAACACGTATTCTTCGACCATACTGTTGCTACCACACATTACTATGTCCCATGTGAAGTGACGTTTTACATCCACAGTTATCATCATCCAACTGGAAGTGAGACATCACACCATGTTCATCGCGGTAGTGGATATCGAGTCTCTGACCTGCTTTAGGACTCCAACCTGAAAAGAGAAATTGTCACAGCCTTCGCGTCGCATCACGGGAATACTATTTTAACCACCCCTGTTCATAAAAACAAATCAAGTGTTCCTAGTAATTTTTAACCAATAGTTAAGCGCGAAAACCCAACGTAGATGTTCCCTCCAGCCAATGAAATTTAAGGTGATGCTGCTACCGGATAAGACGCTATAGCGTTAATCGTTATATAATAATTATGGCCGTGTCACCATATACACATTGTAAGGATGAAATATGTAAGTGTAAGGTACATAGAGGTTAAAAGTGTTATAGCGTTAGCGTTAGAGTGTTGAGAGGTGGCAGATCTCCCTTCTGATCTGAGAGCGAGTGGATTGAGGCAATCCTGAGTTTGATCGGTAAAAGTCTGGCGTTAACGTTATACAATTTTGGTTTGTCCGTGTTGCCATAGCTATTGTAATGCAGTGTAAGGATGAATAAAGTGCAATGTAAGGTTAGGGTATTAGAGTGTTAAGAGTGTTAGAGTGTGGTGGCAGATCTCCTTTGATCTGAGAGCGAGGTGATTGAGGCAATCCTGAGTGTGATCGGTACAAAGTCTGGCACCGACGCCAAGAAAGAAACCTGATTAAGCATATCAGCAGATATTCTGGAAAACGACAGAAATCTTGTCCAGTTAAACAATACCAGTGCCAAAGCCAAGATATTTCTGGAAAATTATCATCTGATCGGTTCTCCCCCCCCCTAAAATCGTATTAAAAAAAGGAGAGAAAAAGAAAGAAAGAGAGAGAGAGAGAGAGAGAGAGAGAGAGAGAGAGAGAGAGAGAGAGAGAGAGAGAGAGAGAGAGAGAGAGAGAGAGAGAGAGAGAGAGAGAGAGAGAGAGAGAGAGAGAGAGAGAGAGAGAGAGAGAGAGAGAGAGAGAGAGAGAGAGAGAGAGAGAGAGAGAGAGAGAGAGAGAGAGAGAGAGAGACTTTGACTTTTCAAGGAAAACTTTATTTACAAAGCAGAACAATACAAAATTACAGAATATAAACAATGTTTAACAAAAATGGTTACCAATATTACTGTAAAAGTAACAAAACTCTGTAAACTTTGTTTAACGAAGGTAATAACAACAAAACATTATAAAAAGAAAGACAAAAACATTAAAAGATCAAAACAAAACGAAATAAACAAAAAGTAGAGTGGAAGAAAGGATGAGAAAGGAAAGGATCTCTAAAAGGGAGACTGCAAGCACCATGGTGTAAGCAGACTCCTAAAGATTCCAGGGGGGGGAGCCATTACATTTTGGTGGGTCTTAAACCCCTCCAGCAGCTCCCAAAGAGAAAGAAAAGAAGGAAAAGAAAAGGAAAGGAAGAGAGGACCCCACTCGTGAACAGTGGTAGAGACCTTGCCTCCAATCAGAGAGAGATAGGAGTAGCTGTTCAAGGTGGGTCGAAGAGGGGTGGACCGAGAGGGTCAGACAGAGAGAGAGAGAGAGAAGAGAGACATTTCAAATATAATCTTCATTTCGAAACATTTTTAAAAACCAAACATTTTAAAACCAAACATTACAGAAAATGACATTGTATAAATTGTGATAAAATTAAAACTATGAAAGGCACATTCATAAAAATTCCAGCGGTAATATGAACAATAATTATTATATAGATGAAAAGGATTTTGTTAAAAAGAAAAGCTGGTGTATTATAACACAAAACAATGTTTATAAAAGTACATGATCGAGGTATAAAATACAAATGGTTTTAGATAAGAAATATTGAATAAAAAAATATGACTTTTGTTTAAAATGATGGAGATATAAAAGTTTGGTTTGAAATAAAAGGCACATTGAATAGATGAAAGGGCACAGTCAAAAAAAACAATAAAAAAAAAAACACAAGAAGCGCTTTGTGATTTTTTTTTTACATTTTTTTTGAATAATTTGTTTGGTTTTTGTTTGGGTTTGTTTAATACGAAAAGCGTATAAAAAGGCATGTCAATAAATATAGGTAAACATAGAAAAACAAACATACAACAGTATATTTATTTTATTAATTTTTATAAATAATTTTGTTTGAATGTTGGGCTATTTTTTCTTCATTATTTTTTTTTAAACTGAAAAAGCGGTCAAAAGCCACGTTAATTCCCCATTAACAGTTTTAACAAGTGCTGTTTTTGGGGACCATTTCTTTTCGAAGTCATTAAGATTGTTGTTAAGTTTAAAGAAATAAAAAATCAAGTAGAATTTTGTTTTTCAACCGTTGTTCCCAAATTAAAATGGATTTAAAAGTGGCAAGTTCTATAAAGGTAATATATAACGTTCTTGCAGCTGACGATGAGATAGTTTTGCGATCTGCACGGCTTGTTTGTCGCGTCTTCTGGCATGCGGAATCAGAGACCAGTAGGTATTGGTTGAGAGGAAGGCTTGGAAGGAGACGGCTGATGAGGGTGTGAAGAAGCGTTAGAGCTGTTGTACGGACGGACACAGGATGAAAAAAGATGCCAGATCGTTCCCTCTCCGCACCATCCGCATGAAGGTGGAATGTTCTTGTTGAGATGATGAAGCACTGGCAACGACGGCAAAATGTTATGAAACAGTTTATATTGAACATCACCTCCTCTTCGAGGAGGGGCAGTTCATAAGCTTCCTTCCAGTTTATCTCGTTGGGATGGTTCAGGAAGCCGACGTCGTGCCAGTGCGTTCGTGTGTGTATTCTGGGGAGCTCGTTGATATGTTTGTTGATTTGTTCATATATAGCTTTGGATGGTGCGGAGATACCGTTAATGTTGGAAGACAAACTGATCTCCCGAGGGGCAGATCTGGTTTTAAGTTGAAACTTGCGGGAGGAGAAGACTGACGAGACCGTGAAGATTGAAGACATTTGGGAAGAGACGGATGACAATAGAACGAAGACGAAGGAGTTGACGTTGAGAAGACGAGATGAAAGTGGGCGTGGTCCGCACGTAGATTGGATGACGTCGCTGGCGTCGGACCAACGCCCACTGGATGGATGGAGGAGATGACGAACTTGTTTGAATCCGCATGCCAGGAGGCGATCAGTATCTAGGATCATCGTCAGCTGCAAGAGAAGCTAGGATAGAACTGTTAATGGGGAGATTTATGACGTGACTTGTGTTGTCGTATGCAATTATAATTTGAGCCCGGAGGCCGTCCAAGCACGCAACACATCGCTGTAGAAACTGGAAGGGTAACGGGATTCAATGTTTGTTTTAGAAAAATAATTGAAAATCGAATTTTAAGTTTTGATAATTCTGGAGAAAATGAGCGAAGAGGGAAAGAGGGGGTGAGCGATTATTAAGAAAAGCTTGTATGCGATTAAATCTATATGTGAGGGTGCGTGCTTGGAGGCAGGTTAAACCAAGTCCCTTGTCGGGTTTTTGAAGTACAAGTCGTCTCTTTAGCAGGTGTTTTGGATTGGGCCAGACAAAGTCGAAAAGCATTCCTTGGAGTTCGTCAAAGGATGTAGGCAAGGGAGAAAGGACAAGCGAGGGTGTGAAAAGTTTTGGAAGCAGCAAGTTGATTACAAATAAGGACTCTGCCTTTGAAAGAGAGGGACAGGGATAGTTTTTCCAAGAAGTCAACGTTTTTGAGTTTTTCTTTACATTTTTTCCAATTAAGTTGTTCATAACCAGAGTTGTTTCCTAGATGAACTCCAAAAGCGAACTCTAGCCCCTCGCTGTTCCACAAAGAAACCGAGGGCCTATCAACCCGTCTGACCCACGATCCGGCCCATAGCCCCGGGATTTTTTACATTTAAACAAGCAGCAGAGGCGCGGCCGAAAAAGGTCGTAAGTCTCTCGACCGCAGCGAAACCCGCATCGGAGGTGACAAAACAGACACGTCGTTCGCGTATGCCGAAACCGAGCAGTATTCTCCGTATCAGGAAGTTTAAAAGCCACCTTATTGATGTTAGAACGAAGTTTGTTCAAGAGTGGCTCTATAGTGATCGAGTACAGCAGTCCCGAGAGCGGGCACCCTGACGTATGCCCTTCTCAAAGGAGAAGGGCGACCGTCAGGAGCCGCACACCTTGATCAGGCCTCGGAACCACTGTACAGGAGCCGTAAATGACGGAGAAACAACTCCCCAAAGCCCATGGCCCTCATTGTGTTGAAAAAGATAGCAGTGGTCAACGTTGTCAAAGGCTTTTTTTTGGTCGAGGGTTGACCACTGCTAACGGGGCGTCGTTGAGATCAGAGTAAAAAATAATGTCTCGGATCAGATTGATGTTATCAAAATCGACCGCCCCGGTACACAATAGGTTTGATCTTCGTTAACAACGCTGTGAATGCACTGTTTGAGCCTGCTGGCGAGCAACCTGGCATAAATTTTATAGTCCGTGTTAAGAAGGGAGACCGGGCGCCAATTTGCAATGTCTGAGAGGTCTCCTTCTTCGGAATTAAAAGTAATAATAGCACGAGAGAAAGAACGAAGTGAGCCGGAAGTAAAGGAAAAGTTGAGGACAGAAAGAAAGTCATTTTAAGAATTGGCCAAAAGCACTGAAAAAATTCAGAACCAAGGCCATCGAGACCGGGTGATATATTTTTTCCAAGTTGCTCGACAGCAAGGTCAAGTTCCTCAAGAGAAAGAGGGCAGTCAAGGTCCCGCATCTTGAGGTTCAAGCCTATTGAGGTCCTCGGTGATTTCATCAAAGCGTTTCGTCAGTCGGTACCGACTATAGAGATTTTTGTAAAGGTGTGTATGTTTTTATTTCAATTGGGTTTTCGGTGATATTGCCAGAGGAGACGTATTTTTACTGATAGATTTAGATATTGAGTTGTTTTTTTCAAGGTTAAAGAAGTATGATGTGGAAGAGTCGGTTTAATTTATGTTTAAAGCGCGATCTGACGAGAGCGCCTTGAGCTTTTATTTTAAAATGTTCGTTTAATATATTCCTTTGTTCCCGGAGGACCTCTTTGGCTTGAGACGTGAGATCTGGCGCAGTTTGTAACTTTTCAATTTTTGGTTCAGTTCAGAAATAATCCTCGTCTTTCTTTTGCAATTTTTGACTATATTTTTAAAGTAAGAGATTTAATGTGGGACTTACCGAAGTCCCACCACACGGAAAGGTTTGGAAAATTATTTTTTCATGTTGCCAATTGGCCCAAAAGTTACAGATAATATCGTTATAAGCATTGTCGGAAAGAAGGGAGTTGTTAACTTCAATAGGCGCTACCCTCTGGGTAGCAGAGGCAGCTTAATTTGAAGAGAGATAGCAGAATGGTCAGAAAGAGTGCAAGGAATGATTTTGGAAGAAAGGACAGAGGAAAAAATAGTTTCAGGGTTGTAAATGGTCCAGTCTGGCTCTGATGAGCCAGACTGAGACGAGGGATTATTTCTGAACCATGTAAATGTTTGAACATTCGGATTGAGACTGCGCCAGATATCACGCAACGACAGTGTACTCACCGCGTCGCTGAGGGCACATGCAACTTTGGGTCGATGCTCGACTGGCATACACAGACGGTCGACGACAGGGTCTTCCGTGCAGTTGAAGTCACCTCCGATGACGATGACGCCGTCGTTAGCAAGTTGAGCACAATGCTCGCGTGAAGGACTGATGGAATCTAAAAGGAGTTTGTCGTTTTGAGGAATTAAAAAGTTGTAAAGATAGAAAAAGGTATTATTGGTCTTGATTTTGTGAAAAGAATGTGCCCTATTAGAAATAATTTGTGAAGTAACAATAACTGTGTTTGTGTTTTTTTTTTTAATCAGGGTTGTCACTCCTGACCCACGGGTGGGGCTTGGGCAATACAGGGGAGTGTATGGCCACAGTTTCCAAGAGGACTATGTGAAGTTAGGAAATGTGTTTCCTGAAGGAAGATTATTTGTGGATAATTACAAATATTTTCAACATATGTTTTAATGGAGGCATTTTTAAAGTGGCTGTACACCTCCCTGTGTTGAGGTTGAGTAACGACAGCGTCATCGCAAGAGTAGTGAAAAAAACATGTAGACAGGAATGTTTATTTCTGTAGAGTCTTTACGAGTTTCACTAGTCTCTGCTGCATGCTTTTAGAAAACACTTGGGTGGGTTCTGAGGGTTTTAATTGTTTATTAATTTCGGCAGATTGCTCGTAAATTTACGAGCAATCGGCAGGGGTTTCTTTGCCCTTGACAGAAGACAGGAAATGTACAAGCTCGCTGTGAGAGAGCGGGTTTTTCAGGAGAACACTTCTCAGAGAACGGCTCGTCGCCGTCCGTCTGAGAGTCTTCCACATTGTCGAGTCGGTATCGGGGTAGTTGAGGGTGAAGTGGACATAGGTGTAGGAGGGTCTGGCTGGGTTTTGAAGTGGGCGTTGGGGCGGGTTCGATGGGAGTGGGGATGGTTTGCTACAGCGGGGTGGGTTTCGAGGGATTTGACTGTGAGAACAGGGGTTTAGGAGCGGGTGGTGGGGGAGTGATTTAGGGCGGGTGGTGGGGAGGGATTTAGGAGCGGGGTGGTAGGGGATGGGATTTGGGAGCGGGTGGCGGGGAGGGGATTTGGGGGTGGTGGGGGGAGGATTTGGGGCAGGTAGGAGGGGAGGATTTGGGTGCAGGTGGGGGGAGGATTTAGGAGTGATGGGGTAATGGTATGTATGGTGTTAGGAGAGGAGAGACAGTGGGGTCAACGTGCATGGGTGAAGCAATGCGAACTTTCATAATTTTTAGGGGAGAGGGTGCTTTGAGGGAATTAGGAGGTGTGTTCGGCGGGAGTTGGAGGGTAATTTTTTTTGGAAACAACATCTGAGAAAAGACGGGGGCAGGTGGTGGAGTTCCCCAGATGTTGACGGAAGTTGAAGGGTGGGGGGGAGGGATATGGGAGGGCGAGGGATATGGGAGGGCGAGGGACATGGGAGGGAGAGGGATATGGGAGGCAGAGGGATATGGGAGGTAGTGGGGATAAGGGAGGTGGAGGGATATGGGAGGGAGAAGGAATGTGGAAGGAATGTGGGAGGTAGAGGGATGGGAGGGAGAAGGAATATGGGAGGTAGATGGTCTTGAGGTGGGAGAGGGTTGGGCTGGTGAGGAGGGTGGACAGTGGTAGAAGAGTGGGTAGGTTTGGTTATGTGCGGGTTTGGCGGTGGATTGTGTGTTTGTGCGTTTTTAGCAGGGTGTTTAGGATCGGATTTTTTTGCAAAGACTGGGGGTGGGTCGAGAGGATTTGAGTCATTTGTTTTGTTAGGGGCCCTACTCTTCTCAATACAGAAGCGAGAAATATGCCCCAGTCCACCACAATTAAAACATTTTACAGTAAATTCAGTGGTGATGTATACATGAAGCCCCGAGTGCTGAAAGGTTATGGCACTCGGGGTGTAATGTTCTGGGGCATAATCACATGAACCTGCCTTCTGAAAGAAAGGATGGGAATTTTTTTTTTACAACCCAGGGGTAGAGGCTTTACCCTGAGAGACGACTTTGCAGAAATGTGATAGCTGGTGTACGAGAACATAGTCGGGTATTTCTGAGTAACGTTGCTAAGTGTTAGCGTACGGTAGGCTGGACCAGGGTGTCAACTCGCTGCAGGAGCCCTTGTATGAAAAACCAGTTTGTACAGCGTTAAGGGCTACCTGCCTCGAGTCGAAGTAGACTGCAACCCGGCCATGGGAGATTCGTGATGCCGAGTGGATGTGAGCGAAGCCAGTGTATCCGTCATGGCGTCGATGTATGCATTGACGGACACACCGGCATCGGCTTGAATGTAATTCTCACTGTTCCTGTCGGGACGCAGCCCGGACAGGAACAATGGGATCAGTGGTACATTGGGGCCGGGTGCAGTCATCCCTGACCCAGCCTTTGTGTTTGTTGTGCAGTTTGGCTGGCCATGGTGGCCAAACCAAGGTCCTAAACCATACAGAAAACGAAATGAAATTACCTTGAAAAATACGAAATTAATGAAAACCCGACAATATGAGGGACCTATAGTAACCTATGAGTAATAAGTAAGCAAATAATATATAAAAAACTGTTACCATTAGGTGTTCAAATAAACGAAAAACTAGAATCTCCGAGCTCAAAACACACGTCCCTATCACGAAAGAGAGAGAGAGAGAGAGAGAGAGAGAGAGAGAGAGAGAGAGAGAGAGAGAGAGAGAGAGAGAGAGAGAGAGAGAGAGAGAGAGAGAGAGAGAGAGAGAGAGAGAGAGAGAGAGAGAGAGAGAGAGAGAGAGAGAGAGAGAGAGAGAGAGAGAGAGAGAGAGAGAGAGAGAGAGAGAGAGAGAGAGAGAGAGAGAGAGAGAGAGAGAGAGAGAGAGAGAGAGAGAGAGAGAGAGAGAGAGAGAGAGAGAGAGAGAGAGAGAGAGAGAGAGAGAGAGAGAGAGAGAGAGAGAGAGAGAGAGAGAGAGAGAGAGAGAGAGAGAGAGAGAGAGAGAGAGAGAGAGAGAGAGAGAGAGAGAGAGAGAGAGAGAGAGAGAGAGAGAGAGAGAGAGAGAGAGAGAGAGAGAGAGAGAGAGAGAGAGAGAGAGAGAGAGAGAGAGAGAGAGAGAGAGACTTTTTGACTTTTCAAGGAAAACTTTATTTACAAAGCAGAACAATACAACATTAAGAATAGAAAAACAATGTTTAACAAAAAATGGTGGTTTCAAATATTACTGTAAAAGTAACAAAACTCTGTAAACTTTGTTTAACAAAGGTAATAACAACAATACATTATATAAAGAAAGACAAAAACATTAAAAGATCAAAGCAAAACGAAATAAACAAAAGGTAGAGGGAAGAAAGGATGAGAAAGGAAAGGAAAGGGATCTCTAAAGGGAGACTGCAAGCACCATGGTGTAAGCAGACTCCCCTAAAAGCTTCCTGGGTGGGGAGCCATCTGGCATTACTGGTGTGGGTCTTAAACCCACCCAGCGGCTCCCAAAGAGAAAGAAAAGAAAGGAAAGGAAAGGAAAGGAAAGAGAGGACCCCACTGTGAACAGTGGTAGAGACCTTGCCTCCAATCAGAGAGATAGGGAGAAGCTGTTCACAAGGGTGGGTCGAAGAGGGGAAAGGTGGACCGAGAGGGGTCAGACAGAGAGAGAAGAGAGACATTTCAAATATAATCTTCATTTCGAAACATTTTTAAAAACCAAACATTTTTAAAAACCAAACATTACAGAAAATGACATTGTATAAATTGTGATAAAAATTAAAACTATGAAAGGCACATTCTTTTAAAAAAAATTCCAGCGAAGTAATATGAACAATAATTATTATATAGAAAAGCTGGTGTATTATAACAAAAACAATGTTTGAGTAAAATGTACATGATCGAGGTATAAAAATACAAATGGTTTTAGATAAGAAATATTGAATAAAAGCAAATATGACTTTTTGTTTAAAACGATGGAGATATAAAATGTTTGGTTTAAAAATAAAGGTACATTGAATAGATGAAAGGGCACAGTCAAAAAACAATAAAACACAAGAAGCGCTTTGTGATTTTTTTACATTTTTTTGGAATAATTTTGTTTGGTTTTTTGGTTTGTTTAATACGAAAAGCGTATAAAAAAGGCACGTCAATAAATATAGGTAAACATAAAAAAACAAACATACAACAGTATATTTATTTTATAATTTTTTTTAGAAAAGCCACGTTAATTCCCCATTAACAGTTTTAACAAGTGCGTTTTTTGGGGACCATTTCTTTTCGAAGTCATTAAGATTGTTGTTAAGTTTAAAGAAATAAAAATCAAGTAGAATTTTGTTTTTCAACCGTTGTTTCCAAATTAAAATGGGATTTAAAAAGTGGCAAGTTCTATACAGGTAATATATAACGTTCTTGCAGCTGACGATGAGATAGTTTGCGATTCGCACGGCTTGTTTGTCGCGTCTTCTGGCATGCGGAATCAGAGACCAGTAGGTATTGAAGTTGAGAGGAAGGCTTGGAAGGAGACGGCTGATGAGGGTGTGAAGGAGCGTTAGAGCTGGTTGTACGGACGGACACAGGATGAAAAGATGCCAGATCGTTCCCTCCGCACCATCCGCATGAAGGTGGAATGTTCTTGTTGAGATGATGAAGCACTGGCAACGACGGCAAAATGTTATGGAACAATTTATATTGAACATCACCTCTCCTCTTCGAGGAGGGCAGTTCATAAGCTTCTTTCCAGTTTATCTCATTGGATGGTTCAGGAAGCCGACGTCGTGCCAGTGCGTTCGTGTGTATTCTGGGAGCTCGTTGATATGTTTGTTGATTTGTTCATATAGCTTTGGATGGTGCGGAGATTCCGTTAATGTTGGAAGACAAACTGATTCCGAGGGGCAGATCTGGTTTTAAGTTTGAAATCAGGGAGGAGAAGACTGACGAGACCGTGAAGATTGAAGACATTTGGGAAGAGACGGATGACAATAGAACGAAGACGAAGGAGTTGACGTTGGAGAAGACGAGATGAGAGTGGGCGTGGTCCGCACGTAGATTGGATGACGTCGCTGGCATCGGACCAACGCCCACTGGATGGATGGAGGAGATGACGAACTTGTTTTGAACTGCATGCCAGGAGGCGATCAGTATCTAGATCATCGTCAGCTGCAAGAGAAGCTAGGATAGAACTGTTAATGGGGAGATTTATGACGTGACTTGTGTTGTCGTATGCAATTATAATTTGAGCTCCGGAGGCCGTCCCAACGCAACACATCGCTGTAGAAACTGGGAAGGGTAACATGGGATTCAATGTTTGTTTTTAGAAAAATAATTGAAAATCGAATTTTAAGTTTTGATAGTTCTGGAGAAAATGAGCGAAGAGGGAAAGAGAGGTGTGAGCGATTATTAAGAAAAGCAGGTGCGATTAAATCTATATGTGAGGGTGCGTGCTTGGAGGCAGGTTAAACCAAGTCCCCTTGTCGGGTTTTAAGTACAAGTCGTCTCTTTAGCAGGTGTTTTGATTGGGCCAGACAAAGTCGAAAAGCATTCCTTGGAGTTCGTCAAGGATGTAGGCAGGGGGAGAAAGGACAAGCGAGGGTGTGAAAAGTTTTGGAAGCAGCAAGTTGATTACAAATAAGGACTCTGCCTTTGAAAGAGAGGGACAGGATAGTTTTTCCAAGAAGTCAACGTTTTTTGAGTTTTTCTTTACATTTTTTCCAATTAAGTTGTTCATAACCTAGAGTTGTTTCTCAGATGAACTCATGAACTCTAGCCCCTCGCTGTTCCACAGAAACCGAGGGGCCTATCAACCCGTCTGACCCACGATCCGGCCCATAGCCCCTGGGATTTTTTAACATTTAAACAAGCAGCAGAGGCGCGGCCGAAAAGGTCGTAAGTTTCTCGACCGCAGCGAAACCCGCATCGGAGTGACAAACACAGACACGCGTCGTCTGCGTATGCCGAAACCGAGCAGTATTTCTCCCATCAGGAAGTTTGAAGCCACTCTTATTGATGTTAGAACGAAGTTTGTTCAAGAGTGGCTCTATAGTGATCGAGTACAGAAGTCCCGAGAGGGCACCTGACGTATGCCCTTCTCAAAGGAGAAGGGCGACGTCAGGAGCCGCACACCTTGATCAGGCTCTCGGAACCACTGTACAGGAGCCGTAAATGACGGAGAAACAACTCCCCAAAGCCCATGGCCCCCCATTGTGTTGAAAAGATAGCAGTGGTCAACGTTGTCAAAGGCTTTTTTTGGTCGAGGTTGACCACTGCTAACGGGCGTCGTTGAGATCAGAGTACAAAATAATGTCTCGGATCAGATTGATGTTATCAAAAATCGACCGCCCGGTACACAATAGGTTTGATCTTCGTTAACAACGCTGTGAATGCACTGTTTGAGCCTGCTGGCGAGCAACCTGGCATAAATTTTATAGTCCGTGTTAAGAAGGGAGACCGGGCGCCAATTTGCAATGTCTGAGAGGTCTCCTTCTTCGGAATTAAAGTACAATAATAGCACGAGAGAAAGAACGCGGAAGTGAGCCGGAAGTAAAGGAAAAGTTGAGGACAGAAAGAAAGTCATTTTAAGAATTGGCCAAAAGCACTGAAAAATTCAGAACTAAGGCCATCGAGACCGGGTGATATATTTTTTCCAAGTTGCTCGACAGCAAAGGTCAAGTTCCTCAAGAGAAAGAGGGCAGTCAAGGTCCTCCGCATCTTGAGGTTCAAGCCTATTGAGGTCCTCGGTGATTTCATCAAAAGCGTTTCGTCAGTCGGTACCCGACTATAGAGATTTTTGTAAAAGGTGTGTATGTGGGTTTTATTTCAATTGGGTTTTCGGTGATATTGCCAGAGGGGAGACGTATTTACTGATAGATTTAGATATTGAGTTGTTTTTTCAAGGTTAAAGAAGTAGGATGTGGAAGAGTCGGTTTCATTTAAGTGTTTAAAGCGCGATCTGACGAGAGCGCCTTTGAGCTTTATTTTAAAATGTTCGTTTAATATATTCCTTTGTTCCCGGAGGACCTCTTTTGGCTTGAGACGTGAGATCTGGCGCAGTTTGTAACTTTTCAATTTTTTGTTCAGTTCAGAAATAATCCTCGTCTTTCTTTTGCAATTTTTTGACTATATTTTTTAAAGTAATAGATTTAATGTGGGACTTACCGAAGTCCCACCACAAGGGAAAAGGGTTTGGAAATTATTTTTTCATGTTGCCAATTGGCCCAAAAGTTACAGATAATATCGTTATAAGCATTGTCGGAAAGAAGGAGTTGTTAAATTTCCAATAGGCGCTACCCTCTGGGTAGCAGAGGGCAGCTTAATTTGAAGAGAGATAGCAGAATGGTCAGAAAGAGTGCAAGGAATGATTTTTGGGAAGAAAGGACAGAGGAAAAAATAGTTTGTGGGTTGTATGGTCCAGTCTGGCTCTGGATGAGCCAGACTGAGACGAGGGATTATTTCTGAACCATGTAAATGTTTGAACATTCGGATTGAGACTGCGCCAGATATCACGCAACGACAGTGCACTCACCGCGTCGCTGAGGGCACATGCAACTTTGGGTCGATGCTCGACTGGCATACACAGACGGTCGACGACAGGGTCTTCCGTGCAGTTAAAGTCACCTCCGATGACGATGACGCTGTCGTTAGCAAGTTGAGCACAATGCTCGCGGAAGGACTGGATGGAATCTAAAGCGAGTTTGTCGTTTTGAGGAATTAAAAAGTTGTAAAGATAGAAAAAGGTGTTATTAGTCTTGATTTTTGTAAAAAGAATGTGCCCATTAGAAATAATTTGTGAAGTAACAATAACTGTGTTTTGTGTTTTTTAATCAGGGTTGTCACTCCCTGACCCACGGGGTGGGCTTGGGGCACAGGGGAGTGTATGGCCACAGTTTCAAGAGGGGGGTGAAGTTAGGAAATGTGTTTCTGAAGGAATATTATTTGTGGATAATTACAAATATTGTCAACATATGTTTTAATGGAGGCATTTTTAGAGTGGCCTGCACACCCTCCTGTGTTGAGGCTGAGTAACGACAGCGTCATCGCAAAGAGTAGTGGAAAAACATGTAGAAAGGAATGTTTATTTCTGTAGAGACTTTACGAGTTTCACTAGTCTCTGCTGCATGCTTTTAGACACACTTGGGTGGGTTCTGAGGGGTTTTAATTGTTTGGCTAATTGGCAGATTGCTCGTAAATTTACGAGCAATCGGCAGGGGCTTTTCTTTTGCCTTGACAGAAGACAGGAAATGTACAAGCTCGCTGTGAGAGAGCGGGTTTTTCAGGAGAACACTCTCAGAGAACGGCTGTCGCCGTCCGTCTGAGAGTCTTCCCACATTGTCGAGTCGGTGTCGGGGTAGTTGGAGGGTGAAATGGACAGGTGTAGGAGGGGTCTGGCTGGGTTTTGACGTGGGCGTGGGGGCGGGTTCGGATGGTAGGGGGGTGGGTTTGCTACCGCGGGTGGGTTTCGGTGGGGATTTGACGGTGAGAACTGGGGGTTTAGGAGCGGGTGGTGGGTGAGTGTATTTAGGAGCGGGTGGTGGGGGAGGGATTTGCAGCGGGTGGTAGGGGATGGGATTTGGGAGCGGTGGCGGGAGGGATTTAAGGGTGGTAGGGGAGGATTTGGGTGCAGGTAGGAGGGAGGATTTGGTGCAGGTGGTGGGGAGGATTTAGGAGTGATGGGGTAATGGTATGTATGGTGTTAGGGAGAGGAGAGATAGTATGGTCGACGTGCATGGGTGAAGCAATGCGAACTTTCATTATTTTTTTGGGGGGAGAGGGTGCTTTGAGGGGAATTAGGAGGGGTGTTTGGCGGGTAGCGGGAGTTGGAGGGGTAATTTTACGTTTGGAAACAACATCTGAGAAAAGACGGGGGGCAGGTGGTGGAGTTCCCAGATGTTGACGGAAGTTGAAGGGTGGGGGCGAAGGGATATGGGAGGGCGAGGGATATGGGAGGGAGGATATGGGAGGGAGTGGGGATATGGGAGGGAGTGGGGATATGGGAGGGAGTGGGGATATGGGAAGTAGAGGGGATATGGGAGGTAGAGGGGATATGGGAGGGAGAAGGAATATGGGAGGTAGAGGGGATATGGGAGGGAGGAGGAATATGGGAGGTAGATGGTCTTGAGGTGGGAGAGGGTTGGGCTGGTGAGGGAGGGTGGACAGTGGTAGAAGAGTGGGTAGGTTTGGTTATATGTGCGGGTTTGGCGGTGGGGTCGTGCGTTTGTGCGTTTTTAGCAGGGTGTTTAGGATCGGATTTCTTATTTGCAAAGACTGGGGTGGGTTGAGAGGGATTGAGTCATTTGTCTTGGTCAGGGCCCTGCTGCTCTTCTCACAGAAGCGAGAAATATGCCCCAGTCCACCACAATTAAAACATTTAACAGTAGATTCAGTAGTGATGTATACATGATGGTTTCTCCCCGAGTGCTGAAAGGTTATGGCACTCGGGGGTGTGATGTTCTGGGGCATAATCACATGAACCTGCCTTCTGAAAAGAAAGGATGGGAGTTTTCTTTTTTTTTACAACCCAGGGGTAGAGGCTTTACCTGAGAGACGACTTTGCAGAAAGGTGATAGCTTGTGTACGAGAACATAGTCGGGTATTTCTGAGTATACGTTGCTAAGTGTTAGGCGTACGGTAGGCTGGACCAGGGGTGTCAACTCGAGGTAGGAGCCCCTGTATGAAAACCAGTTTGTAAGTTAAGGGCTACCTGCCTCGAGTCGAAGTAGACCTGCAACCCGGCCATGGGAGATTCGTGATGCTGAGTGGATGTATGCCAGCCAGTGTATCCGTCATGGCGTCGATGTATGCATTGACGGACACACTGGCATCGGCTTGAATGTAATTCCACTGTTCCTATCGGGACGCAGCCCGATAGAACAATGGGATCAGTAGATACATTGGGGCCGGGTGCAGTCATCCCTGACCCAGCCTTTTGTGTTTGTTGTGCTTGGCTGGCCATGGTGGCCAACCAAGGTCCTAAAACTATATAGAAAACGAAATGATTTTACCTAAATAAATACGAAATTGATAATAAACCCAACAATATGAGGGGACTTATAGTAATCTATGAGTACTAAATAAACAAATGGTATAAAAAACTGTTACCATTGGGTGTTTAAAATTAACGAAAATACCAAATTCTCCGGAGCTCAAATGCACACGTCCTATCGCTGTGAAAGAGAGAGAGAGAGAGAGAGAGAGAGAGAGAGAGAGAGAGAGAGAGAGAGAGAGAGAGAGAGAGAGAGAGAGAGAGAGAGAGAGAGAGAGAGAGAGAGAGAGAGAGAGAGAGGATGGGAGAACGCACTCCCATTCCCACAGTGTGCTTTGTTTTTCTCTCACTTTGATTATTTCATTGTAATTTTTGTAGTACTGAAAAATAATTGTTTTTGATTCTCAGCCCCCCACCCTAAAAAATGTTCTGGATCCGCCCATGGACCACCCCATGTAACACCACAACACTCAGCCTCCCTCGGCTTTCCAAGCTTTTCTACCCATTAATAACCATGGTCGGAATGATGTTTTAAATCGTCGGCTGAAGAGACTACGATGTCCAGCGGTGTCAGATGGTTGCGAATTTGGCTGAATTCTGGTCAAGGGGCGTACGCGCTCAAGCAGAACTGTTAACATCGTTAAGATAATTATAGACACCACTAAGCCACTACCATAGGCAAATAATACATGTTAATAATAATGGAGTTTATTGAGTACCATTAGACAGAGATTGTTTTCAAGTTTTGGGAAAACGGAAGAAACATTGCATTTCGAATGGAATTTAATTTATGCAAACTTGTGATAAAATGAATTGTCGTACATGAATATAATCTGGTAAATATTGTAAATAGTTGTTTGATAGAAATACAGTAATTCAATGACTGATTTTCCTTGTCTCCTAGTCGCTCATTTCTGCCTTGTAATTTATTTATTTAGTTATTTATTGATTGATTTTATTTATAGATTGATTTTTTTTTTTTTTAACCATGGTCATCACTCAATAAAAAAACATAATCTATTAAGGAACGGAAGTGGTGACAAAATGCATAAATAAAATACGGTTCTCCTTTGTATTTAGTAAAGGGGATAAATATGGCCAATACAAATGTTCCTACGAGCTACGGACGCTTCATGACGACCGCGTCACTCCATTTCGTTTCAAATTGGAATGTATATGAAAGCATTTATAATAGAACAATCGTGACTTTTGATTTGTAAATTGTCAATATAGGCACATTTAGCATAAAATAGGCAAACGAGGTTCAGCTGTACACGAGAATAAAATGGAATGATGTATAGTGTGTCTGCTCTGAAAAGCAATTAAAATAGTATGGAAGACATGTTTTATGACCGTCACCTCCTCCATAAATAATGGGGTCAGGACATGTCAACCGTCCCCAAGGGATCGCCGCTGACCATGCCTACGAGTGTCCATGCGGTAGGTTGCATGCAGAATTACAAGCAACTATCCAGCTGTTAGATACAGCCATACACACAGTCTGAGTTATACATTATAATCTATACCTAAGTATAATCTATACCTACCAAAAACAGTTTTAGGGTTCCACACATTCTCATGTCTTATCTGTACCTCGATGTGATCGTGGAAAGCCTCCCATACAGCGTGAGAGACATTGTTGCTAGGATCAAATGTCCACCTTTAAGGGAGAACAGTTTAAGTTTTAATTCAGGAACTACATATGACTTGATTATTGTGGTTTTGTCATGAAGCCATAATTATGTTGGTTATATTTTGACTCATATTTACTGACTTTTAGTGACATTAATGGTTCACTAGCCATACGCTGATGAGGTTTCGAGGTTATTTCAACTTATTTTCCGCATTTTCGTGGTAAATACAGTAAATACAATTACTGAGAACCAATATGGCCGCCATTTCGTGATAATAATATATATTTGTATAAATACAATATGTTGCTAAAAACTCAAACTATTGTGTTGTAATCATTTAAAGCCCATAGTTATACAGTGTGTCTCAAAAAAAATGCAATCAAAATTTTACGGAATGCCAGACGTAGAATGAGTAACCAACACAGGGCACAATATTGCTGATCAAAAACCAGTACAGAGTCAGTAAATAAAAATCCCTCTCAGAAACTACACAAAATGTCTAGATGGATGTCTACTCAATATGAGCTCCAACCCTATACTGACTAAGATCTATTTCATTTCTCAATATCAAAGGCCCTTGCGTGTGGCCGAATTTGATTGGTTAGTTACCATGACGTAATTGCCGTATCTAACGCAATGATAGACAGCGTGCAGCGTGTATGCGCATGCACGTACTATATGGAAGATTTCAAGAACACTTGGATCAATTATATATTTAATCAAAAACCCTTTGTTGTCCAGTTAAAAACGTATTCCATATACGCGTGAAATATACGGAAGCGTTAAAGGTGCAATACCGTCACGATCAGAGCAGACTTCCAATAGGGCATGAAACCGGTGTCCTAGTTTACGATGAACACAGTGACTGAATATTACTGACTCATTTATGCAACAGCAACGATAATCAGACCGTATAATGCGGGGGTATTATTTTAAAATAAGCACTCCAATTCCATGCCCTGTTGATCAGCACATTATTGTGACATAGCATAACTCACTCCATCCACTCGAAAAAAAAAGCAACAAACGGTTGTATATATTAAAAGATGGATGATGTACATTTCATAACATGCGTGTAATTTGATATCAGCAACCGGAGTGGTACAATTACAATAGGTGTCTAAACTATAGTGGTCAAAGGTAAACATTTGGTAAGTTGTCAAACATTAGAATGAATACTAACAATGTAAATATATTTTCACTAGTATCACAACAACATGCTGAAACTTTCACAAGACTGTTTTCCATTATTATATCTTGATTCTTACGAAGTATTATGTTTGTCCAGTAAGAACTGACAAGGAACCAGACATTTTAGTTAATAACATAATTTTGGTGGTTAACCATTTTTATTGACTCTAAATATATCTAAATAAAATGGATCCCTAATCATCCTTGGGGAAAATCGTTTTTAATTAAGAATATTAGGAATAAAAATGGCCGCCAGCAAGTGCACAATATACATGAAAAGAAATGTATTTCAGACACCTAAATTTAAAAACACAAATATGCAGGGAAACAACCCAAAACAGTATGTATAAATGACATTACAAATGCAGTAGATAATAACTTAACATTAAGACAAAAAATATGATTTTAATGAGGAGCCTCGTAGCCAAACAAAGAGATCACTTAACTAAGGAGTTAATCCACCATAATCCATGTGGTCCTGGTGGATACACAAAGAAACAACAACCACAACTGAACTAATGCTATAATCCCTTGACAATAGCTATTACTGGACAGCTGGGCCCATATTCATAAAAGCCTGCTAAGCCTAGTTGGTAACTAAATTGGCCCCTAACTGCCAATTAAACCTAGTTGGATACTAAGTGTTATTCATAAAATGCCGCTAAGCTTAGTGGACTGCTAAGTTGTCTGCTAACTTTAGAGGTGATCTTGGGTACCTCTAAGTCACTAGTTGACAACTAAACCCTTCATTTGTATGTTTGACTCTCAGTTAACGATGCTGAGAACATAGAACTGCCTGTACATTGTATTCGATAGGCTCACACACACAGTTCGTGCATGCACAGCTCTATTGTTAGACACATAAACATGCCACTCATATTGAAAGTGAAACTTACCCATAATTGCGTTTTGTGCTTTGGAACAATGCCAACTGCTAAGTTAACAAGCAACTAAATCCTAGTTGACAACTACCTGGCACTGTCCCTAGCAGGGTTTTATGAATATGAAAATAGCAAGAAACTATGGAGCAGGCAACTAGGCATTTAGCAGCCTGCAAAGGCCTAGTTGGCTGCTAGTTTAGCAGGCTTTTATGAATATGGGCACAGGACTCTTCTATTGTAGCGTTCAGAGAGTGTAAACCCAATTCGAACCTGCCAAAAACGGGCGATAAATGGAGGTTGGGGGAAGATCTCCTCCTTACTCATTATTCCAATAATTGATGCCAATGGTGGTACCGGTAAATTAGAGTGTACGATTGATAAATAAGAGTGCAATCTCATTCAGTTGCATTTTATGTATATTGCCTTGTTTTACTCAAATAACATTGTATACAAAAACAAATAAGTAAACAAACAAACAAACAAACAAATAAAAAAAAACACAATGAGATGTCCATTTCACAAGTAGTTGACTAATTTGACCATATTCAGTCAGAATATAAAAATGGGTGAGAAACCTTTTTTTTCAAATACTGGTGCAGCAATAACAGAGCTTTCATGTTTCAATTGCAGGCAATCGTCAGTTGCGAGTGGTTGATTCAAAGGAATCGTGTCGTCTCTTGTCTTAACCTCGGATAAGCAAATTGTGTTTTGCATATTGGCTGTAGTTTGTGCCGGCGCGTTAGGAAGTATTGACGGTACAGGATTCTAGTCCAGAATGTTAAGGTAGATAAAATGTCACTGAAAGTAAACATAGGTTGGCTTTAGATTAAATTAAAAACCTTTATCATTTTTCCGAGTGGAGGTTTTGCATTGTAGGTTTATAGAGATCACATCGCTATATTTCGACTAATTTGGTTTGGTTGAGCATTCATATTGGACATTAACAGTGTACAGATGAATGTTTTGGTCCAATTTGGAAAAATATGCAATGCCAAAAAAGAAATTAAATTTTAAGAAATGGTGGGGAATTGTCTTCAAAATAGCGAAAACACTGAGGGCGATACATCTTTAAAAAGAAAACAGTTGAAAATATTTATTATGCACTCGTTTCTCTCTAGCATAGGGAAAACCATGACATCAGAGCCAATATGTGTACAAATATGGCGTATAATTGATTGGTTTACGGTCAACTCACTTGCTACGTGCATTTTAATGAGCGCCTATTGTTAAATTGATGAGGCTGTCGCCGGCGAAATCTTTTTCTCTCTCTCTCTAAAATAGGGGTAATTTTCTAATTTACCTACACTTGCAATACACTGGCTATATCACCTTGTTGCAATGAGTGATGTGTTTATTAAGGGTATCGAAATAATGACAACAGTCTAATTTATATATTTGACTTTTTCAAACATTTTTCACTCATACTTTTTTTATTTGTTTTATTTATTTATCTATTTTGTTGGAAAATCATATCACATCTTAGTAGGTAATTAACAGAACGTGTTTATCCACATTTTGAAGATGCTCATTTGAACAATAAATAAATAAATAAACGCCCTTGATATAATACACATGAATTAGCTTTTGTGTCTAGACCTAGTATAGTTTGGTGTGATTTATGTTCACCCACCCACCCACACACCCACCTACCAAGCCTATGGACTATCCCCCCTGTCCAACACCTGGGGGATATATCCCTCATCGCCCCGGGATTTACACCCGTGGCTAATACGACTTAATCATTTGGGGTATTATTTTCAGTCACTGAGTTAATCTAAAACTAACACTCTGATTCCATGCCCTGTTGATCTTGACGATATTGCCCCTTTAATTTGTTTCCACGGCATTTCCATGATCGTCACTCAAGGGCATCTTATTTGCGCATGCCCGCTAGATGTATTGTACATACCAATTTCAGTTTAATCTATAACATTGATGCCAGTGCTGTGGAGTCGACTGAAGGTCTACATTGGTGACTTGAACAGCTTTCACAATGACCTTTTTTGTAGGAATGCTCACAATTCTGTCGCTTTTCCTACATGCGAATAATTCGGAAGGTAAACTGGATAGTTTCATTGTTTTCCTTAATTAGTTTAATGCACAGAAGTGCTTCGTCTATCTTCCATAGTCAGTCTTGTGCATACCAGCGAATTCGCAACAGTTGATATCTTAAATACAACAAGTTATGTTAAAAAGAAATAATATTGTTAATATTTCCTTTTAACAAAACTTGATGTATTTCAGCTTTAAGTATACATTAATGCCACATGCTAACTAATTATTCCTAAGACAAAAACATTTGCTCTGTATGGTATTGTTTGCTCTGTAATTGCATTTGGATAAGTAAGGCTTATTATTTCATTAATCAAAATTGTGACATTTTGTCAAACTTTGTTTTTTATTTATTTATTTTAGGTATGGTCTGCTCTATAGGAAGAGAACCAGATCCCAACTCAAACAATATATACCGCTGGTTAATTCCATTTGAGGATCCATGTCAGTGTACCGAGATTCAACCAGGTGGTATGAATACTCACACACCATGTAGACCCTTCAATGTGACCTACTATGACTCCTTTCTGATCAGCAGCGACCCCAAAGAGATTCGAAAATGGCTGCAATGTGGTAAGTAATTTATGATTTATGTTATCACAATTATATGATACAAAACTGCCACGATACGCATCACGATGCTAAAGCGTGTATTGCGATACTGATGATTTTTGGATCTTTAAAAAAATTCAGGCATCGGTGAATCGTTACACCCCTATCTGAAACCGACTGTATGTGTATGCATGCCCCAAACACTTTTTAAAATATAACTTTCAAACACATACAATCAAGGGCTGATCTAGAACCCTCCCCAAAAATGGGGAGGGGCGGACCTGACAGGAATATATATATATATATATATATATATATATATATATATATATATATATATATATATATATATATATATATATATTTTGTTTTTAAATATTTGTATGCACTCCCTTATGCAATATCAGCATTTTCACATTTGCACTTGTGAGTAGTACCTCTTTTTTTGAATTTCCCCACCAATTAGACGACTATTTATTTATTTATTTATTGATTATTAGTATTATTTCAGTTCTTTTAAGGGGAGGACGTGAACTCAACTTTATTATTTTGTTTCTTTTTATTTGTTGTGGGTGGCGCTTTTATAAAAAAAAAAAATTATAAAAATAAGCATTTTCAGATTGCATTTTAGCTCATGATCCAGTTGTGAATAGTAACCTCTTTAATTTTCACAGAGGACTATTTATTTATTTATTTATTTATTTATTTATTTATGGTGCAGTAAACTTTGGAGCATCTTCAAGACTATCATCCACTTTGACCATCAGTAACTCTTGGTTTATATAACTTAAGTGGCTGTTTTGAACTAATTATTATATTCGTTTTTTTTAATAGATTGATGCATTTAGGAATAACATTTATGCATGCTACAGTGAAACTCATCTAAGGCTGCACAATTATTATCGGGAGAGGTGTGGTAATGAAACTATGGATCTCACAATATCTAATTAAATTTTACTTGAAGTTATTTTCGGCCATTCAAGGCCAATCTACAAGTATTACACTAATACAGTGTATTAACCGGGGTGGGAGATGACAACCTTCACGTGGTCCACCCTGTTTCAACTAATGTCATCAAACCGATGTATGCAGCTACTAGCACTCTAAGCTGCTCATCATCATACGAAAGAAGAAGTGTATTAACCAGCTGATTACATTTTGGGAATCTATATTACAGTTAAACTAATTCAATTAGGCTTGAGAGTCCTACACGTTGTAATTGTTGAATTTTAAATATCCCCCTTGAATCTTGAGTATTAGGCATCACAGCATGTGTAGGGGGACTCTTACATGGCAGAATACCCTGTTATTGTTAAACTTCATCTAACCATGACAGAATAAAGATACTAAACTTAATTTGCTTACATACATAAATTTGAAACAATTGATCAAGATGATGGTGATGGTGAAAAAGTGTTTTGCGTTCATGCATACATACAGAACCTGTGTATTATGTAATGTGTATTATATAAAATACCCCATTATTTGAAACAAAAATCATCTGCCTATGAAAGCTATGAAAACTGAATTTTCGTACATGCATAGATAGGATAATTTTAAGATGTAAAAGTTTCAGTTACATGGGTAGTGGTCCAGCTGGTCGACCATGCATTAGAAGATTTGTTTATTTTGTTTAATGTTTTAATTGTTTTATTATTATTATTTTTTGTTTTGGGGTCTGCGAACCGATCTTTAGACCCCAGCCAAACCTCCACTGAAAGTATAATTGTTAATAAACATAAAATATCAAAGCATTCTGACCACTCGTTAGGGCACCAGAAAGGCCCAAAAGTGGCAAAAAGTCACTTGTGTTGGCTCAATTGTGAGTTTTGAAATAACTTAACAAGGAGATGTTATATACTCCTTTTGATAGCAGATTGTAGCAGATTGCTTACAATTACCAATTTGAAGTAAACAATTTAAAAAAACATTTTCAACCAATTCGTCCCTAATTTGCCATAGTGACCAATCCCAAATTAAGTTGGCATAGTGAACAATGCGGTATTGGTCACTTTGAGAAAGTACAAAAATGACCAGTTACAGCATTCGTCATTTGAATGCATGCTCTATCTCCAAAACTATAAGGAATACATGCACGTGGATTAGATACAATGGTAGGTCAGATTGGTCACTATCATGGCAAATTATGGACAACTTGTGAGTTTTGAAAGACCCCTAATTTAACAAGGAGATGTTATATACTCCTTTTGATAGCAGATTATAGCAGATTGCTTGCAATTACCAGTTTGAAGTAAAAAAAATAATAATAATAAATAAATAAAAAAACTTCACCCAATTTCGAGATATAGTCCTCTGAAAGTGATAAAAAAAATCACCGACACACACAACTTTGAGCGAGAAAAGGGGTGTGGCTATATTTTTCAGGAGCACGGAAATGACTTGGAATTGGGATCCGAGCAAAATTTAGTTATGTGTTCATTACTCCAAAAGAGAAATCAGAAAACAAAATATCAGCAAAATCTAAAAAAAAAAAAAAATTCAAAAACAACAAAATCGTAATCCGTCACTTCTATCTCAAAGTGTACATTTTCAATATCTTCAAAAGGTTCACCAAGTCCTACAGACTCTATGTACCACACGCACACCTTGGCTTCGTTCGAGTGCCAAAGGAATGACCAACATCTCTGTCAACCATGGGAACTGGAGGAAGCCTATCAGGTGGGTCATTTAGGCAAAATACCCACTGACACCGGTTTCTGGTATTCAGTGCCTGAAAGTCAGGTTGAGTTGAATTCGAGCGGGCTGACCTACTTTGATCTACCAGGGCCACTCATCACGGTGGAGATCTACGGTAAGGACGACCTTGTTGGGATGGCGGCTGCTTGCTCTGCCCTGGGAGCTCATCTCTGTGCCCTGGCTGAGTTGAAAGAGGCATACTTGAGGGATATCGTCAACCATATGCAGTTTGGATGTACTTCTCACTACCCAACCGCGATGTTCAACTTCTCAGTGATGGGTGTGGCAGCTACATAGGTGAAGAGTGTTACGAAGGCGTCGTGCCAAACACACCGAGACCAGACAATACCACTCGTGTAAGCTGCTGTCCAGTTTGGAGTGTGGTGACCTCAGCTGTCATCTGCTGCCCCGGAAATCCTGGGTTGATAAACCCTCGATACCCCATCATTACGACGGAGAGCTACGCATTGAATGACCGTGTTGAGATGGAGGCTGCTTGCTTACTCCTGGATGCTCATCTCTGTACCCTGGCTGAGTTGAAAGAAGTATACTTGATGGGTTACCGTCAACCATCATCGTATACTTGGTATTACTTCTCACTACCAAACCGCGATGTTCAACTGTTCATTGACGGGTGTAGCGTCTACATAGGTGATGAGTGTTACGAAGGCGTCGTGGCAAACACCCCAAGACCATATCCTACTGGTCATGTATTCTGCTGCCCAGTGACATCTCAATGAATTTGCTGAGCTGCCTGGAGGCACCGAAGACCACATGTAATAAGTGTGGTATTACTGCATTGGTTTAACAAGAAATAAATATTAGTGGCATATTTAGAAGGAGTGTCTAGGGATAGCCCAAAGGGAATAACAATAACTATAGAATACAAATTTGTTAATTTGTCAATAATAAATTAATTCTCTAATTTAATCTTTTGTTCGTTTATTCGTTTGTTTATTTATTCGATTATTTTGTTGCTCGCGAATTTGTTTACTCGTTTAATTCAATGTTTGTTTGTTCGTTTGCTGGGGTGTTTGTTTGTTTGTTTGTTTGCTCGTTTCATTTAAATTCGTTTAATTCAATATTTGTTTTTGTTCTTCTAATGGTCCCCTAGACTTTGTTAGTTGCCCACCTTGGTGGGCCATGACCAATACCTGGCGGCTTGTGAGCCCATACCTTATTTATTTGTGATTGATTGTTTACCATCACAAATGTCATGGTTGTTTTGCTTGTTCTTTGGATTGAATATTTTGTTTACTATTTCATACATTATTACTGCTTTTGTTATTCGTTTCTAAATGTGTAATTACTTTCTGTATTTATTTTTTTTCTCTTTCCAATAATCACTTGTAAAGTCCAAAACAGTTTTTACTTGTTTTCTTCATGTATTCATTTGTTCTTGAAGTGAAGTTCGAGTTATAATATCAACTAGTATCGCTAATTTGTTTACTCATTTAATTTAATTTCCTTTTAATGTTTGTTTGTTCGTTTGCTGGAATGTTTGTTTATTCGTTTATATTTCTATAGTTTCTATCTCGCATGATGACGATCAGAGCATACTGATGGAAATGTCGAGTTGTAACCACCAGTTCTTTTCAGAAGTAATTACCACTCAATAAAAAAATTCACATTGTGGCACCACAATTCGTCTTACTTATTTTGTATTTCTTACATTACTGTTTGGTAATAGGCCTATAGGAGTTTTGTTTTTTACCTGGCCCAGTCATAACTGTAAGGATTTCCTCAACTACTTGAGGTATTTGAAGGTTAAACAAATGTTGAGTTTTAAAATGCTGTTCTTCTCCTTAGTTCAGGTTAAGCCTCAATTCTTCGCTAGAAGGGCAACAGCTACAATATTGACCGTTCATAATGGCCGCGACACTACATGTATGCACATACTTGCACAATGACTTGTACGAAGCTGTCGTCGCTGGGCGTATAAATTATGCATAATGTTTTGTACACGACTTCAGTACCGTGACACTGTACGTGTGTGAACGCGTAGTGTAAATCACTAGCTACATGCCGAGTACACGCGGATATCTCACCCACAATCGATTCACGTATAATCTTAACTATGCCTTAACTAATGAGCAGTGGCGTAGCCACGGTGGCCTGGGAGGGGGACACGTGTCCCCCATGAATTTCCAGTGCCCCCATGAATTTCCAGTGCCGCCCCTCCCAGCTGCCCCCACGAAAATTCCCGATAGTGCCCCCAAAAGAGAAAATAAAAAGAAAATGGTAAACCCATACCCCCTGCCCCGTGCTCCCCCTGCCCCGTGCTCCCCCCGCCCCGTGCTCCCCCACTGAACAAGTGATGGCTACGCCGCTGCTAATGAGACGGATAACTTAATTGCTCAACAATCGTTTACCTAGAACCGCCTCAATCAGTTGACAAAACTCCCACTGCTGTGAGATTGTTCGCCTTCGTGTTCTCCATCTTGAATTTCACGTTGAATGAGTCACAGAGTGATTTTATGTAAAATAAAATCACTATTTTATACACTTTCATTGTAAAATTCTACTCAACAACTGTAAAATTTCTTTATAACATAGGTAAAACTTACACAACTCTGGTCAAGTTAAAATTTTACTCTGGAGTCATGTATTTTTACGTTTACAAAATAGATTTGTATTATTTATGGAGTGCCATGGCCGTGCGGTTTAGTGCATCGGATTTGGGTTCTGATGGCCGAGTCGTCAGAATGTGGGTTCGAATCCTAACCGCGACCATGGTGCTTGTGTCCTTGAGCAAGACACTTTACCATAATTGCTTCTCTACACCCAGGGATAAATGGGTACCTGTGAAGGCAGAGTTGGTTGTTGTGTTTGATTAGCCCTATCTGCGCTGTAATGGCAGCAATTGAGCGGTATACTCCCCAGGGAGCTGAGATGGTTTCAGGAATGATTTATGAGCCTGACGAGCAGGGGTAATAATATAATGCGCCTTGAGCACCAGTTTGGTGGAGACTTGCACCATATAAGTATATTATTATTATTATTATTATTATTATTATAAAAATTATTATTATTTTTCACGGTATTTTTACTTAAATTAAGTTGTTGTTTACTTAACTTGTTCTACTTAACTTTTGTTTACTATCTGTTCTGAGTGTAGACTCTTCTTATTTTTGTGATCATCAATCTAAACAAATTTTATGTCATGAAAGAAGCACTGCGTATCATTTAGTTACGGTAGACATACCCACTCGTGTCATAAAAACCCGTTGTTAATTAGTAAACTGATTAGTATATGCAAACGCTGGTGATTGCCTAGAAATTAAACGACAACATTTCTTGATATTTTGTTTTCCAGTTGACTGACCACTGAGGCAGTTCACTATATCGATATTACTTGCATACACGAGATAATTATAATTAAAGTATGCGGTGAAAAGCAAACGGTGATAATATAAGTTGCTGGGAACAATGGATGGTTGTGTGCATGGAAAACGGTAAAAAAAAAGGTGTTAATGAGGACCGTACCATTGTCTTGTATACATAACTTATTCCCCCATAAGGCATGACAGTAGAAAAGATAACCGACAAGGACAATGTAAGCAGTACAGAAAATAGAACGGCCATTCGATAAAACTGCTCACACTAAACTGAAGAACTATACCGGGAAGGAACACATGCTTTCCCCAATGCCCTTACCTATCGAACACCCAGGAACACAATGCCTCTGGACAAATCATTTAGACCAAGGTAATCCTTTGGCAGCACTTGTAAACAAGTTCTGGCCAACCCAGCCACTCTGTCTAGTGATAATAAATGATTTGAAGCTCAATTCTAGTCTAGCCTCAAAATAATTAAAACCATTCGTCGGACAATTATTTGGTGAAACTGGCCACAATTTTAATTGTGTTTTGCTTTTAAAAAGGATTACAATTTTAAAAATACAATTATTTGAAATTGGTTGTAAATTTTATAAATTTTAGCAGGAGTTATAATTATAATACTTTGAACCCTGATAATATACTGCGTTAAGGCTGGTTCATATTTCACGTGAATACAAAAGCGAAGCTAGGTGAAATAGAGCGATTTCATTGTCAACCTTATACAGTTATTTGCTTCGCTTGCGTGTGAAGTATGTACTGGACTTTACAGTATTATTGATTGATATGCTACTAGAGAAAAACAAAAACACGATAGCGATGACTTAAGCGATTGTTTCGCTCTAAAAGACAACCATTCTAGGAAACATAATGTCATTGTAATATACTTTAACGATATCACAATGACAGGTAGTTTTACAGTAAAGATTCCCAAGTGAATTTATAGTGGGTGCCGTCATACATTCATTTATAATTATATTTATTCTTAAACTATTATTCTGATTATTTTTAAAGTATAGCTTCCTTTATGTTCCGATCAAACATAAAACGTCACCATCAAACATTGAAACCCGTATCTCCCGTATTCCAGAGATTTTACCGTAATTCGTCCCTAATTTGCCATAGTGACCAATCCGACTTTCTTCAATTTTAAGTTTTCCCGCCCATTAGTACATTCAGGAAGAGACCTACCATTGTATCTAATCCACATGCATGTATTCCTTATAGTTTTGGAGATAGAGCATGCATTCAAATGACAAATGCTCTAACTGGCTATTGTTGTAATTGGCAAAGTGACCAATACCGCATTGGTCACTATGCCAACTTAATTCGGGATTGGTCACTATGGTAAATTAGGGACGAATTACGGTAAAATCTCTGGAATACGGGAGATACGGGTTTCAATGTTTGATGGTGACCTCCACAGACTCGTTATGGTATAAATAAAACTATTATTCTGACAATTATTTCATGGCCCTTTTTAAATGTTATTTGATTTGCACAAGGATTACCAATTTAAAAATTACACTGTAAAACAATGGTGTTTAGAAATGAAACACATTTAGCCTGTACTCACCTTTTTTTCAGTATGTAACCTAAAACATGTTTAGATTGTGCTTTTGTGATATATTTTTGAATGCTAAATATCATATGAACAGCTCTCAAAAAGCTATGCACGTTTAGCTTTGTTACATGTACAGATGACCGTTTAGCAATTACACGCATTCCTAAACGGCATGTGTTCTAAATTCTAAGCACCATATTTTACAGTGTAATGATTTAGGAAATGGCCGGTAAAATCATTACAATTCAAATTTCCGCTGAAGACGATGAGAGTTTTGTGATCGACACGCCCATTTATACTAACACCGGTGCTTCACAAACCAACACAATAGTACAACTACTGCAGAGATAGTTACAGGTGACGCCGCAAACATTATTCCTTCTCTTCTGTCACAATTCTGCAAATCGCGCTGCATTAAAATTTAAGTGTGATAGATTGATGTATGACTATTCTACACTGTGTTTAATTATGCAAATCTCGCTACATTAAAATTTAAGTTACGTTGATAATTTGTGCAGTAAACAAGAAACACTCTGCCAGTGAGGATGTCATTGCAATATACTTACAATATCATAATGACAAATCCTCACTGATCAACACAATACGATTTAGAACCATTGGTTTAGTGTTTGGCAAATAATAATTACAATCATATTCGTGTGCGTTAGAATCACCATAAACCTTTTACAATTTGAATGTGTATGTGTTATTGATGCGATCGTAAAGTGACTGTTTGATGTATATTTGTAGTAGGAACAGGCAACAGCCGTTCAACAATTTGTTGATGCTTCAATATTTGATACAAAAAAAGGTATTTTCAAGGTAAAACTTTGATTATGAAGTAATTTGTTTGTAATTATATTCAAATATCATATTGCGCATAACAATATTGCAGTATGCAGTGTTCGTTCAATCTATCTATCCTTCGACAGCAGTCGAGATCGATGCCACACTGTTTCGCAATTGAGTCTTGTTAGCCATCACCGCACCCAGTTCATCAAATCTAAGGCCAGTGTCTCTTGTAGTGTTAAAAACTCATATAAAGCAAATAAACAAATAAATAAAAAGTATGCAGTGTTAAAATCTCATATAAGGCAAAAAGCTATTCTTAGAAAAAATGTTTGGTGGGTTTTCAGATGTTTGATGTATTACTGTGTACCTGTTATATAGGAAATTGCATCGATCTTTTAATTAGTTATGTATGCATCTAAAATTAGAATGTACTTTATTATACATGCATATTTAAACAAACAAAGGGCTGTTAAAGCAACAACAAAGAACATCATGTATACGTATATGGTTGTATTTTATCACCTTTATCGGTGATTTGATTGAGAACGTCTTTGCTGCATTTGTGTTTAAAATTATATTACTATGAAGCATACTGTGTGATTTCTTGTTCTAATGAATTTCACTACAAGCTCTTGGGCTTCTTAATAAATTATATCCTAATGTTGCTTACAATATCACATGTCTGTTTTGTAATCATTTAGAAATTTGATTTAACAATTTGAGTGTGTATTTTTGTACGTATTCTCTAATATCAAAAACAAATTTAATTGATTTGAACAATTTGTACGTAATGAAGTTTTAGGTCCATTCCTTATGCCAGAATTGTGCAAATCTCGCTACATTAAAATTTAAGTGTGATAGATTGATGTATAACTAGTCTACACGGTGTGTTTAATTAAAACAATGCTTGTGTTTACAATTTGTGTATTAAAAGAGAAACACTCTGCCAGTGATGATGTCATTTAATATAATTACAGTATCATGATGTCACATCCTCACTGATCAACAAACAAACGTATGATTTAGAATCATTGTTTAATAATAATAATAATAATAATGTATAGATTTATATAGCGCACGTATCCACCAACTAAGTGGCGCTCAAGGCGCATTATATTATTATCCCTGCTCATAAGGCTCATAAGGCTCATAAATCATTCCTGAAACCATCTCAGCTCCCTGGGGAGTATACAGCTCAATTGCTGCCATTTCTAGCGCATATAGAGCAAACCATCTCTGCCTTCACAGGTACCCATTTAACCCCTGGGTGGAGAGAAACAATTATGGTTAAGTGTCTTGCTCAAGGACACAGGTGTCACGGCCGGGGCTCGAACCCACACTCTGCTGCTGGCAACACCAGAACTTGAGTTCACTGCGCTAGACCGCACGACAATCCACTTTACGTGCATTATACAACACACGGGACCTACGGCTTTACGTCCCATCCGAAGGACGAAGCAATTATGGTTAAGTACCTTGCTCAAGGACACAAGTGTCACGACCGGGGCTCGAACCCACACCCTGCTGCTGGCAACACCAGAACTTGAGTTCGGTGCTCTAGACCGCTCGGCCACGACACTCCACATATGTTTGGCACATATTAATTACAAATATATTTGATTTTGCGACCACACACGAGCATGACTCGTGTTTACGTGTCTGTATCTCAACACAGGCATTTGCGGCTTCCGGACTCATTTTGTACGGTCGGGTCACAAATTGTTCATGGTATCAGGGATGAAATTATGTTGGTCTCATGTGCTATCAAATTAGTATATTTAGTAAAACTAATTGCGGTGACACCATGTGAAATTCTCAATTGAGTATAATTAGTTCTGAAAACAACTGGAGGTTTGGATCAGTGTGCTCTGGTCGTCCCCACGAGATCAGAGCACACTGAGGACGATCAGAGCACACTGATCCAAACATCGAGTTGTACCTCCAGTTGTTTTTAGAACTAATTACTACTCAATTGAGAATTTCACATGGTGTCACCGCAATTAGTTTTACTTATTCTCCTTACCATGCAAAGCTACAAGTTTTACCTAGTATATTTAGACAAATTGTTCTTTATACTCCATACTTTTGTCAGCGTGAATGTTTGTTTTCATGAACACAGGTGTAAATCCAGGGTCTAGAAAGGGGTGGGGAAAGCTAAAATGGGGGCACACAAGAATGTATGGAAAATGAATATGCATATTGATAATACAAGGAAGCACACGCTTTTCCAATGAGGTCAGCTAATGAAGGAGGCCCTCAGTGTTTGTAAATTTGACAATGAGAGCCACATTTTCGACCGTCTGAATAAAGTTAATCCTAACACTTTTTTCTGTTCAATTTTATTTTGATCTTAAACTGGAAAAAAAGAACTGGAATGCTTGTGATGAAAATTTTAGAATTGTATTTTGTGTCTATATTTAACAAACAGTGAACATTTTTATGGAAGACGATACTGCGTCGTATCTGTACACGACTTTGGCAAGTCCAGCGATAGAGGGCGTTCACTCGCAACTGAAGTTAGGTCCATCGTGAACAGCGCCGCTAACGGCGGATACTGTGTGAGTCAATCGTGCGTCTAATGCATGTCACCTACATGTACAGTTAAAATCCGTTAAAGACGGTTATAATTGATACCTGTATCAACTTTACCTTCGATTATCTGGTAAATACCAATTTACCAGTACTTTCCCTTTTACTAGAACCAGCAACAGCAGCAAGCGAATCAACAGTTAACATCAATTCCAACGTCGACATTTTAAAAGTTTATTTCAAGTCTGAGATCGTGGCTATTTATCTACCTGACAATTTCCCTAAAATAATTTCCTAACATACCGCCCTCAAGCGAATCTTGCTGTTACTTATGTCGCCTGAGTTCGCTAGTTAAAACCTTAGAGCTGCGAGAGGGCGGTATTTCAGGCTATGGTGTTAGAGACAAATGGCCGCCGTCTCACATTTGAAAATAATTTTGCAACATTTAACCTTTTTCAACTGTGACTAGCGGAGCATCATTTAACATCATTTTGCAACTGCATAAGCTTGCAACTGAATCGAATGAGGGCATAGTTCATTGTGTATAGTATG
>CM055817.1:26140757-26153257 GCA_029582265.1 Zoroaster sp. YZ-2022
TGGATGGATAAGATGGATGGATGGATGGATATGGATGGATGATGGATGGATGGATGGATGGATGATGGATGATGGATAGATGGATAGATGGATGGATGGATGGATGGATGGATGGATAAGATGCAGATGGATGGATGGCTGGATAGATGGATGGATGGATGGATGGATGGATGGATATGGATATGGATGGATGGATGGATGGATGGATGGATGGATAGATGGATGGATGGATGGATTGGATGGATGGATGGTTGGATCAATGGATAGATAAATGATGGGGATGGATGGATGGATGGATGGATGGATGGATGGATGGATGGATGGATGGATGGATGGATGGATCAATGGATATGGATGGATGGATGGATTGGGGATGGATGGATGGATGGACGGTAGGATGGATGGATGGATGGATGGATGCGGATGGATAAGGATGGATGGATGGATGGATGGATGGATGGATGGATGGATGGATGGATGGATGGATGGATGAATGGATGGATGGATGGATGGATGGATGGATGGATGGATGGATGGATGGATGAATGGATGGATGGATGGATGGATGGATGAATGGTTGGATGGATGGATAAATGGATGGGTGGATGGATGGATATGGATGGATGGATGGATGGATGGATGGTTGGATCAATGGATAGATAAATGGATAGATGAATGGATGGATGGATAGATGGAAATGGATGGGATGGATGGATGGATAGATGGATATATGGATGGATGGATGGATGGATGGATGGATGGATGGATGGATGGATGGATGGATGGATGGATGGATGGATGGATGGATGGATGGATGGATGGATGGATGGATGGATGGATGGATGGATGGATGGATGGATGGATGGATGGATGGATGGATGGATGGATCTAAGGATGGATGGATGGATGGATGGATGGATGGATGGATGGATGGATGGATGGATGGATGGATGGATGGATGTCTGGATGGATGGATGGATGGATGGATGGATGGATGGATGGATGGATGGATGGATGGATGGATGGATGGATGGATGGATGGATGGATGGATGGATGGATGGATGGATGGATGGATGGATGGATGGATGGATGGATGGATGGATGGATGGATGGATGGATGGATGGATGGATGGATGGATGGATGGATGGATGGATGGATGGATGGTGATGGTGGTGGTGGTGGTGGTGGTGGTGGTGGTGGTGGTGGTGGTGGTGGTGGTGGTGGTGGTGGTGGTGGTGGTGGTGGTGGTGATGGTGATGGTGATGGTGGTGGTGGTGGTGGTGGTGATGGTGATGGTGATGGTGATGAATCATCAATCATCAATCATCAATCATCAATCATCAATCATCAATCATCAATCATCAATCATGCCATTACAGCGCATATAGGGCTAATCAACCAACTCTGTCTTCACAGGTACCCATTTAACCCCTGGGGGAAGAGAAGTAATTATGGTTAAGTGTCTTGCTCAAGGACACAAGTGTCACGGCCGGGATTCGAAAACCCTGACATTTCTGCTGCTAACACCAGAACTCTCTGAGTCCGGTAAGTTAGCTGACTCGCTCGGCCACTGCTACCCGATAAATTACTAATCCGATAAATTACACTCCGACATTACACCCAAGATACAACCCTAAACTGCCATCCACTCTGCGATTAAAACCATATCTATCACTGATTAAAACCACATATTAGTCCTTCACTCTTCTATTTGAAATATTAATCAAAAACGAAATCAGCATATCGGATGAAAAACAAAGTAAGTTAAATAACTCGGACAACTATTTTGCGATACAGAAAGTACCAAAAGTAATGAGTAAAAACTAAAACATTTATAACTTCTTCAACTAGGACTTGTCCAATGTTTGTTTTCATTTCATAGATAGGGCCCAGTTAATGTGTAATTGGGCCTCAAAACATTTATATCAAATTCATAAACAGAGGGCGTTTACTAGCAGCTAAATATTATGCACATATTACCACGAATTTGAGATACGGGCGTTACGGATCGCACTAAGGCGAGCGGACCCATTAGGGCCCATTGAACAATATTGTTAAATTATTGGCCCAAACTATTCATTGAGGTTGCTTCATTCGTTTACCAGATTTGAAAACAATTGTTCTGCTTGGAACAGCTTCTGGAAGCAGACAAAAGAAGTGATAACTGGCAGTCCTAATACCTACACATCAGCTAATGTAGTCTGGAACATCCACTATTAATCCTTCACTAATCCTCCCTACACAATAGGCAGTAATCCCTTAATTAATAGCCCTTTTGTCTGACCCAAGAGGGCCAGTTTAGCTAGGTGCATTCAAGCATTGACAAAACTCTCTTCTCAATCATTCGACCATTGAATCGACTTTCCATAGTTTAACGATTGCTCAATCGGCCCTAATGCGACCGCTCACCAAACTGCCTTTTTATACAGTAAGATTTGAGCATTATATTATAATTATCAGCTAATTAAAAAAGGTACTTCCACTAAGGAAGTCGAGTGACATGGTATCCTAGTTGTTTCAATGTACGTGATACCGAGATAGAGACAACTTAAAACAAAATTCAAATTAAAAAAAAATAATTCAAAAGCAAAGTCTTTCTGCGTAATTGTAATTCACGGCTGTAGAAGATTCTTAGTAGAACTTGTAGCTTTGCATGGTGAGGAGTAAGTAAGAGTAATTGCGGTGACACCATGTGAAATGCTCAATTGAGTAGTAATTAGTTCTGAAAAGAACTGGAGGTACAACTCGACGTTTCGATCAGTATGCTCAGATCGTCCTCAGGAGAATGCCGGACTCTGGGAAATGCATTTTATCGTTGTGCATTCTCTTTCTGGTCATTTTGTAGTTAGGGTGGCAACATGGTGCTGTGTGGCTTCATCAACACTGTGTTTACACGCATTCACGAAATGATTTTATTTATTATTATACACCTTTCTGTTAAGCAAACCAAGGATTCCTCAAAAGCGCATACAGCACAAATCAGTTTTCTGATTATCTTCAAATTTAACTATTCTGGAAATGTAATAGATACCTAGATGCTGGTCCTCTCACATTAAAAAAAACCTTCCTGATGTCGCCTTTTTGTCCCCAGTGAATCAAACATAACTTCTTGACGTCTCGGTCTCGATCTGAGACACAAACGTCTGGACCTTCTCAGACCTAAAACTGTGGTCAAAGCGCCTTCCAGATGTGATATTGATGACATCACATTATTGCATGTGCTTCAGACCTCATCTGATTATATCTTGTTGCACTTTACATTCTTACCGAAGATTAATAAATAAAAACTCGTGTAAGATAGGGTTGAAAGGTATGGCTTATAACTTCACCTAGTAACGATTTTGTTTGTTTGTTTAAAACATAATTATCTTATTCAGTATCGTTGGCGACAGATAGTGCCATCCAGTATGTAAACATTCCATTTCGTTTCATTTATTGATTTCACAGGTAGAAAAACAAATAAACACAAAATTACATTAAATTAACAGAAACAGAAACAAAAGTAGCACCCCTGTAGGATTACAAAAAAAAAGTAAACTAAATTACTGTCGAGCATCTCCTGATGCTACCACTCAGGAAGTAAACAAACATTGAATCACACAAAGAACGATAAACAACATGGCTTTAGGCACACTTTGAGATTTAAAAACAATATTAAAATAAAAATATAATTTTTAAGTTTATATTACACAGTTTGAGTTATGGCATCTCCTAGGCCAGAGACTAATACATGTTTTCTTAGTGAATTAATAAATAAAGATAAACAATAAATAGCTGTGTCTTTAACATCTGCTGGTAGCACCTCCCATAATCTTGGAAATCTATTTTTTTTTAAATAAATAAATAAAAGAAAATGATGAGCAGCATTGGACCTTGCCATTTGATGAGAAAACTTAACAACTTCAGTGTGTCTACGATTAACATTTAAGTCATTGTTGATGACTTCACACATAAGTTCACGTTCAAAGTCTTCAAATTATACGAACTAAGTTGAATACAAACCAACTGTACGCCTTATTTTTCTTAAGTAATATTACAAAATTAAACTGTTTGACTAATTTGTTATACAATTTAATAGTAAGCATTCTCAAGAGGAACAAGCAGTTAGACATATATCTAATAGACATTTAAAAACGTATTGTATCAAAAGGTCCAGTGAAATGCAATTCTAATTAGATACATATTTTAGAAAACATCTATGCTTCTGGACAGTTTGAATAAAATCACATCTATTTATAAACCTCCTTCGTAACAGTTAAATTGTGGTTGAGGAAGCAATTATGTGACGTCACTTATATTACGGCTAGAAAGCGCTATGACCAACTCTCCAAATATACGCCTTTGATTGAGAGTGAGCGATACTGCCCTCTATCAGTATATTTTAATGGGTAGGTGGATTGATAAGCTCGTGTGACGTTATCAAGAAGATATATTTGTGTTTGATGTCAATATGATTCATACAGCGTTCGCTGGAGGATGGTATAGTATTTTGGTGCAAGCATCATTCGTAAACATCCTCATCATCTCACATCATCACCTGTGGTTTCACTTTTCAAGTTTCAAAGTAATCATTCACCACAAAAGAGATGTTTCGCGTTCTCTTTTTGGTGATCATTCATTGCCTGATGGCCGAGACTGTCAGATCCTGTCAAAATGCGGCCGTTGGTATCTCGCGTAGCCTGCATTTCAGTGGCAGGGCCGACATGTTCCTGCAGGGGCATGGATACCACAACTTGACGAGAATTTCGATGGCCAGATGCGGTATGTTGTGTCTGTCTAATACACGCTGTTTCTCGTTCAACTACTCGGACCGGGACAAGCTTTGTGAGCTGAACGGGGCTTCGGCATCGCAGTTCCCACAGGCTCTCGTTGAGAAGAATGACACCTACTATTACGAACCAGAGAAGGTATTTTTTTTCTTTTTCTTTTTGTAATTCGTTTGTAAATATGCGTTCCGTCTTTTGAGCAGTATGTCCATCTATGCTATGAAACAATGTCCAATTGCAGCCAATATTGCCGGAGCTATTGCTATTCTGCCGCACTGTATTTGAATTCGACCTATGAACACTTTAAATTACCTGAATTCTCAAGGCTCTTTAATGCAATGTTACTTTTTTTATGCAAATCGCCCCACACAAGGCCAATGGCCACTTCAAGGTGGGGCTACTAAGTCATTGAGTTGTTACAACGACTCACACTGGGAAAACCACCCCCTCGCAAGAAACAAGACAAGTAAAAAACCAGCCTCTCCACGGTGCGAATAGGACTGGGAGGGGTAACTAGTCCAGAACAAGGCAGTTGTTAAACTGCCTCTGCCCCTATAAGCAATATTATGGTTAAGTGTCTTGCTCAAGGACACAAGTGTCACAGCCGGGATTCGAACCCACATTCTGCTGCTAACACCAGAACTTGAGTCCGGTAAGCTAGACTGGGGCAACTAACTGTTTATAGCTTATCCAGTTACCCTAACCATTGCCTGGTTCAGCAGCAAGGGGAACAAAATGTACCAATATTTATTCCCAATAATTATGTCACTGATATGCACAGACAGCCGGTCTTTACCGGCCATTAATAATAATAATCAAACACAACAACCAACTCTGCCCTCACAGGTACCCATTTACTCTGGAGAGAAGCAATTATGGTAAAGTGTCTTGCTCGAGGGCACAAGCACCACGTTCGCGGTCTGGAGTCGAACCCACATTCTGACGATTCAGCCATCAGAACACAAATCCGTTGCACTAAACCGCTCGGCCATAGCACTCCACAATACATTACATTAATACATCCCAATTTGATTCGTCCAATTGTCTATCAGTTTGTGAATTCAGAATAAACGGTACCAGAGTCATAGCACTCACCGACTCACTCAGTTTGTGAATTCAGAATAAACGGTACCAGAGTCTTAGCACTCACTCACTCACTCACCGACTCACTCACCGACTCACTTAGTTTGTGAATTCAGAATAAACGGTACCAGAGTCTTTGCACTCACCGACGCACTCAGTTTGTGAATTCAGAATAAACGGTACCAGAGTCTTAGCACTCACCGACTCACTCAGTTTGTGAGTTCATAATAAACGGTAGCAGGGCCATAGCACTCGCTCACTCACTCAGGCACTCAGGCACTCAGGCACTCACTTACTTTAGCCAATTTGCCAGCTGGATTTAGCGGCAGATACAAAACTTAAAAACTGAACATCTTCAAAATCGCTGGACAAGGGGTGGTTACTTTTGATGCAGCTAAGTGAACAATCCGTCCCTAATTTGCCATAGTGACCAATCCGACCTTTTTCAATTTTAAGTTTTCCCGCCCTGTCACAAAGTTCACCATGATTGGGACAGCGTGAAAGTTATACAGTTAAAAGGCACCCCAGGGAAAATGAACACACCAACAAAATGACGTAGAGGAACATAGAAACTATTTTTTTTATAATATAATTTAATTATTACTAACAATAAACTTTCAATAAACATAACATCAATTAAATTTAATACAACTCGAGTAAATTTAGATAAATTATGAATTCGAACCCGGTTGTTGATCGTTGTGTAGTTGGCTGGTTGAGCGTACGGCGGTGATACTGGACATAGACCCTTGGCGTGCCTCGGCGGATGACGTCAGCTCCCCCAGACGGGTTTGCCTCTAATCGCCGTCGTGCCTCTCCACGTCCCATTAATTAAAAAAAAAAAAGATCTGAAAGGTTTTGGCGACTTAGCAGCTTGGTCCCAGTCTCGGTAATCACAACTCGGATGTCCTCCAAACCATCGGCTAACAGAGCCGGTATACACACAAAAAACAACGGGTGATCAGACCGGCATTAGTGGAGCTCAGATCCGTACCCCCAGGGTGGGGTCGCAGGCAGAGGCCTCAGTGCCCAAAGTCATCGAGCTGGTGGTCAAGCTGCTAAGTGTCTCCCAAACCCCTTTACTTTTCTTTATATATGACACCAATAATGAATATTCATTTATCCCATAAATTTGAATAAATATCGATCCAGATTGTGTGTGTTCAATCATGTTGGGAAACCTTTGCATGTTTAAGCCAAATAAGGAAACTAAATTCACAACAGATTCTTTAGTAAACAAAAACGTGCACCCCAATGGCTCGGTGGACATTAACAAAATAAGGATGGCTGCTGGTTCTATAAACAAGTAAGGTGGTACTGAAAGGACATGATTTCGTCACACCCACAGGATTTAAGTACAATTATTTATGTTACATTAAAATGACATTATACATTAATTCTAAGTTTGTGACACGCCCATTAGTACATTCAGGAAGAGACCTACCATTGTATCTAATCCACATGCATGTATTCCTTATAGTTTTGGAGATTGAGCATGCATTCATATGACGAATGCTCTAACTTTTTTTTGTAATTTGGCAAAGTGACTAATACTGCATTGGTCACTATGCCAACTTAATTCGGGATTGGTCACTATGGCAAATTAGAGACGAATCGTCCAACGAGGCTCCTCGGGCACAACAAATACAAGCCCACTTTGATGGTTTGATTTGGTTGTTTATTTGCCGACTAGGGGCTGCTGCCCTGATTGCCACTTTTTCCCCTCTCATTGTGTGTACTTTATTTATATCATCGATAAAGTGCATTATCTTTGACTCACTGTACATAAATTACGTAAAAAGGGTGTACATATAGCAATTAATCAAAAGTTGTTTACGTCTGACATGTCAACATTTTTGATCATGAATACATGAATATAAATTTATCATTACTGGCAACGGCCGGTGATCTATTAAAATTGATCGTCAATGGCCAATGATCCATTAAATTGATCGTCACTGGCCGGAGATCCATTGAAATTGATCGTCACTGACCGGTGATCCATTGAAAGTGATCGTCACTGGCCGGTGATCCATTGAAATTGATCGTCACTGGCCGGTGATCCATTGAAATTGATCGTCACTGGCCGGTGAGCCATTCAAATTGATCGTCACTGGCCGGTGATCCATTGGAATTGATCGTCACTGGCCGGTGATCCATTGAAACTGATCGTCACTGGCCGGTGATCCATTGAAATTGATCGTCACTGGCCGGTGATCCATTGAAATTGATCGTCACTGGCCGGTGATCCATTGAAATTGATCGTCACTGGCCGGTGATCCATTGAAATTGATCGTCCACTGGCCGGTGATCCATTGAAACTGATCGTCACTGGCCGGTGATCCATTGAAATTGATCGTCACTGGCCGGTGATCCATTGAAATTGATCGTCACTGGCCGGTGATCCATTGAAATTGATCGTCACTGGCCGGTGATCCATTGAAATTGATCGCCACTGGCCGGTGATCCATTGAAGTTGATCGTCACTGGCCGGTGATCCATTGAAATTGATCGTCACTGGCTGGTGATCCATTGAAATTGATCGTCACTGGCCGGTGATCCATTGAAATTGATCGTCACTGGCCGGTGATCCATTTAAATTGATCGTCACTGGCCGTTAATGACACAAAGAAATAAGCTGAAACTTTCACAGGTTGGTGTCTACACACATATTTTGATTATAGAGTATGGTTTTATTTACATACGCTGCTGACTCGGATAGTCAATTATAACAATCAAAGGATCCAATTTTTCGATGGTCCGCCGATAAAAATGCCCCTCTCCTTAGTACTGTTGTCTGCTGGGTTAGTCAATATTAATAACACTGCAATGAACCTTAGTCCTTTTTGTTGATCTTTCACTTGGGCATATTTAACTCATTTTCAATTATGCTAGAATCGTGAAATTGACAATTGTTGACCACCAGTTGTTGGGAACCTAATACATGAATTACTTAAAAATCAAGTGGACCAGTGAAAATGGATGCGGGATAGCTATAAACCTATGGAGTGCCATGGTTGAGCTAATTTGGGCTAATGGTCGAGCGGTTTAATTAAGTGCATCGGATTTGTGTTCTGATGGCTGAGTCGTCAGAATGTGGGTTCGAATCCCATGCGCGACCATGGTGCTTGTGTCCTTGAGCAAGACACTTTACCATAATTGCTTCTCTCCACCCAGGGGTAAATGAGTACCTGTGAGGGCAGAGTTGATTGTTGTGTTTGATTAGCCCTATATGCGCTGTAATGGCAGCAATTGAGCTGTATACTCCCCAGGGAGCTGAGATGGTTTCAGGAATGATTTATGAGCCTGATGAGCAGGGGTAATAATATAATGCGCCTTGAGCACCAGTTTGGTGGATACGTGCGCTATGTAAGTCCACATTATTATTATTGTTGTTGTTGTTGTTGTTGTTGTTGTTGTTGTTGTTTTTAAACCAACATCATTATGATCTGTTTTGTTTTGCAGCCGAGAGACGTTAAGCAGCTGTGTGACAATGGAGGTATGAACATATATTTATATTAGTTAGAGCTTAATTAAGTATTAACCTACACAAAACAAGACACTATCTGAAGGACATGGAGACTATTAAACGAACAGATACAATTAAGTTTAATAGATGTGTGTATTATCTTATGTTAATGACATACGCTTATAAACATATCATTCAAGCACATGCATTAGAGGAGGTGTTTTTTTTTTACATTGTTGTCTGAGAAACTATTGTTAAATCCTTGCCAAACCTCCAATGAGGTATGATTAGTCCATCCTTGTATACGGGTAGACATACGTACCTAGTTAATATTCATATAAAATATAAAAGCTCTGACCACGTCGGCTCAATTGTGAGTTTGAAGGACCCCTAAGGGACCGTTGCCAATCTCGCCCGCAAAAACCACTGGGTCATTCTCCCAGTATTATCGTGAGACTCGCCAGGAAAGCAGTGATGAAGCTACAGTCCTTAAAAAAACTGCCATTGTTAACTTCCTAATCCATTGACAAAAGAGTGTTCATGTGTGGTTTAGACATTTTGAATTGCCAATTAAGCCTTTCCATTGCGTTAATGGATTAAGGTCTGGCCATGCCCAGCAAGACAAAGCGGTTACATCAAACTATAATGTGGCCAGCTTCTTCTATTGTTGAGGTTTTTCTAAAGGTCTGTTAGGAGACTTGGAGTAAAACAAATAGTGAGGGTCAGATCAGGTGATTTGAAGGTCATATATATGACCTCCTCATGATCATGAAAAAAAAAACGTTAGTACCTGCTTTGGTTCAGTTTCTGAGACTGGAAATAATCCCATTTCAAAACGGCTGCTAGGGAGTGCTATGAACTTTGATAACGTTATCAAACATTTCTTTTGAAAAGATAAGAGGTAACTTTATTCACAAACGTCATATTCAAATTTCTGTATGTTTTTTTTCTGATAGAAAGTTATTATTTCTCTAAACCTGTCGCCAGATGTGAAATGTGGATAGTAATTTCATTCAAATACTGTCAAAGCCGAGTATGTCACTGACGAATTAAATGGTTTTAGACAACTTGACATATTATGTGACCCTTTAAAAATCCACATAATTGTAACCCGTCAGTTCTATCTCACATTTTCAATATCTTCAAAAGGTTCACCAAGTCCTACAGACTCCACGTACCACACGCACACCTTGGCTTCGTCCGAGTGCCAAAGGAATGACCAACATCTCTGCCAACGATGGGAACTGGATGAGGCCTATCAGGCGGGTCATTTAGGCAAAACACCCACTGACACCGGTTTCTGGTATTCAGTGCCTGAAAGTCAGGTTGAGTTGAATTCGAGCGGTCTGACCTACTTGGATCTACCAGGTCCACTCATCACGGCGGAGAGCTACGGTAAGGACGACCTTGTTGGGATGGCGGCTGCTTGCTCTGCCCTGGGAGCTCATCTCTGTACCCTGGCTGAGTTGAAAGAGGCATACTTGAGGGGATATCGTAAATCATATGCACTTTGGATGTACTTCTCAATACCCAACCGCGATGTTCAACTTTTCAGTGATGGGTGTGGCGACTACACAGGTGAAGAGTGTTACGAAGGCGTCGTGCCAAACACACCGAGACCAAATCCTACCGGTCGTGTAAGCTGCTGTCCAGTTTTGAGTGTGGTGACCTCAGCTGGCATCTGCTGCCCCGGAAATCCTGGGTTGATAAACCTCGATACCCCATCATCACGACGGAGAGCTACGCTTTGAATGACCGTGTTGAGATGGAGGCTGCTCACTCCTGGATGCTCATCTCTGTAACCTGGCTGAGTTGAAAGAAGTATACTTGATGGGTTACCCTCAACCACCATCGGATACTTGGTATTACTTCTCACTACCAAACCGCAATGTTCAACTGTACATTGACAGGTGTAGCGTCTACATAGGTGACGAGTGTTACGAAGGCGTCGTGGCAAACACCCCAAGACCAAATCCTACCGGTCAAGTATTCTGCTGCCCAGTGACATCTCAATGAAATTTTGAGGTGCCTGAGGCACGAAGACCACATGTAATAAGTGTGGCATTACTACATTGGTTTAACAAGAAATAAATATTAGTGGCATATTTAGAAGGAGTGTCTAGGGGATAGCCCAAAGGGAATAACAATAACTATAGAATACAAATTTGTTAATTTGTCAATAATAAATTAATTCTTTAATTTATTCTTTTGTTCGTTTATTCGGTTGTTTATTTATTCGATTATTTTATTGCTCGCGAATTTGTTTACTCGTTTAATTCAATGTTTGTTTGTTCGTTTGCTGGGATGTTTGTTTGTTTGTTTGTTTACTCATTGCATTTAAATTCGTTTAATTCAATATTTGTTTGCTGGGATGTTTGTGTTTGTTGGTTTGTTTGTTAGTTTGTTTGTTTCATCGTCCGTGTCTTAGTTTCTTATTTTCTGTTTTGTTCTTCTAATGGTCCCCTAGACTTTGTTAGTTGCCCACCTTGGTGGGCCATGACCAATACCTGGCGGCTTGTGAGCCCATACCTTATTTATTTGTGATTGATAGTTTACCATCACAAATGTCATGGTTGTTTTGCTTGTTCTTTGGATTGAATATTTTGTTTACTATTTCAAACATTATTACTGCTTTTGTTATTTGTTTCTAAATTTGTAATTACTTTCTGTATTTGTTTTTCTCTTGCCAATAATCACTTGTAAAGTCCAAAACAGTTTTTACTTGTTTTCTTCATTTATTCATTTGTTCTTGAAGTGAAGTTTGAGTTATAATATCAACTAGTATCGCTAATTTGTTTACTCTTTTAATATAATTTCCTTTTAATGTTTGTTTGTTCGTTTGCTGGAATGTTTGTTTATTCGTTTATATTTCTATAGTTTCTATCTCGCATGAAGACGATGAGAGCATACTGATGATGGAAACGTTGAGTTGTAACCACCAGTTCTTTTCAGAACTAATTACCACTCAATAAAAATTCACACATTATGGCACCGCAATTCGTCTTACTTATTTTGTCTTTCTTACATTATTGTTTTGGTAATAGGCCTATAGGAGTTTTTGTTTTGTACCTGGCCCAGTCATAACTGTAAGGATTTCCTCAACTACTTGAGGTATTTGAAGGTTAAACAAATGTTCAGTTTTAAAATGCTGTTCTTCTCAGTTCAGGTTAAGCCTCAATT
>CM055817.1:26158257-26209635 GCA_029582265.1 Zoroaster sp. YZ-2022
GACTGGATACGGGATCTTCTACATCCCTATTCCCCCGCGCGTTCACACGGTCTGAGGGATCCCGTGTATCCCCACGACCTTCTGACTCGGAGTCTTGGAGATCTTCTACATCTCGCTCCAACCGCGCTTCAAGTAAACCTACGGGATCTGCTATATCCCTAAGGCAACCCTCACACCTCCGCTCACAGGACGCGTTCCAGAAACACACCGTCGTCAACCTCAGCCAACGCACCCTCACTCCTATCGAAACATCAGTACTGTCACTGGGAATGAATTTCGCCCTCACACCCAAATCCATTCCAACGGAAGAAATCATCCAGTCAGTTGAGCCAGCCCTGCGACGACTCAACAAAACAGCAGCTGATGACGTCAGACTACAGATGAGCGATGTTCTGCGTAAAGCCAAGCCAGCCAAGCCCAACCTCTCCAAGGGAGAACTTTCTGCTTTACAGGACATCCGACGAGATAGCTCCATCCACATCCTCACCGCAGACAAAGGCAACGCTACAGTCATCATGGACCGAGCACAATACACCGACAAGGTAAGTCACATTTTATTATCCGATTCATACCGCCCCCTCAAGAAGAACCCCATCCCATCCATAGAGAAAAGAGTAGCTAGCAAACTCCTTGCCCTCCACCGTGCCGGTGGCCTCTCCATCCAACTCTACCGACATCTCAGACCATCCAGCTCATCCTGCCCTAGGTTCTTTGGCCAGCCGAAGATACACAAACCTGATGTCCCTCTCCGCCCTATTGTCGCCTCCAGAGGTTCACCTACGTACAACACAGCCCGTCATTTAGCTAAGATCCTCCGACCCTTGGTGGGTCTCACTCAACACCATGTGTCCAACTCCAGTCAGTTCGTTGAGATCACCCGGGGCCTCACACTTCAACCCAGCGACATATTGGTTAGTTTTGATGTTGTCTCCCTATTCACCAATGTCCCAACTACAGAGACATGCCTCCTGGTGAAGGACAGACTCGTACAAGATCTTTCTCTTGATGATCGCACATCACTCACCCCGGACCAAATTCATGATTTGCTACTAACATGTGTCTCTTCAAGTTGTTTTCAGTTTCAGGGCAAGTTCTACGAGCAGACAGCTGGGACCTCCATGGGATCTCCTTTATCCCCGGTCCTTGCTGATATTTTCATGGAAGAGTTTGAAAACTCTTCCCTCAACACCGCCTGACCTCCAACCCAAGCTGTGGCTCGATACGTGGATGACACCTTTGTGGTTTGGCCACACGGCAGAGACACACCCAGGATTTTGTACAACATCTAAACCAGCAACACCGAGCATCAAGTTCACCATGGAAACGGAAGAAGATGACAAGATCGCGTTCCTTGATGTTGGCATTTCCAGAAACCCAGACGGCTCCCTACACCACAACGTCTACAGAAAGCCCACGCACACAGATCGGTACCTGAACCAGCGCTCCTTCCATCATCCAAGCATCAAGTCATCGGTCAACCGTACGCTCGTACAACGCGCCTACAACATTTGTGACAAGGACAGCCTTCCCAAGGAACTACACCACATCCGAACTACCCTCAAACGCAACGGTTACAATCACAACAAGATCAGCACAGCGAAGCCGGTTCCAAACTCCAAAAGCAAGGTAAGTGATCTAACCCTCTGCTTGTCTCCCTATCTAGGTTCGACGTCTCACAAACTACAACGCATCCTCCGACAAGCAGGCATCGATGTGTTCCACTCAGCCCCAGCAAACCCAAGGACTTCTACATACCCACAAGGACAAACCGGACCCAAACAACAGAGCGGGAGTCTACCGGATCCTCTGTGAGTGCGGTAAGGTGTACATCGGCGAAACAAAACGCAACCTCCCCACCAGATTGAAGGAACACCGAGCACACGGCCGCAGAGGAGATTTCGAGAAGTCCGCCATCGTCAAGCACTCGCACATCAAGGACCACCAAATCGACTGGCAGGCAGCCCAACTCATCACACCCATCGACGCATGGCACCCCAGACGCATCAGAGAGGCCATCGAGATCGTCAAACACGACACTGTGCCACAGGACATCGGTTTCTTCATCAGCGACATTTGGCGACCTATACTACAGACTGAAGGATCTTCTATATCCAAAGTCCATAACCCACCCCAGACTGAGGGATCCCCTATATCCTAAGTCAACCACCCTCCTTCCCCTGTGCTTGTTAACAACTGATTCAGTTCAGTGAGCACACACTCCTCTCCCCCAACCCCTAGGATCCTAGTCTCATAGTCCCACAGTTTCCCGCCTGCGCGCCTCAACGAACTAATCCTCCAGCATCCATTCATGGGATGATCCTCCAGCAGCCTACTTAAGCAGCAGCATTTTCCAGAGTCCGGCATTCTCCTGAGGACGATCAGAGCATACTGATCGAAACGTCGAGTTGTACCCCCAGTTCTTTTCAGAACTAATTACTACTCAATTGAGATTCCACATGGTGTCACCGCAATTAGTCTTACTTATCATCCTCACCATGCAAAGCTACAAGTTTTACCTATTATTATTATTATTATTATTATTATTATTATTATTATTATTATTATTATTATTATTATTTTTATTATTTTTATTATTTTTATTATTATTATTATTATTATTATTATTATTATTATTATTATTATTATTATTATTATTATTATTATTATTATTATTATTATTATTATTATTATTATTATTATTATTATTATTATTATTATTATTATTATTATTATTATTATTATTATTATTATTATTATTATTATTATTATTATTATTATTATTATTATTATTATTTTGCTTCACTTTATAATCCTATCTTTATTCACAAACATGATTATCAGGATAGGATAATCAGAATCGAGGTTGCCGCTTAAATTTTATGAAGTGGATTAAGGACGAAGTCTAACTACTCCAACAGTCTCAGGTGGTAAAAATATCTAAAATCAAATCCAGTGAGATGTTGGACATTTTTTCGTCTGCATCTAAGCCACCTGCATGAAATACTGCACGTGTGTTCATTACTTACTACAATACAACTCATCTTTTCCGTCTGAACAGTCAATTTCTCCGTTGCATATACGTTCATAATCGATGCATCCTTCTGCTGGTCCTCTCAAGCAAGACATCTCGGAATCAGTGCAATCTCCTGTGAAAATATCAGATCTCAGGTACAGTTGGATACATTCGTTATCGATTCCATTGACCCTCCGACGAGGGAGGTACCCACAACTTTATCTAAACATTGCAGCTCGCCTCTTCTCAGTGGCACCCCTATCCCCTAGGGTATTAATTATATTAAAATTGTTTTCTCTGCATTCCCCATTGATTTTTTACATCCAAATGACTTCCACACAGGCCCTGCTATTGTCTAGAATTATTTTCAACCCCCAGATGACAAGACGTTGGCATATCCCCTCCTCTTTTCAGTGGCACCCTAATTTACCTACTGTAAAAAACAGTAGGGGCTCACGCGCCGCAGGTTGTAATTATATTAAAAATTGTTCTCTGCATTCCCCATTGACTTTTTACATCCAAATGACTTCCACACATGCCCTGCTATTGTCTAGTATTATTTTCAACCCCAGATGACACATAACGGCTGTGTAGTGTATCTCTCTCCTGTATGACCTTGCAAACAGCAAACAGCCGTACAGTTTATCTCTCCAGCATGTAACAGAACCCAGACACTCTGTCTGGGGGGGGGGGGGGGATGGGGGATTATGCCTGGCACTGACTGTCGCAAGACATCAAACAACACAGCCTGATGCTCAACAGATGGTTCCACTTATCAGAGGGTTAGATCTGGGTAGGTCAATGAATGGTTGATTTTGTGCACAGACATATGGCAACAATTATTTTTCCAGCCCAGCATAACAAAGCTACACAACTCTGGGAACTGACACCCCTTCTAAGATATGTGGAATGGTCCACTTTAGGATATCAATGACTCCCAGGCATCTGTGGCTTTTTTTCTGGGAAAAACAATTAAATAAATAACTTTTGCCAGTAGCGAGTGGAGGGCTACCTCATCGGAGGGTTGAACCAATAACCATACTAATTACAATACTAATTTTTTTGCACAACCAAACCATAATGCCTAATATGCAGCCATGATGAAACGAATGGTAAAAGCAGGCGCTCGATTTGCATGGTGATGAAAAATAATCACATTTTCCAAATTTTGCAGTTGATGTGCACCTATCATACCATTAAACTGGGTGTATTTTCACCGCTAGAGGGTTCGATGTGCACGAAGCCAGTTCGCTCCCAGAGCCACGTTTCTCATGACTCTCTCAGCAACGGATCCAGGAAACATATGGGATGTATACCCCTCCCAACATTTCGTTGGGTCACCAAACAACCACAATTCACACCCTTCCCGCCTTACGTACGCCAGTACATAGAGTGGATACTGTTGCTGTGTCAAGTTGTAACTTACTTGATTTGGCCATAATAAGAAGAAGACTATGTATAAGCAGTCCTTCAGCGAAGACAAGCATCTTTGCCATGCTTGTACCTAGAAATAAATAAACAAAAGTTATGATTTCATTAAAACTACAAATTCTTCTCATGTTCAATAAAACAACTCCTCTGTCACATCGGACCCACTACACGTCCTTTTTCTTGATGAGTGGCAAGTTTACTATCAGGTAGAGTATATAGTATTCTACATATAAAGGGAATGCGAAACATCGGTAATACCTATTAAAAATACAGCACATTAATATTGGAGAGGTTTAGATTTGTAACGTGTACGTGTATGTATATTGAGCCGTAATTGTTCATTCCTCTATTCCCTCTAGATGTTCATAATGTTTAGGGAGAGCCTCTATACAGTCAGACGGGCAAGGTTGAATTTCCTGACGAGACATTTTTAGGTGTTTGGGTTACTGTCCAAACACCTCTTGATAATGTTCGTTTCTTTAGGTGTTTGCGCGACTGCTCTCTTAATTGGAAACGGGATTGGATCTAACTTTGTTTTCAACATGGCGGATTCTGAAGTTAAAAATCGACCACGTTCATGTGCATTTTACACTGTGATCCAGCAGGTTAAAGGCAGAATTTCATCGTTTTCAGCCCAAAGCTTGTCTAAATTTATTGAATTCACAGAGAAATGGAAGGTTTTGAGGGGCGTACAGTGAGATCATTTCTTGCTGAACGTGACACGAAGGACCAAGGCCAAGTGTGGCATCGATTGCAGGCAGGTGCAGTAATTGATGGGTATCATCGATTTTGCATGCATCACAGACAAAAACAAGTTTGAGAGGGCCAAGGATGCCAAAGAGAGACGACAAATGAACATCTCAGAAACTGGGATAGGCATTCGTCACGAAATAGGGCCAATACACTGGACTCTCCGTATCTCTGGCCCTAGCTCCACATGTACAGAAGAGCACCCGATTCAACTAGCCACCGTCGACAATAAGTGAGGCTAGAGGGCGTGAATAACTATGCTGTATGCGTGGAAGCCTGAAGATCTGACGTCACACTTTAAGCTAGAGGCGCGTGAATTACGCCGTGCAGCCGCCATATTTTCCCAATGCTGAACTTTGACCTTTGTTGGTAGCTAGCGCGCGCAAACCTCGAAGCGTGACGTCAGATCTTCAGCACAACGCGTTATTAAACGTATCCAATAAAATCATTTGAGTGGTACGCCTGGAGCCTGTCTATATCCTTGATAGGATATAGACAGGGGACCAGTCTATATGCGTGGTTATGATATATCACGCTATCATGTGATACACTCTCCACGCTTATCAAGTTAGGTGAATGTTGAACGTAAGGTTTTTAAGTACATTATACATAGCGGGTTGATTGGTGTAAGTTCGCCAATTGATGGCGCATCTCCGGATGCACTTTAACCTATGACCGAGATTTGACACCCGGTTCAACATAACACCTTATCAGTTCGAGTGACTAAGCTATTCATCTGGCAACTGCTTCAATATACTTAAACCATTTGTCTGGTAAGTAAACTTTTTTCCCCTTTTTTACCGGTATATGTTGATTATTTATTATCCTCAATTTACCCTAAATAACGCACCTAAGGATATATCATCAACTGGACAGTAACTTATAAATGAAATTAGCAGTTTGGTGTTTCAGTTTGTAAAATGCTGAATTTCAATGCATGATCATACAAAATTGTGGTCATCAACAAATTTATGTTGGTATAATGACTCACCCCCAAACTGTTAAAGTTGATGGGGGCACAGAAAATGTACCCAAGAAGAAAAACAGTTGAATCATGTTTCATCTTATTCCAGATGGCTTGTAAAATTGTTTTTAATCTTGAAAATAAAAATATTGTTTAGATGTTTAAAATAAAAATGGTATAATTTGGAGAAGCTCTCAAAACGTTTAATCAATATTCTTGAAAGACCAATAAAATGGAAGGTGGTTAACACTTTTTCATAACCATGATATTAATGTTTCATTTTCTCAATAATTTCCCAATACCGACGAAGTAAACACCAACGAATTATTAAAGTAGTCTTCGTTCGCTTCTTCTATAGACTGTGTCCATTTTGAGATCATTATTTCTTAAAAAAATCATTGCAAATGCAAAGCATTCCTATCTGTTGGTTTCCACAAAAAACAGCTCATTGACGGCATAGAACAATAAAATCACAGATGTTCGTGAAAACAAAATTGAGGTCATGTAAATCCCTTACTATTTGTATCTAGTAAAATCAGTGGTTAAACAACTTTGTCCACTTTCACAAGCACTAAATTTCCAGTAAATCATACAATTTCATTATGATTTTTATGTTTGTAACAAGCACGACTTAGAAAAGTTTATGCAACCAGTAATACGCCATAGTTTTGTAAGTTTTCCGAGAAATGCTAAGCCAAAGGTGAATTACGTACATGGACGATATATAAAATGTGTAATATACGTCTGTTAGGTGAAGTGACTCTAAAGGTTCCGATTCATTTCCAAATCGGCTCTGTCCGCTCTAACGTTAGTTATAAATAGGCTAACGTTAAGTCCTCATTGTATTGGGAAACAAGGACACAACGTAGGCCTAGGCCTGTATAATATACGTGGATAAGCTAGCTGAAACTTTCATAGATTTGTTGTTTCATATTTGTTGTTTCATATCTGTTGTTTATATATCTTGTAAAAAAAAGTACTGCTGTATTTTTAGAAGCATGAGTTTTACTGACTCAAGTATCAATGTGTTCAATGTACGTCTACATTTATAAAACATAACAAGATGGCGACCACCATTAACATGATGGACACCGAATGTTCCCTTTTCGGGCATTAGACAACACTATCTTATGACCAGGTAAACGTATTTATGAAATATTGGCGATTGTCTTGCGAGCCTAAAACGATTTTTTTACTTTTGATCTGCTAATTATTACAATCTAAAATTTTGTGATTAGGTAAGCTTGCTTAAGCAGACACTTCTGGCATAAAGTTCACTATTGTGAGATCGGTAATTTTGGTGAAATTTTAATTTTATTAATATAATTATTTAAAAAAAATTATTTCAAAAATGTTTCGAAACTTTTATATAACGCCCCTCAACATAACACCTGACAAAATCCCCACTACGGCTATGCCCCATCACCATTTCACCCCAGTATAACAGATATTAAAAAAAAAAAATTTTTAAGTATTCGTTAATTTACAATAATCAGGCAGTAATTAAATTTCAACAATTGTTTTAGAAGACAACAAATTTAATCAACAATAGAATGAAATCGCCAAGAGAAAAACTTAGTGCTGCCATGTGGCACCATGTAGATGTATTGTTTGGTCCACGTAATAAATAAACCTGGGGCCCAAACAAAAAAGGTCTTGTCCTAGGTCAGCTTCAGAATCATTGCGGTGAAGCGTTTTTACAATATACCTGCCACTTAAATCTTAATTCCCAAATCTGATTTCAAACACACTTCAGATGCATTTATAATGCTAATGTACTGTTATATGACCAAGTTTAGTATCTCCACAATGATGATGACTTAAAACTATAAATTAAAAAAAATGATGGTAATAACTCACTTTGAAAAAAAAATTAAAAAAACGCGTGTGTGTGTGTATTTTTAATATGCTGTATTTGTCATAATTATCATTGATGACACGTGGCTGAAATAAATACTTATGAAAAAACAGTTTCTCTTCTATAATGGTTTGAGAGCATTGTTAAAATTCATCTCACTATGTTATCTGAATCGTTACAGAAAACTAGTTATAAACATCTGTTACTGGCTGATCAATAGCACAGAAAGATAGCGTGTACCAGTAATATTAATTTGTTTCTACTGTTAATAAGCATGGGCAACGTATGACTTTAAAATTTTTCTCAAGAAAAAGTGCCCTGTAGTTGCCTGAATTATTTACAAATGCACGTAAATTGTATATGCAGAACATGGAAGAAGAGCAATTTTAAGCAGCAACTTGTTTACTTGACATACATATGCATGATTCTACATTATATTCGATTTCTTGACAGAGCAGAAAATAGATAAATTAAATTCCCCTCTCAGAGTGAAGAAGGGAAATAACTGATGCAATTGTATTTGTCATTAACGTTATTGATATTTATGTCCATTATTGTTTATACATAAAAATTGCAAGCAATGTTGAATAAACGATCGTCTGATGTCATATTATAAGTGAATTGTGAATACTTTTGTTATAAAACTATATGTTGCTAGTGTAAGCCTGCATGTTTTGAGTTTTTGTTTTCTTTTTCGCCATAAATACTTCTAACTCTAATGAATAAAACGATACAGAGAACACGTCCAAACTGTCTTGGCAACCATAACATGTCTAATGGAAAATACAGAATAACACTTGTAAACAGTGTGTGTATTTGTAGGCACAGTTTGTACATGTTTGTACCACATAGCATCAATAATTATTCAAATTTTCAGATGAATAATATTTGAGTTGTAATGTTAGTGCTGGCCTTATTAAAAAAAATTCAAATTAGGAATTTTGGGAAGGTGCTATTAGTATGTATGTGGCCATAACTGGAACGGTTTATTAGCATGCAGAAACTGCTCATCAGAATATCCTTTGTGCAGATGGTAATCTACAAAAGGGACGGCAAACATTGTATTTGACATTTTGCATTCCTTTAAAAGGTAGAGTAGGGTCTATTTCTCATAATATAATATAATATAATATAATATAATATAATATAATATAATATAATATAATATAATATAATATAATATAATATAACAGTTTCAGCAAAAGTATTGTTCAAGACGCATGGCGGTCGTGATTCGAACTACTTCAACATGCATTATTTTAGGCCTGCATGTAGCCCTTATTAAATGCATCAATACCAAATTGTGTTAGAAATATTGAATGAAATTAAATGAAATCAAAGACAGTAACAACAATAATACCAAACTATTATATTATAACTAAATTTAGCCGGGGTATGAGCCTTTAGGCCAATTGCAAAAAAATGTCGGGTTGCCTCGCTACAGATATAGCACAAGCGCTGTATTCGTAGAAAATGGAATTTACTTGAAAAATAAACATTAGGTGATTGTTTTTGTATCACTCTATTATGATTCCTCAATGGCAAATTTAATCAAATTACTAGTTTTTAGTTTTCAAATCAGCAGGAAATATTTTAAATACATTTTAATCGAATTAAAATAATCAAATAATTATTTAGCCTGAAGATCTGACGTCACGCATTCAGCTGGAGGCGCGTGAATCCTTGACAGGGGACCAGTCTAATAATTATTCTAAGCATCCATCTCACGAGAGGGCGCTAAGATTTAATAAACTCACACAGGTCTTATATCACTGATTCACTTGCGTATCGTCTGAAATGTCTCAGTATTGGTATATTTTCCCCAATGACAGGTCTGTCAAACTTCCATCATAATATTAAGTTGCCTTGCACGTTTGGGAGTTATAATTAAACTAATTATACTGTTTGTTGCAAATCTTCAAGCAACTGGACTTGTGTTTCGTTTATGGTTCTTCGAGGCGACTAAGTATCGAACAAACAGCAGTGGCATTGTGCCGCAAAACTAGTAAATTTGGACCCTATCCACCCATAAAACAAAACAAAGGTTACTGCAGTGACGGACATCTCATATAATGAATAGTTGCTTCACTATAGAGATTGAATTAACACAAACAGTGGTGATTATGTTTATTTCGCCAGGCGCCCCGTGAGCTTGAATATTGCATTATGCTGTTAATTAGGGACTGTATAAAAATCAACATGTTCAATGTACTAGATCTGATTTCGGAATTTGGGTCACGTAAAGTCAACATTTTCAAAGACGTACTTGGCTGATGGCAACCCCGGTATTCAGACTGCCTAATTATGTTTGTTGTGACTCTTTTTGATGAACATACCAAGGCAAATTGTACATTAATGGACACCCCCTCTACATCAGGGTTGTGCATAGTTACTGAGTGTTTGGTTAACTAGTTGAGTTATTCATTGCTTTCTTGAGCATACTGTTACACTGATTCCCTAATGTGATATTACATAAATAGCACACTCAGATCAGGTGTCATCGAATAACATAACATTTATAGAAACGTCTGCCCATCAGTAAATGTTTTAAATACATGATCAAATCTACACACCTTAAAGATCAAGTGGCTAGTTTTCAAATAAGCTTTCTTTGCTGTTGGTTGTTGTTTCAGAAAGTAAATGTTTGTTCTTTGACAAAGTGGGACGAGAGTTTATATTAAACACATATTCCTGTAATAGCATTCAGAGCGTGAGCAGCTTGAGTTTGGGAATCAACCAGGTCTCTTCAACAACCGAAAACAGCTAAGCAAATGAAACAATACAAAATATACAATTTATGGTACATGTATAAGTGTGATACATTGTGCTAATAGCACACATCTTTAACAGCATACTGAGACAGTGGATGTAACACATTTCTAGATTGTGTTATTATGTACACTTAAGTACACGTATACATGTACACATGTTTTCTGTACAAATTGTAAATTATGGTTCTTCACTATTGTAAATTGTAAATTATGGTTCTTCACTATTTTTTCATTACTTAGATTCAGGTTGTTTAATGTATATATGTACCTTGATTCAAAGAAAGTAGGCAAATTCATGGAAGAAGTTTTGTCAAGATTACCAATGTTGTACTTTCTATTTAAAGTCCCATTTAAACTGTCAATATCTAATAACCCAATATAAGTAACAATCATAACATTTATCAATGTAAAGAACAGCTTCAGCACAAAGTATAGCAATAATTTTTTAAAGCTTTTTTCTAGAATTAAATTTTACACAAACACAATCCCAGTTATTGAAGGGGTGATCTAAACAAATATATGTATCAATAATTTTAAAAGGGTTAAGCATATTCTATGACTACATTATATTAGTTTAAAAAATATTTAACATTTGGAAATAGAGAAAAACATTAATTATAGAATAAGGTGATTGCACAGAGCAAGGATTAATTATGCTGAATTCCAATCAAGCTGGGGTTATATGTTTTTTCTGTCGCGGCTCCGAGACTCTGGAATCATCTTCCAACTAAACTAAACTCAAATCTTGCCATAGTATAACTAGATAACTAGTCGCTGCTTAAAACTCATCTTATGTCACAATTCTTCAATGATGATGTATATTTGTAATTGCATTTTAGGTACATATATCTCGGTACATAATTTGTTTCTATGCTATCATTGTATATTGTTTGTATTCATGTTTGTTCTTTGTTTCCGCGCCTTGAACGCCCAGCAGGGTGGATATGTGCGCGCTACAAATAATCATAATCATCATCATCATCATCATCATCATCATCATCATCATCATCATCATCATCATCATCATCATCATCATCAGCATCATCATTTGTTCTTAAAGGTGATGGAAATGAACAGTGAATTTCAGTGATCGAACCATGCTGAAATATTGCTGAATTTTGTTGTTTAAAATGTTTCCGCATTCTGTATACATTACGGAAATAATCTAAGTTGTTTCAGAAACCTTTACGGAGATGTACACACGGATAGATTAGTCAATCATGCGGAAATACTTAATTTGTAATTTCCGTAATATATCAGCTTTCGTAAACTATTCGTAAATTCCTCTTTTCGTGCTATGGTAACGAATGGGTTACATAACTTAATGCTAGCTGCGGTTACCACCAGAGGTGTATTAATTTTATGTATAATTTAACAGCTACAACAAATAAAAGATAAATTATACCAGTAACACTATCTTTTATTTTTTACTTTGCCTACATTGTATGTTATATTCTTATAACTGCTGCAAAATCTGAAATCTTATATTTGTAGATGTATGTAAATTTCTGTTAATTGAATAATATTCAATCTTAATACCACCATTATATGTGATTCCTAATATTATAGATGCATCTTTTTATGTCAACGTTAGTTGTTCCAGAATGCTGTGAGATGGAGAATAATGACACAACTTTTTCTTGCCTTTTAACCTTGTTCTGTCTTTACATTCTCGTTCATATACGGGGCAACTAAATTCCTTTGTGAAAGAACCGACAAAGTCAACAAAATACAAAATTACCGATAAATCCATTGAGGTTTGATTCAATCAAATAAGTGTATGGCAATAACACATGTCCCTCCCCAAGGCTAAGCTAAAGTTAAGTTGAGCCAACAATACATAAATGGAGCTGTAAACAATTAACATACCTCAATGTAGTGCTTCAATTACCTGCGAAACTAGTAGTGTTGCCGTGACCAAGTAAGACCATTCATTGTTTAGCCTCATGCGTTCAGCATGTTCTCAGGGAGGAAATTATGCAGTGTTCAAGCCTGGGGTACAAGCCTTATATAATTTACCATATCATCTGCAAATAGACAATAGGCGTTGCAATTAAGCTTACGACTGTATACGAACCTTATTCAGTGACAAAACAGGCTGTTCCTGATTGGTCAATCGTTTGCTCTCATTTGCATATTTTGATAATTTAATTTGTTTCTTGCTGTCAGGAGGGACGTATTTAGAAGTGGGAAGAATGAGAGACCTTTCAGAATTATTTTGCCGTGCAGTCCACATTATTGTGTGCATTTGTATATAATTGAAATGATTTTGTCCTTCACACTGTTGTAGCTCACCACACTAAGTGCTTTCAAGTGTCTGATGAAAGAACACTCACAAGGGTCATTCCTGTCAGCTGTTTCAGCTCATTGGAAATTATGCAGCCCAGAGCAACTGTACTGTTGAGGAGGTTTTATCAAACACAATATTAACCCAATATTCAAACAATTATTTCAGACCATATGCATATTTAATAATATAGGTTTCCCCGGACAATTTCAAAACTTGTTTGTTCACTTTCGTTTAACAACCTTCAAATTCACGCCGTTTTTACTGATCGGAACAAATTAGGATTTCTTTTTTATTTTGTTGCGTTCAATTTCGTTCAATTTAGTTCTATTTCGTTTTCTGGCTTTCATGAATTCAATTATCTCATCCTGAAAGTGGATGTTTCGCATGTTTTTGTGATTGATGCAATCAAATTAACATCCATCGATGCACATAGGATGTTGTATATTTGTTATTAATTTTTTTCCCTTCCAGCTCTCGATTATGGGCAATCAGTTTCATCTAAAGAGTATTTTAATAAGCCCATGGCAAAATCCAATGAGTTTTATGATGATTTGTTGTTGTTGTGAGTTCTGAAAGTGACCAAGGCCTATCTCTTTCGAAATTTGTTTCTTTTTTATAGCTATATCCAATTTCTTGTCTTTATTCCAATGTCCAGTCATCTAAACATATTTCTGTTATAGGTTTTCTCGGCCAATTTCAAAACTTGTTTTGTTTATTTTCATTGCAGAACATTCAAATTCACGCTTTTTACTCATCCTGTCAAATTAGGCTTTCTTTGTGTACATTGTTACTTTCAAATCAATTTCCAAGAAGCAGTCATTATTTTGTTCCTGAAATTTACAACTGCATTCATGTCTAAAATTATCTCATCGTGAAATTGGATGTTTCGCATCTTTTGGAGATTGATGCAGTCAAATTAACAATCATCGATGCGCAAAGGATTTTCGCTTATTCAATGGTGCCATTGGCAAATGTCAGTAAGTTTTCCAATGAGTTTGGTTGTTGTGAGTTATTAAAGTCACTTAGGCCTATTTTATTGAAACTTACTTTGTGTCGCTATCAAATTTGAAGATTTGTTTTATTCCAATGTAAAATCATTCAATCAATAAATCAATAAATCAATCAATCAATCAAAAATATGTGTAACCTTATGGGGTCATCTTTTATTTATTTTTCCCCAGTGTGCAATATTTCCACGTTTTTCTTTTGTTTTGTTTTTGTTTTGTTTTGTTTGTTTGTTTGCTGTTGCTTCCTTTAGCCTGCAGTCTTCTGACGCGTAAGCTAGGAAAATGAGACAGAATTAGGAATATGTCCTGAAATGTCATACCAAGGACTGAAAATTTAAATTACAATTGTGACAAATTGATGAAAGTGAATTCTTGACCAACCACTTCAGACTGATTCTGTCGAAATTGAATGAACTTAGCGACACTTTCAACTGGAATGTACTTATTTTGGTGAGGAGTTGCGTTAAAATACGAGGGGATGCTCAACTGATGAATTTGAATGTATCTTTTTGCTGATTGAACGATGATGTAAAGGAGCATTCATTTTTAAATCTAATGCAATGAGTCGGGTATTAAATTGAATTAACTTGGATAAACCTATGTTACAAACGTGCTTAATTTGAGAAGTATTAATTGTTTGGGTTTTTATGTTCATGTATACATTCTCTTTTTGCAAAGCACAACATTTTGAAAATCAATAATATTTATTTGGATGTCTCTAGTATCAATCCCTTTCAAATATGCTACCCTATATCATAAACTGACTTAGAATATTGAGATTCATGTTCATTTATTCATCAATCCCTACATTATCATGTTTAATCCATTCGAACATCCATTGCTCAAAACACTAACGAGGGACCAGATATTTGGAATTTATTTGAAAAATCATTGAAAAGTTCAAAGAATGTATTGATTTTTAAAAGTTGCAGTTAATCACCAATTATGCATAGGCAACCAGTCTTAACAAGCCATTAATCAACCCCGCGTGATCACGTTCCATTAAATCACATCGTCTAACAGTCTTGTGTATTCATTAACAATTATTAACTTGTTTGTTTTATTGATTTATTTAACTTCATTGGATTATGTAAATAACTGATAAAGTACACGCAGCATGCAATAGTGTTCATGATGCGCCCTTGCTCTTTTAATATATCACAATATTTACCTCCTGGATCCTTCAGAGAAAGTGAAGTTCAAGGCCCAAAAGCTTGTCTGATAGTTAAGGTGTGAGATTTACAACATTAGTAAATTGTTTGTAAATGTATCCATACTTCAAGTTAATTATTGACAAGTGAATTGAGTGACTGTTCAACGAGAAGCATCTACAATTGAAATACGTACTTTCCCTCTAACAGGATCTCCTTCCATGCTTTGAAGAGAAAGCAATACTTTATTTCTTTCAGTTCCCGCCTGTACGCCTCAGCGGACTAATCCTATATATATATATATATATATATATATATATATATATATATATATATATATATATATATATATATATATATATATATATATATATATATATATATATATATATATATATATATATATTAAATCGGGAGGGTGGCCTTAGCTTTCGATCCAATCCGGACCTTCATCAGAGGCTTTGACAAACTCATCCATTTATAGGGAAAAGGGAAAGCAAAGGATCATGGGCGGGATCCAAAAAAGGCGAGAAAATAGTGACCAATGAAAGATAAGGATCAGTCTAGAAAAAACCAATAGGAGTATAAAAAGTGAACAAAGGGGGATTATAGAGCCACACAATAAGTAGATGTGGAAGCTTATGGTGAAGCTAGGGTAAAGGAGGGATTATTGAGCCACACAATAGGTAGAGGTGGCAGCTTTTAGTAAAGCTGGCATAAACATAGGACAATACACAAAGGGATACGACAACAAAAAATGTTTTTTTTTTAGCCTTACAAATTGAGGAGTTGGTGTGTGGGTGTAAATAGCTAAATAGCTAAATTTAAATATATATATATATATATATATATATATATATATATATATATATATATATATATATATATATATAAACGGTTCGCAGTAAAGAAAAATGGCTGATGCCGACTCGAACCCGCGACCTCTCGATTACCGTACGAGCGCTCTACCAACTGAGCTAACCAGCCCCTATGTTGGTGGGCGGTCCACTTATGCCAATTATCTATTGCTCTATGGGGCCAGGTCAGAGGCCAAACCATATCTGCCGAGTAGCCAGGGATCAAGCCCGGTCAGATGCAAACAACCCGGGTAACGGCAGTAGCGGGGATCACACAATTAACGGGACACAAGCCTTTTATGTGGTTGTACACAAAGTAGATTTATATGGAGAAACTGACCTGAGATATTATAAACGGTTCGCGAAGAAAGAAAAATTGGCTGATGCCAGACTCGAACCCGCGACCCCCCGATTACCGTACGAGCGCTCTACCAACAGAGCTAACCAGCCCTCTATGTTGGTGGGCAGTCCACTTATGCCAATTATATATCGCTCTATGGGGCCAGGTCAGAGGCCAAACCATATTTGCCGAGTAGCCAGGGATCAAGCCCCGGTCAGATGCAAACAACTCGGGTAACGGCAGTAGCGGGGACCACACAATTAACGGGACACAAGCCTTTTATGTGGTTGTACACAAAGTAGATTTATATGGAGAAACTGACCTGAAATATTATAAACTGTTCGCGAGCAAAGAAAAATTGGCTGATGCCGGACTCGAACCCGCGACCTCTTGATTACCGTACGAGCGCTCTACCAACTGAGCTAACCAGCCCCTATGTTGGTGGGCGGTCCACTTATGCCAATTATCTATTGCTCTATGGGGCCAGGTCAGAGGCCAAACCATATCTGCCGAGTAGCCAGGAATCAAGCCCCGATCAGATGCAAACAACCCGGGTAACGGCATTAGCGGGGATTACACAATTAACGGGACAGAAGCCTTTGATGTGGTTGTACACAAAGTAGATTTATATGGAGAAACTGACCTGAAACATTATAAACGGTTCGCGAGCAAAGAAAAATTGACTGATGCCGGACTCGAACCCTATATGTTTGTTATGTCATTATGACGTCAATTCAATATTGTAATTATTATTGCATAATAATGTTACCAAGTATCAAGTCTACAAGAGATTTACAAGTGGGGTAAAAAAGAAGAAAAAATTATAACAGACAGTTTCAAGGTGTTCGGGATGTACTCGAAACGTAATTTTGATTTTAACTATTTTTGGAATTGTTTACCTTTAAGGTATTTTAATTTTCTTATAATTATTGTCATCATCATTATTTTCTTCTCATCAGCATCATAAACAAATTTTGATTTTGTACAATGAAATAATATTCCACATTTACAAAGACAAATAATTCATTATCGAGACACATTATTAGGGAGGATGTCATTCCCCAACCTCTATTTATCCACCGTGTTAGGCCGGTTCTCGACAGGTTTACTAAGTCTGAACACTACAATAGAAGAGTCCAGCTGTCCAGTGATAGCTATTGTCAAGGGATTATAGGATTAGTTTAGTTGTGGTTGCTGTTTCTTTGTACATCCATCAGGCCCACATGGATTATGGGAGGATTAACTCCCGAGATAAGCGATCTCTTTGTTTGGCTGCTAAGAATCTGGCAGATAATAAGCTCATTGTAATACCCCAAGGGTACTGGCCAAAATTTGGAGGTTTTGGGAGGTTGGGGAAAGATATCCTCCCTAATATTAATTTGTGGAAGACACTTTAATGAAACAATCACGTACAAGTTTGCTACTAAGATGAAATAGTTTATTGCTGATACAAAATGTATATTATAACCATTCCATATGCGTTGATATCGGTGAAATATTTACTTAACATCGCTTCGGTTTTAAGATTCTCAAAATTGTTCAATCTTATCCCAATTGACTGCCGAATTGTAAATCTTAAATTGTTGTGATACCAATATCCATGCAAAATTGGATAACGTTTATGTCAATTTGTGTCAGAACAAATATTCATATGAATTGAATTTCTCAAGTTCTCAGCGTCAGACTGAACACGTAATTTGTTCACCTGGATGAAGGGCTTAAATATCAGGATTACAATATATCTGAGTAAATGTTTGCGGTGCTAATTAACACATATATGGTGTGACGACGTTTGAACAAATTGCCAAACTACTACAAAGCCAAAAATTAACTGTTTACACATTAAGATAAAATTTGACAATTTCTCTACTCATCAACAAGCACTTTCATCAATTATAATTTCTAAATATTTATATACAGAATTAAAGCCTGCGGTCTTATGCAGTCAATTGAGCAATCGTTAAACTATTGAAAGACGATTTAATGGTCAAACAATTGAGATGATAGTTTGTTTAATGCTTGAATGCACCCAGCTAAACTGGCCCTCCTGGGTCAGACAAAAGGGCTATTAAGGGATTACTGTCTATTGTGTAGGGAGGATTAGTGAATGATAAGCAGTGGCAGTGTCATTGATGTTCCACACTACATTAGCTGTTTTGTTGGTACTAGGATTGTCAATTATCTTTTATCCGCTTCCAGAAGCTGTTCCAGAAGCTGGACTGCGTTTAAATCTGGTAAACGAATGAAGCAAGTTTAATAAATAGTTTTGGTCAATAGTTTAACGATTGCCCAATGGGCCCTATATAAGGCCCGGACGCCTATGTAATAAACACTAAATCCACAAACTGTATACATTTTAATATATATATATACGTATTTATAATTGATGTTTTAAATTTAGAAATAGCACATATTTTAGCATCATTACAACAGCTTACATTGTAGATATCGTAAAGAAATAAGGACAATTAGCATTGAAGAGAGTTTACACTTTATTATGGCGATAACTATTTTTTGGCCAATGGTGTCAACAAATCATGGAAAATACTTTGGACCAGTTGTTGCATTCCATAATTTTAACCATCAAAATAATACCCAACATAAAATGGATAACAACATTTGTATTTGAAATCTGCATAAATGTATACAGTCATACAATATTTTCAGGCCAAAATTAGATAATTTAAAATCACTTAGTTTGCTTGTCTTCTTCTACTTCTTGATTATATCTAATCTGATTGCTGTCTTATTTTGTTTCTCCAATAGTTAACCCAATAACAATAACAATTAATTGTAAATTCCTTTGCAAGTGAGTTGAGATGACTTTTTTCTCCAACATCCTAATTAATCCCGAGTTAAGATTTGTGTTGTGGCGGTAGTTAGAATAGTGACACAACGTTTAAAATGATTTATTCAGAAATATGATTCTCTTATCACATTACTATTTAGCTAAGGCATCTTCTCAAAACTATTCCGGGATAACTTACGAACAGATTTCCCCGCAGTTGATTTTTCAACCTTCGGAGTATCCCTAAGTAGTCCAAATATATTGCGGATAAGTTTGCGGGGAAAGTATTGAAACTAGACCAGGCAATTTGTTTACAAGAAGACTAAACCACATACATTGAGATCGTTATCTACAGGAAGCCAGCGGGTGGTCCTTGCAGGTGATCCCTGGCCGAGTGATTGTGTTGTTACTATTGCCGAAGAACATTTCATTCTTAAAATCTTCATGATATTGAAGAAATTCAGATCTGTATTACTTTTTATTTAAAAGTAAACCTATGTGTTCTGTTCTGTTGCTAAAGACCGGGCTCACTCATTGACATCAAGTAAGACTAGATTGTCCTTGATTACTACTTTCACAAAATAAATCAGGCATGTCACATTTCGTAAACACTGCCTGGCCTCTCAAAACCGCAAAAGGGCTGTGAGATCTTATCAGTTGGCCAAACCGCAGACTGCTCAGTGGGGAGTCTATAAAAATATTGCGGGTAAATGATTGTGTGCTTTGTATCGGGGAAAAATCTATAATAGGAAAATAATCCACACGCAACGTTTCCGCAATGATATACTATTTGCGAAAACAAATTACCGCAACTTATCCCGGAATAGATTTGAGAACCTGCTTAAACCAGATACGGTGCTGGTTTAAAAGCTTGTCGACTGAAATATGTTTGGCTAATTAGGGGGTAATTAGAATAGGGACAGATTATTGTAAGAGGCTATCGCCGATTTATTCATCAATACATAAATATGTAGGTGGTATCACATTTCACTTTTGCTTAAAGAGACCGGTGTCTAAAAGCAAGTCAACTTAAATATGTTAGATAAGAGTTGGCATCGAGGTCAAATATAGGTTTACATAATTATTTTTGTGCTAGTGTCATGGAGCAAGTATCAATGACACATACACCACGAATCCATGATCGTAGACAGTAAACCGCTTCGTGCATAAACAATTAGTATTGAGGGCGCTCTCTAGCAATCAGCCATGGTTGATGAGCACTGATCTCTATTATACTGACTGCAGCCACTGCACGCCATGTTGTCACTTGCATAAACCACGCTAACAATGAGAATCATCCTTCCCACTGTATCTGCCCTTTGTGCATTACTTTTATGTATAATATGCAGCCACTGGATTCCATCTTACCACTCTCATAAACCACACATTGCAATGCTGCATCAGAATCAGCCTTCATATTGCATGTGCATTCCTTTTGTAGTCTTTATGTATGTAGAGTGGTAAAATGGTCCCACAGTGGCTTACCTAATGTATTAGATACCAATGGCCCAACCCTCTATCCAGTCAGTATAACAGAGATCAGTTTCACTCAAGTGGAATCGTCATATCGCTGGTTAGCGTGTACTATTACCTCCAGGGAATTTTTTTTTTTACTGACGCTGGGCATGTATTATTTATGTAGACGGATTTCCATAGACTTGGAAATTGGATTTGTTTTCACCGATAGAGGTCTTGTGTGCACAGAGTGGGGAAAACCAGAAGATGGAACAACCAAACACTCCGGAAACAAATTGATAAAAACAAGAAATGCAAATAAAAATACATTAATTAAATATTACTGATTAACTCTACACGCAGAACTTATCTTATTTAAAGTAAAATAACAATAATTATTATTGTTGTTTTCCTGTACAAACGAGTGGTTCTACCTGACCCTTATGGTTGATGGTATTATGATGAATAGTGGCACTTTGATATTATGAGAATAATCCCCACAGTATCCACTTTCATTTTTCTATCCAGAAATCCCCACAATAAATACTGCGTATTTGTTGTTGATTCAGGAGACCGTCAAACACCATCAGATCGCTATACGCAGCAGCCCCACCATACTCACTAGGTGAAATCTCCTTATTATACGTGATTGCAATGCCTATGTACAGCTTAGTGAAATCATCTGAACCCGTCCTAGGCTCATTAATGGTTTCATCACTTGCCACAATTGTACCATTGACAAATAACTGTGTAGTGCCACTGGTGGCATTCACCGTTAAGGTCAAATGAAACCATTCGTTTGTCGGTATCTTAGAGGTTTTATATTTATGAGTTGTATGTTTATATTCGGTGCGTACATCATACCAGAACATGTTGTTTTTTTTATACAAAAAGGCAACACCCCTTGCCATGTCTGTCTGTCCTCCAGAGCTTAGGAAATACCCCACTGTTGTACCAGTGAAGACTGATGACGTGTTGATCTTCAGCCAAATAGACCATGTCACACTCTGAGATTCACATCTACCCGGGTCAGAGATACATTTCCCACTGAAATCCCCAATAACCAGATAGGACTCAACAGGTGCATACACTGCACATGCGTGGCCAACTACGTCTGGAGCGGGAACCATCTTCACCAAGCTCTGGTTACCACCAATTTCATACTCCTCGCTACTGACATTAGCAGTATCGCATTTTATGACGTCACGATCCATTGGTCCTAAGGTTCGATGAAGAATCAACCCTTGGAGTTTCTGACCTAAAACAATGAGACAGACCAAATAAAATACCATTTATAGTGGATTACAATTATCATTATGATGATCTTTTTTATCAAATTGAAAATGTACCAACATTTAGATTAAACATTCTCAGAACGTTTGAGTAGTTAGTTTGGTAAGTTATTCTTTGTTTGTAATTTGTAAGCATCTAGTTCTGAAATTGCACCCAGTGTCTTCACGATAGGCAATTTGTGTTCTTCTGCGAACCAATGATCTCTGGAGATATTGGAAACACACGCACGTCAACTGCAAAACACGCCAGCACGCACGACAAAGTCGAAGCCATAGGCCTATAGATGAACAGAGATTTAAAACATATGCCCTCAACGGCTCATGCAAGTTGTGAGTAGTCAGGGTAGCGTAGTGGTACATGGGTAAACATCCATTTTAGTGATTCTAGGTTGAAATTTCATCCGGAACCAATCCCAGCCGACATGAACATTAGCTTTTCATAGCTATGTGGGTTCCCCTACAGTGTATATTTGTTGTTCATTCCACCTGTACAATTGAATATATCGTATTATCCGCTCTGTACACACAGTGGCCCTCTAGCGGTAAAAAATACATGTGATTTATGAAGGGCAAATTTGCTTTAACCCTCCTAAGTTAGCTGAACTTTAATGGGAAGTAGCTATTGTGATCACTCAACTGCCTGTTTTGACTGATGACCCAAATGTGCACACAGGGGCATTTTAGACTGTTTTTACTGTCATTTTGACGACCCTCAACAATACCAGACAATGCTTTTACCAGACAAAAACCGTCGACTCATTTTGACCTGTAAATGTACTTACTACACGTAAGGTTTAAAAGTGTTCGACTTTTGAGTGCAAGTATATCAACATTTTCACTTTAAGTGAGTATCGCGTTTTGGCGTATGCTTATGTAACAGTACTACGCATGCGTACACAGTGCATTTACAAGTGATAAGTCAGCTTCCGAAGAACAAAAAAACATAATTCCCAATTATTATTTCATTTCGGTGTTGTAGTTGTTGTTCTTCTTTGTATCAATGTTCATTTGATTTAGTTCACTTATGTATAAGACAACACGTGTAATAGCGCCGATTTGTTACATTTTTTTAGGCATGGGACATTTCAAAGGGACAATATTGTCACGATTAACAGGCCATGGAATCTTAGTGCTAGTTTTAGATTACCGAAAATAATACCCCACATGATAAGGTCATATGACCGTTGCTGCTGCATAAATGAGCCAGTGATTTTCAGTCACTGTGTTCATCTTTAACCAGGACACCGATTCCATGCCCTGTTGAACGTCTACTCTGATTGTGACGATATTGTCTGTTGAACATACATAACGTCACATTTTTCTCATAGTGACGCATCTGCATTTTTGGTGAAATCCGGGTTTTTACAGTTCTGGGATTCTATGAGAGTTTAATTTCATCTGTGAAGGTTTTAAACCATAATTCTGCCTGGTTTTCGAGTTACAGAGATCTCCTATGCGGCGAATAAGCAAAAAAGGCAAATACGTTTTTTTCATAGTGACTAATCCGTTTAACCGGTTGGTACACATACAACAGTGATGTAGTGCCTTGATGCTGAGCCTTGGCCTTAAGGCTGCCTTAAGGCTTGATTTTAGGGCCTTGGCCTTAGCCTTAAGGTTTGAGGGCAAAAGCCTTGGCCTTGAGGGTCAAAGCCTTGCAACTTTAGGGCCTTGCTCTTCAAGGCCCATCGGTTTTTGGATTTTTCAGGTACATTTGTTTGAAATTTTGCTTTTCTACAAACATACAACTTGGAGTCAGCTGTCTGCAAAGTCTGCAGTATCTAATTTAATCACGTTTTACCATGGAGTAGGGAAAATATCCTAGATTTGTGTGTTGACACACTTTCACTTTTACAGCATCACATATTGTTACCATGATAGTACATTTTGCTGCTTCCCCCAAAACAAAGCTATAATAATTTTCTGTATACATGTACTTGTGGGGCCAGGGAGATATAAATTATACTTAACTTGCATACAGTTATATGGGGTAGATAGAACATTGATTTGTGCTGTGGACTGCTTTATTTATTTATTTATCGTATGGTTCATACAAAGTTAACATGACAAGGTTAGGTTATGGATCCAGTTTAATACAGACTGGTCGAGTTCAGTTAAATTTCCATCACATCTGTAAATAATACAGTCATGAACGATGTGATGTACAGTCTGGTCATCATGACCACAGGTACATTTAGCGTTGTCACTTAGTCCCATGCGGAGCATGTTATGTCCAAATCGGCCATGGCCAGTTCTTAGTCTGTTAAGTTTGACCCAGCAGTGGCGATGTAGATTGCTTCCTGGTGGGTTGGTAGAAGGTGAGGGAATGTAGTTAAATATCCAAGTCCTGGATTCTGATTCTTGCCACATATTCCGCCACGTGTTTAGTGCCCAAGTCTTTGGGTGCGATCCGGTGTTAATTTCTGGCAGTTTGTGGGCTTGTTGATGGAAAGGATTTCTTGATGGCAGTCGCAGTTGTGGTAGGGGTTTTTGATTGGTGTTTGTCAACAGTTGATGAAGCAGATGAGAGTCACACCCAGCGGCACGTCGCGCAAGAGCAAGGCATTGCTGCTGTCGTCTCACTTCATAAGGAGCAATTCCACTGACTACTGGAAGGTATTGAGTGGGAGTTGATCTGATACATCCTGAGATGATGTGCATGTGGTGTTGTTAAGGGCTACGTCAATCTTGCTGGTGTGGGTGCTCCTTGCCCATACCGGTGCACAGTACTCTGCAACATAGTATACTGAAGCTATTGCTGAGATTCGAAGAACGTTGTAGTCTGCGCCCCAGGAAAGGCCTGCTTGCTGTCTAATGAGACAGTTGCGAGCGTTGGCTTTCTGTGCGAGCTGTGTGAGATGGCTTTTGTATGTTAGAGATCTGTCCAAAGTAACACCAAGATACTTGGGGAAATCATCATACGGGATGGTTGTGCCATTGCAAACGACTTTGATTTTGTAGTTAGCCAGTCTAGTTGCTAAACAGTTTTGTTGATGTTAAGTCGGAGTCTCCAGTTTTTGAAGTAACGGCTTAAGGATTCCATATCGGTGCCAAGTGTTGTTTCAAGCTTGTTAATGTTTTTGGCAGAGGTTAGGAGTGCTATGTCATATGCGTAGATGTATTTCTTTGAGACAGTGGTTGGTAGGTCAGCAGTGTAAATGTTGAATTAAATCGGTGCGAACATTGAGCCCTGCGGGACCCGTTTTTCAGGAAGCATGTTTTACTGGTTTATTCGCTAACAAGTCATTGTAAAGCTTCTGCAAGTGATCATTGTCATGAGAAAGTTTACTAAGGTTTTATCAGGTATGATTTTATGTAGTTTTAGGGCAAGACCTTTCTGCCATACCGTGTCATATGCTGCTGACAGATCAACCAGTACAGCACCATTCTTGAGACCTTTTTGGAAGTTGTCCTCTATGTCTTCTGTGAGGAGTGTTACTTGGTCTGTTGTACAGCGTCCTGTATGGAAGCCAAACTGCTCAGGTGGGAGTTGAGGATCGACAATGGGTTGGATACGATTGTATATTAGTCTCTCCATCACTTTGTAGATTATGCACAGTAGGCTTATTGGACGGTACCTGCCCGGGTCTTCGGCGGCCTTGTCCGGTTTGAGAATTCCCATTACTTTAGCATGTCTCCATATTTTTGGGATTTTCTGAACTTTGATACAGGTGCTGAAGTAATCTCAAAGCCATTCAGTGGATTTTGGTCCAAGATTTTTGACAAATTCCGGGAGAATATAGTCTGGTCTGTTTTAGGTAATGCTAATATTTCTAACCATGGTGGCCCAGAAAAAAAAATTACTTCCATGTTACATAATAACGAGGTAACATCAGTTAAAAACAGCCGTTCTTAGATCCCCCTTTTGTTATACTCGGTTTAGATTAATGTGCATCAGTATGGAAGCAAACCATTATTTTTGTTATATTTAAATGGTATCCACGAAGACCTGAACTTCTACTCAGTCATATATTTGTACGTGACATTTTTATTCTTACTTTGAGCGATTGGTTATGATGTGACATGTTTTATATTAGTAGTAATTTTATACTAGAGGGCCTTGGCCTTGAGGGTTAAGCCTTGGCCTTAGCCTTAAGGCTTGAGGGTCAAAGCTTTGGCCTTGAGGATCAAAGCCTTTGCTCCAACACTGACATACAATATTACAGTGCGCGGACGGTTGGTACCAGCTATAACCACGGACAGACTACAGACTGTAGAAAATATCAAGTTTTAGCTTGTTTTGCAATGTAAGATAAAGAAAAACCATGGATCTAAGGTATTTACGTCTTAAGGTAATTACATCGTTACGCAGTGTATTCGTATGTCGATAATTATTCGTAATATTGGCCTTATAGAGTATGTACACATACAAACATGTACAAACACATGGGTGGAGAATAAGCTTTTTTGTTTTTTACATAGTGACGATTAAGTATAGGCCATCGTTACACATAGAAAATCAACATTTTAAACAAAGTAAACACAGTAAATTACCAACCAGGAAATTTCTTTTTTTGGAAAAATAAAGCAAAAAACTAACAGCGAAAATGTGTCCGACTTAAAGCATGATTTACTCGTAACGCACCTTTTTCCGATTCGTCACTATGAGAAAAATGCGACGATAATATTCCCTAAAACAACTAATTCCTAAAGAGAAACAAATATATAATTAATATAGGGCCTACTTTCGGCATTTTCTTTTGAAAGGTACTTATGTTGTAACACATGGCGCAATGTGATTGCCATCATAACATTGACGCAATACCAATTCATCACGAAAACATTAAAGGGCCCATAAAATAAAAATAATAAAAATAAAGAAATACATTATAAAACGGCTGACACAACAATCTCTATTCAGCACTTTGCTCGTGTTGTTTAAATACGCCGTAACCTCGATGCACTGTTATCCTCGTCAAATTCCTCATGGCAGCAATGAATTAGTAAGTAGTCTTTGTAGCAGAATCCATTAGCCTGTTTTATATGATAACGAACATTACCGCGCCAACAATGAGACTTAACGGTGGAAAGAAACATTTGATAAACTCATGTATCAAATTATGCTGACAGGTAGCGCAAGCTTGATACGCCAGCAAGCCTTGTTACAATGACATAATTGGTAATACTAAATATATTACACTTTCACTATTCGAAAGAAGAAACTAAATACTTTCATATACAAACAACGGTTTGGTTTTAAACCTTTTGAGAGTTTCCCTTCATTTTTTTTGTTAATTGATGTTTATTTCAATGCTGCCCTTGCATATTTTGTGTACATAATTTATGTCAAATTGCGGTAACACTGAATCCAATGAAATATATCTAAAACATATCATTGACCAATGCGCGTCGAAACGGCTTGATCGTATAATTTTGCAATTGTTATCCTTTAGTCATCGCTCAAGATGCAACTTGGAATACAACGCACAGGGAAAAAAGACCGTGCACGTGACTGGCGACGCCACGGTGGCATTTACCAGTCTGTTATGTGGTCTTATGTTTTTATTATGTCTTATGTTTTTTACTGATTTGGTAGAGAAATGTTAATATTTAACACAATAGGTAAGTGATGCATTATAGTATAACTTTTTTTTTTAAATATACACGAGCCCTGCTTACAAACTGCATACATAGATTTATCATTTTGCTGGAGGTTTATGAATTATTCATTAGTAGCGTCCTCGGAATGGAGTTCACCACGAGCTTGAGCGGTCTTTTATTCTGGCGTTGTGTTCGAGGATGCTGCGTGCGCCGCCACTCAGTATTATACGAAGTCCTATAATAGATGTAATTATCGCCCTGCTTAGCTATCCGATCTTTGGTTGCAGCGCACATACATATCACGCAGTGTACGGATTCATATGATACACATTATATGCACATACTAGTACATTTCGTCACCATTTTCACAAAGGGCCAATTGGGAAAAAACATAATTTTTTTCGAGTGATTTTTTTTTCGATATTCTGAATTACTTCATTGAAATCTACAATCTCACAAAATTACAAGGTCTAAAATTACACTATAAACTGGCCAAGGGTTAAATGGGTGCTAATGAGCAATTTGCGATTTCACGAAAGGACAATTTGGACACACAGCATCGAGCTTTAAGTATCACCTATATTTTAAACGTATCATGTCACATTTAAGATGCAACATACTAATAAATCGTGTGCCCTAAGTGAAATAACAGATTTCAAACTTTCCAAAATGTTTCAACTTTTCAAGTAAAGGACGATTAGTCACAATGTAATTAATAATTTAAGACAATGATACCTTCGAGAAAACGCTCAAATCAACGCAACTTTCCCAATTATCCCTTCGTGAAAACGCTTTGACGATTGTCCCTTCGTGAAAACGCAACGGTGAAAACACGTTTTCAACATGTAAAGTAGCACACTGCGGGTACGATTTTGGATACAATGTATAATTGTGTATGCATGGTAAAATTATAAACGTGTGCGTGAAGATCATTCTTGGCGCGAAGCGGCACACAAAATGCAATGGTATCTCAGAAAATGACTAATCGGGTGTCAAATACGATCACTTTGTGTGGAGATGAAGCACGCACCGTATATTTTACTATCCGACGACGTGACAAATAAGTTTGAAAGCTTGTACAAAGAAAATACACAATTTTACAGCTTTGAAACAAAATGAAAACTAAAGTTCATCTATTTAATGAAACACGTGATTTTCTGAGAATAATTAACACTGAAACAGCATTTTAGCCGATTCGTCACTTTGTCAGCAATGCGACAAACTGTGTTTGGATATAGGCTAAACTCAGTTGAAAATGCCAAGGATAATGATTGTGAGATGGCATATTTCCCTCTCCCGCATGCAGGAATTGCAATTATTTTCCCCCGTAACATGGTTAATGAAGATTACATTTTCAATTATCGGTGTTCCTGGGGGTATTGAACAATGAATAATTTATAATCTTCCATTACCATCCAACTGAAAAACACACAATAGTCACACCCATTTGATAAACTCATGTATCATATGCTGACAGGTAGCCCTAGCTTGTAAAGCCAGTAAGCCTTGTTACAATGACATAATTGGTAATACCAAATATATTACACTTTCACTGTTCGAAAGAAGAACATAAATACTTTTATATATAAACAACGGTTTGGTTTTAAGCCTTTTGCGAGTTTCCCTTAATTTTTTGGGGGGTTAATTGATGTTTATTTCAATACTGCCCTTGCAGATTTTGTGTACATAATTTATGTCAAATTGCTGTAATACTAACAATTATTTTCCCCGTAACATGGTTAAAGAGGATTACATTTTCAATTATCGGTGTTCCTGGGGGTATTGAACAATAATTATGAATAATTTATAATCTTCCATTACCATGCAACTGAAAAACACACAATAATCACCCCCGGTGCCCTTGGACCTATGTCAGATATATGCCTACATTCTAACATCTCCACATATTTATAGCTCTCAAAATAATCTTTAATGTTATTAAATCATAATTCGGATGCCTACGTTCAATCTAATTTACCGCTATACATTGCATTACGATGTTTTATATTGCTAATTTCATGTATATATCATTGTGCTCTGTGTCAAATGAACATCCATTATGTTGGACACCCCACTTATTATATGGCTATAGCCATCGGTCCAAATTAGAAAATTCAAACTGTAAATATTCTAACGCCAAATTTATGTATCTTTTGAAGATAGAATTTATATAATGTTATAATAACAAAATTCTGACATTTTCAAAAAAAATATTATTGTGACGACATCAATGATATCGTTTCGGTTTGCGGTAACACCATGTGTTTATCTCAACTAACGTGAAGCTGAGGTACAGGTACCTCAGCTTCACGTTAGTTGAGATAAACACATGGTGTTACCGCAAACCGAAACGATATCGATATTCCACCATGCAAAGCCTCAAAACTTACGACATCAATGATCTTTTCATTGAAACATTGAAGTTAACCAAACACCATAGTTTTGTTCCAACAAACATTTGAGCTCTATTTAGGTGTTCGGGTATGTGCCCGAAACACCTATTGTTTTTGTTCGTTTTTTTGCAAACTTCACATGAACTTGAAACTTGGCATATACTTAGAACTTAACACGTAGATGAAACAAAATATGTGACGTCATGATGAGGTCATCAGATATCGAATTACGATAAATCAAAGTTTAATATTTAAATAAATCATATCTCAACAACCACAACAGGTAAATTTACAATTGTTGTACCATTGTACAGATCGTTAATTGTCAAAAATATTTACAAAAAGATGACCCCATTTTGACCTTACTTCCTGTCCAAACCGGAAGTCAATTTTTAATATTTAAAACAATCATATCTCAACAACCGCAAGAGGTAAATTGAAATTGTTGCACCATTATATAGATTGTTAATTGTCAAAAAATATTTACACAAAGGTGACCCCAATTTGACCTTACTTCCTGTCCAAACCGGAAGTCAAAGTTTAATATTTAAAAAAATCATATCTCAACAACCACAAGATGTAAATTCACAATTTTTGCACCATTGTACAGATTGTTAATAGTCAAAAATATTTACAAAAATATGACCCAAATTTGAACTTTACTTCCTGTCCAAACCGGAAGTCAAAGTTTAATATTAAAAAACATATCTCAACAACCACAAGAGGTAAATTGAAATTTGTTGCACCATTGTATAGATTGTTAATTGTCAAAACATATTTACACAAACGTGACCCCAATTTGACCTTACTTCCTGTCCAAACCGGAAGTCAAAGTTTAATATTTTAAAAAATCATATCTCAACAACCACAAGAGGTAATTCACAGTTTTTGCACCATTGTATAGATTGTTAATTGTCAAAAAATATTTACACAAACGTGACCCCATTTTGACCTTACTTCCTGTCCAAACCGTAAGTCAAATTTTAATATTAAAAAAAATCATATCTCAACAACCACAAGAGGTAAATTGACATTTTTTGCACCATTATATAGATTGTTAATTGTCGAAAAATATTTACACAAAGGTGACCCCAATTTGACCTTACTTCCTGTTCAAACCGGAAGTCAACATTTAATATTTAAAAAAATAATATCTCAACAAACACAAGAGGTAAATTCACAATTTTTATACCATTGTACAGATCGTTAATTGTCAAATATATTTACAAAAAGATGACCCCATTTTGACCTTACTTCCTGTCCAAACCGGAAGTCAATTTTTAATATTTAAAAAAATCATATCTCAACAACCGCAAGAGGTAAATTGACATTTTTGCACCATTATATAGATTGTTAATTGTCAAAAAATATTTACACAAAGGTGACCCCAATTTGACCTTACTTCCTGTCCAAACCGGAAGTTTAATTTTAATATTTAAAACAATCATATCTCAACAACCACAAGATGTAAATTCACAATTTTTGCACCATTGTACAGATTGTTAATTGTCAAAAATATTTACAAAAATATGACCCAAATTTGACCTTTACTTCCTGTCCAAACCGGAAGTCAAAGTTTAATATTAAAAACATATCTCAACAACCACAAGAGGTAAATTGAAATGTTTTGCATCATTGTATAGATTGTTAATTGTCAAAAAATATTTACACAAACGTGACCCCAATTTGACCTTACTTCCTGTCCAAACCGGAAGTCAAAGTTTAATATTTAAAAAAAATCATATCTCAACAACCACAAGAGGTAAATTCACAGTTTTTGCACCATTGTACAGATTGTTAATTGTCAATATTTACAAAAACATGACCACAATTTGACCTTTACTTCCTGTCCAAACTGGAAGTCAAAATTTAATATTAAAAAAATCATATCTCAACAACCACAAGGGGTAAATTCACAATCTTTCCACCATTGTATAGATTGTTAATTGTCGAAAAGTATTTACACAAAGGTGACCCCAATTTGACCTTTACTTCTGGTACAAACAGGAACTTCATTTTCAACACATTCTAACACAAAATATATAGGTATTTTGAAGATGAAATTGATATTGTCGTGATAAAAGACATAAGACATTTTCACAATTATGATTATGACGTCATCAAATGCTCACTTGATTAAACCGAAAGTTAACTCGGACACCTATTTTTTGTTATGACTAAAAACTTAAGTCTAGTTTAAGCTTGTTTCTGACTATCGACACTCATTAGGAATTCCCTCTAAATAAGGGCGTAACTACAGGGGCATGAGGAGGCGGACACTAGGAGTTCCCTCTAAACATGGGCGTAACTACAGAGGGCATGAGGAAGGGGACACTAGGAATTCCCTCTAATCAGTGGCGTAAATACAGAGGGCAGGAGGAGGGAGACACTAAGAATTCCCTCTAAACAGGGGCATAACTACAGGGGCAGGAGGAGGGAGACACTAGGAATTCCCCCTAAACAGGGGCGTAACTACAGGGGCCAGGAGGAGGGAGACACTAGGAATTCCGTCTAAACAGGGGGCGTAACTACAGGGGCATGAGGAGGGGGACAAGTTCCCGTGGTCGAGGCATGTTCAACAATAATAAATATTCTATACTTCGCATTGTCCTCTTAACAGATAATTACGTCGTAGACCATCGTAAACATCATATGACTAATGACAGCAACTAATCCGTTTGAAAACCAATTAGTCGCTTCAAATGTACCGCGCCAATATGAGAGACTTCATGATGAAACGAAAGCTTTGTATTTTTTTCAAATTATGTTGACAGCACAAGGTCGAGTCGCCAGCAGCATGCATTATTTAGTGATACAAGCCATACAACCTTTAATGATAAATTACTGCCATTACTGTTCGAAGGAAGAAAGAGAAAAATAATTACTTTCATGTAAAAAAAACCACGGCATTTGCTTGTTTATAATAATGTTGACGTGCAAGTGTACACTTAATTCACATTTTGATCAAACATAACATAATATTGTTATTTGAATGGAGGGGGGGGGGGGGAGCCTTTACAGAGCAATTTCATAGAAGTCTTATTCCTGTAAACAATTTACAATTGATTTAAGAGTAGCAAACCTTAAAGAGGAATGTTGATAGACATATAATTTGTCTATGGTTGATGTAAAGTTGTTCATGATTCTCGACTCAAATGCAATTTTTAACACCATACTGTTATTTGACTTCATACAGCAATTTCATAGAAGTCTTATTCCTGTAAACAATTTACAATGGATTGAAGAGGAACAAACATTGTTTCCTTTCATCCTACGATTATCCTGTGTCAAGAGGAATCTCAATTCCCACATTCAGCTCCTCTGACTCTATTTACTTATATTTTTATTCTATTGTAGCCCTGTACCTTGAGTGGCTTTTATATTAGCCTAGTTGAGGGCGATTATGCATGTATGAATGTGGAAAGACATATCTGATAATGGTTGATACAAATGTGTTCCTGATTCTCGACGCAAATGCAATTGTGAACAACCATTGGGAATTATCTCCAAATAACAAATAAACACGTTGTGCAACAAAGTATTCAGGTTATAAGGATGCAATGGATGGTGCACCGTCATCCTCGTCGTTGACATGTATGGCAACAATCAATTTGTATTCTGTGATGCGAAACCAATTAGTTGTGATCATAACACGACGAATGACAATACAGTTTCTAATTGAATTTGACTGACGAGGCTTGATGGTTTCAAAATAAGCATTTGATACACTGAAAATGTAAATTCGTGTTGCCCAGGCTAGACACACTGTTTAATTTGGGGCAAGCTTTTGCACAGTAATATTAGTTGAATGTAACACATGGACATGAATATAGATTCCAATGTATATGTGGGTTATTCTACGCCAAATCACCTATTTTTTGGGAAAATTTGTCAGTGACCGACTCAGATTTTGATGATTTTTTTTCAACATACCTCTGTGGCATTAAAGAAAAAAAAAACAAAAAAAAAAAACATCTCTGTAACCCTAACTACGCCATATCTTCCCAAATCCTCCAAGGGGCACTTTTAAAGAAAAAATCAGCACTGTTGGAAACTGGTACTTTCACCTCTTCAAATGAAGCAAAATTACTACCTGGCAAGAAGTACAGGCCATAAGTGCTGAATATGAAAGATCAACGAAAATGCATGGTGCATTTTGAAGATAAGGGCATGGATTTTTGAGGATTCAGGAAGGTTCCTAGCCAGAATACATTGTACCTAGCGGGTTAGGGTTAATGGATGGTTGACCAGGTGGGTCACTACCCATGTAACTGAAAATATTGTATCCTATCTATATATGTAAGAAAATTCTTTTCTCCAACATCGTCAGATGATATTTTCTATTAAAGTGTAGTATGCATAATATACGGTAGGCCTATACAATGTACACTGTATAGCATAGCTGTTGTATGGATGTGTACATGTATGCATGCCCCAAACACTTAAATGATTTTTTTATGAATAAAATCAAATGTATCCAAAAGAGGTCCATGGCTCCCCCTTCAAACTTTTTACAAAACCGCACCTACCCCTCCCCCAAAAAGTAAGCAAATATAATAATAATAATAATAATAATAATAAATACACTCACTGGCCATAAGTATTGCAGCATTGAAATTCACACCAAAGTTCAGTTTGGAGAACTGTGTTACAATAATTTATTTTATTTTATTTACACTACTTAATTAAGACTTTTTGAAATTGCCTTTGTTTTGAAATCAATGTCCTTTTTAACTGTTCTTGCTATGTAATACACGATCGATGAAATCGGATTAAATGATCATCTCACCTGTTACTGTAAAGTGCTATTTTGAGCATGTTGCAATACTTTTGGCCAGTGGGTGTATATAAATAAATTAATAATTAAACTATCGTTTGTTGAATGTAGAAATTAAAAAAGGTTACTCACAACTGCATCACTTTCAGGGCCAAGTTACAAATTTTGCATATTGGCCCTGATTTAAAATAAATAAATACAAGGCCCTTAAGTAGGCCCCAGACCCCTTATCATGAATGAGCTCTTTATTTTAACAAGTCCGCCCCTCGGTTGAGGGTAATCAACAATATTTCCGCGCATAATGTCAAACGATCATTGTACCATTATGAAGCTACAGTTCGACATACACTGCATGGGAGGTTTGATGTTTCAAATTTTTATCAAGAAGACCTGCAATTATTAAATGAATTTGAATAAGTAATGCGTAAAAATACAAAATAATATTGTGTTTATATAAATCATAAATCACTTACGACATTGCAACCATTTTCGAATCTCTTTGGGGTCGCTGCTTATCAGAAAGGAGTCATAGTAGGTCACATTGAAGTGTCTACATGGTGTGTGGGTATTCATACCACCGGGTTGAATCTCGGTACACAGACATGGATCCTCAACTGGAATTAACCAGCGGTATTTATTGTTCGAGTTGGGATCTGGTTCTCTTCCAATGGAACAGATCATACCTAAACAAAAAAAACAAAAATAAAAACAAAACAAAACAAAAAGTTAACTAATTAACTACCAAAATAAATTAAAAAAATTCAATTAAATAAAATAAAGTATCAGTTATAATGTTATTGTAATTAATATCAATAATTCAAATTATATCGTTCAGAGCAGACAGTGTTTTATTCAATGGAAGTAGGTGAATATATATTTATTTGTTTCGTGTAAAGAACACTGACGAACTCTTTTTAAAACAACTGTTGCCAAACTTGGTGCATATTTGCCAGAGTATAATGCATCTGGTCGTATATGCAATACTGACTATGGGCAATACACTCAAAATAACGAAGTGCTGAATATAGCACCTCTAGTGCAGTCACCATACAAGCTCCTAAAAAGTGCTAAAATTAGCACTTGAGATGCTATATTCAGCACTTCGAGTGTACTTTGCATATTCACTCTAAAACGAAGTGCTGAATATAGCACCTCGAGTGCAGTCACTATACAAGCTCCTAAAAAGTGGTAAAATTAGCACTTGCGGTGCTATATTCAGCACTTCAAGTTTACTTTGCATATGCACTCTAAAACGAGTGCTGAATATAGCACCTCAAGTGCTAATTTTAGCACTTTTTAGGAGCTTGTATAGTGACAGCACTCGAAGTGCTATATTCAGCACTTCGTTTTTAGAATGTAGGAAAGTGTAGAATACCAGCAGTTTCACTACTTATTCACAAAACTTAACTTATACATCAAAATTCATCAATACAAATATATGTAAATGTTTGAATTACTTAACACTGTTTGCGGTCACACCATGTAAAATTCCTTTATGTGTAGTACGTGGTTTTAAAAACAACAACTTTGTAATAACTCGACGTTTCGATCAGTATGGTTTGATCGTTTTCAGGAGAATGCTGGACTCGAAACCTCGAGTTGTGACCAACTGGTTCTTTTGAGAACCAATTACTACTCAAATTGAAATTTGTACATGGTGTCACCGCAAACAGTCTTACCTTATCCTTATCATTTACCTTATCCTTATCATTATCCTTACCTTATCATTTTCACCATGCTAAGCTGAAAGTCTTACTTACCTTCAATATTATTAGCATGTAGGAAAAGTGACACCACTATGAGCATTCCCACAAAAAAAGCCATTTTTAAAGCTGTTCAAGTCACGTCAGCAATGTGAATTATGAGAAAACTCCACGGCATTTTGCAGTTTACAAAAACGTAGCGTGGAGGTCTGCGTGTAATGTACAATTGTGTTATCGCTGATAATGATTGATTATCTGTCACTGAGGAAATGACACGTGGTTTTGACATAAAACATATTAATTATATATTGATTGTACGTAGTGTGTTTCTTGATGAAATCTATTAACCCTCATTTATTGCTATATTAACAGTGACACTAATGGTTTAGTTCAACTACTAAATAATTCATTTAAATAAAACAATAGGAGCAACTTCATATTTTCTTCCAAATTTTCTATAGTCAGTGGATTTTCTACAAATGAACACTATACTTTTTTATTTTATTATTTTTTCATGAAAGGTTGCCAAAACACAAGGCTCTTAAATGCCCCTCAAAGTGCAGGCTACAACTAAAGGAGGGGGGGAGGGAGAATAATATAAAACAAAAATAATAAAAATACTCTCAAAAGTTGAAATTTGCTGTCACCTGACGCTTTTCCATCACCTGACGCTGATTACTCTACTCTAAGATGTACATTCACATTGCTCTTGAATGTCTGGAGGCTATATACTGGAGGAAAGCAGCAGCAGCAGCAACAGCAGCAGCAGCAGCATCATGATTTGTAGCGCACACATGTATCCGGGAGAGAGTTCCACACTGCTGTTGCTCGTGGGAAAAAAAACTGCTCTCGTGGGAGGTAGTACGCCAGCGTGTACTTTGTAGGGTGTAATGATGGGCTGATGCCAATTGACGTGTTTCACGCATTGAGATCTTAAACGGCGGAACGAGCTTGGAAATACCCGAGGAGCAGCGTCCAAAGCATTATGTAAAACAGACAGGCAGTACCAACTGCTCTACGGTGACCAAGAGAGTCAAGAGCCACAGCCAAGTCCTATCTTACCAGATAACATAATCTCCTCTGAACCTTGTCTAACATCCGAAGATAACAATCTGGGGCACCTGCCCAAATGTGCGAACAGTACTCAATAAGTGGTCGAATGGAAGTCTTGTATAAATACAAGAGAGCACTGGGAGGGATGAATTTCCTAGCACGAGATAGGCAACCAACACGCATAGCGGCAGACTTAGCAATACCAGAGATATGTTTCCCCCAACTAAGATCTGAAGAGATCTCCATACCCATACCCCATGTGAACGGCAGAAAAGTTCCTATCTTTAGATCTTGATACACTAATCAGTTTTGTCGTGCGGTCATTTTTGTCGTTCTCAGACCTGACAGTGAGGGGGCGAGTGCTTATTGTGTCCCTCTCCGTATTTTCTGTATTCTTCAGCAGATGTTCATGAAACTTTGAAGGTTTGCTCAGTTTGGCATGATCTAACGAAAGGCCATAACTTCCACAGGTCACCGTAAGGGCGCGCTACATATTTATTCCCTAATTTTAGCTAAAAAATAGTATTTTTCCCATAACTTCCTTAATTTGTATCCATTGGCCATAACGGTTGTTTTCAGTACATACAACACTGTGACGTCACATAGATCACCGGTAGGGGGCGCTATAACCAGCAAAATTTGGGGTCACATTATTACTGAATGTTGTATCGAAACGAATTGATTTATATACAATTTGAATGTAATTGCGGCCATCTTTTATTCCCATAATGCATTGGAAGTGGTCACATGACTCAATGTTGTCTAGTTCAGAGTTTGAAAGTTGACAACAAACCGAAAAACACTTATTAAATGTCTTATAGTATCAACAAATCTAGTATGTTTTGCAAAACAGTGGTAATTCAATTGGACATGTTCGAAAACCATTTTCGTTGATTTTTGCGTAAGATGGTGCCAAAGAATAGTTAGTAAAAGTGAAAGAAAATTTCAACGTGATCTCTAAGAGCTTCGCAAGTAGAGTAAACATTTGAGAAAAATATAATCAAATGACAATAAACTAAGAGTTTCAAGGTGCTTGGGATGTACTCCAAACATTCTAAGTCAGTTTAACAATTTTGGGAATTGTTTACATTAAATGAGTTGACAGTTAATGTTTGTTTATTTTTGTCAACTTTTAATTTGTATTCTCTACAATAAACAATAAACTAATATTCCACAGTCAACAAAATACAAATAATTCATTATCTAGATACTAATTCATTAAACAATCGGTTACAAGTGTATTGCTGAGATTAAATAGTTTATTGCTTACACAATTATAATATTTTATTGACTGAACGTTCGAGAACATTATACATGATAATAAATTGTTTTAAAAGCAATTTAGTACGTTCTCATTAACGACAGAGTGCAATAATCTGAAACTGTCACACGATTGTACCTAACCATATTAGGCTTTGGGGCGAGGCGGGGGGGGGGGGCGGGGGTAATGACCCATATGGTATTATTATTGTTTTAATTTGTGTTATATCTTCAGAACGCATTAACCGATTACACTTTTCTTAACTATTCGTCCACCTGAGTTGTCACTTTTTAGTGATACTACCAGATTTGTTTAGAGTAAAAGACATTGATATGTATTTTCGTAAATGTTTAGTTTCACAAGATCGATCAAATGAGGCCATGGAAACTTCATAGAGGTCACCGTTAGTGGGCGCTACACCACTTTGTGTGTACATTTTCCTCAACTTTCTTAAATTAAATTCGTTGGCCATGGCATTTGGTAGAAATATTGTCTTTAATACAATCAACAATATGACGTCACTTTGATCACTGTTTGAGGGCGCTATGAGAAAAATTTTGTTGTTTTTCGAAAATTATGATATTTGTTTAGACTTTGACCCAATAAAGTACAATAAAGGTAAGTTATAAATTTATATATCGAGCAAATAAATTCTGAAAACCTTTAAAAATATAAAATATTGCATTTAAACGTAATGGCGGCCATATTGGATTTCAACGACTAAATGGTGTCCAATGGTGTGCAGTTCAAAGTTGAACAAACCCATAAAAAATATTAAACGTCATATAATATCAACAATCTAGTATTTTTAACAAAGTGTTAATTCTATTGTACGTGTTCAAAATAAACTCTAGCCATGGTAACCATTATCTAAGTTTTTTTTTACATCAGGGGTACCAAAGAATAGTTAGGAAGAGTCATACAAATTTCCGCGTGATCGCACACAGCGTTCTGTAAATATTATACACAATATCATTGGGGATAGCTATAATAAAAACGGTACACCTGCCAGCCCTTTTAGGAAAAGTCAAACACTGATTATTATAGAATTATTTAAAATATAAATTGATAACTTGACGTTGGCACAAATCATCATAAGAAAGTGCTCTAATTTTAGAGAAATCACGAACAAATAATAATCAAAAACGTGCAAAAAATGCTAGCTTGCAATTATTGGTTGTTAATAATAATAATAATAATAGCAGGTTCTTATATAGCGCATTTCAGATCCACTGGATCTCTCAATGCGCTTAACAGTCAAATTTAATGCAAAATAAAATAAAATGATCAACAAAACAAAAAATAGCTGTGTGTCAGTTGGTTGATAACAGTCACTGAAAAGCCAATTTAAACAAATGGGTCTTTAGATGTTTCTTGAAAAGTTGCAGTTCAGTTTCGGATCGGAGAGATTGTGGAAGAGAGTTCCAGAGCCGTGGGCCTGCAATTGAAAATGTCTTGTCTCCATAAGTTTTGGTCCTGCATGAACCGATGGTGAGGAGCTGCTGTGTGGATGACCTGAGGGATCTTGATGGCGTGTAAGGGATAACAAGTTGGGAGATGAAATCTGGACACAGACCGTGGATGCCTTTGAAGATGATGAGCATAACTTTGTAATGAATTCTAGATTGAACTGGTAACCAGTGTAGGCTCTTTAGGACGGGTGTTATGTTGTTCCTCTTCTTGGCCCGCGATACCAGTCGTGCAGCTGAATTCTGTACCCGTTGGAGCTTGGCAATGTCCTTATCCGGAGAACCTAGCAGAAGACTATTGCAGTTGTCAAGTACAGAAGTCACGAAGGCAATGTTGAATGTATATCTTAATTCAAAGAAAGAAGGCATACTCATAGAAGCAGTCTGGTCGACAAGTCCAATGTTTTAACCTTCGCTAAATACAAGGCTATCAACATGTCATATGCCAAAATAGTATACATCTTCCCCCAACCCCCCAAAACCTCCAAATGTTTGCCGGTTCCATCCAGGTATTATAATGAGCTCATTATCTGCCAGATCCTAGTAGCCAAACAAAGAGATCACTTAACTCAGGAGTTAATCCCCCGTTAACCCATGTGGGCCTGGTAGATACACAAATAAACAGCAACCACAACTTAACTAATACTATAATCTCTTGACAATAGCTATCACTGGACAGCTGGACTTTTCTATTGTAGTGTTCAGAGAGTGTAAACCTGGCAGGAACTGTCCAAAAACAGTGTATAAATGGAGGTTGTGGGAAGATGTCCTCCCTAAAGGGACAATATCGTCATGATCAGAGCACACATTCGAGAAGGCATGGAATTGGTGTCCTAGTTTTAGATCTAATACTAGGAAACCGAGTCATACTCTGACGAAAGTCTGCTCTGATTTTGACGATATGAAGCTGCTTGTTATAATTATAACGTAGGATTTGAGGCTTTGCACGGTGGAGATAGATGTACTTGAGTTATTTTAGGTACAACCATGTTAATGATCTCTTTTGGGAAAAAGTGATGGCTCTGAGAGGAGCCGGTTGGTTTGTTCTCAACGTTTCGACTAGTCTGCTCTAGATGACGATGACGATGACTAGAGCGGACTAGTCGAAATGTTGAGAACAAACCAACCGGCTCTTCTGATCAGAGCCATCACTTTTCCCAAAAAAGATATCATTACATTGTGTACCCGAAAGAACTCAAGAACATATAATTAGAGCACTATACACATTTAATTGAATGTCGCATGACATATATAATAGACATATTTAATTCAATGTCGCAACACATTACAATTTACAAATGTATTATTTACACAACAAAGTTAACATTGTGCTATCTATATTATATTGGAGCTTTCTAGCGGTGAAATTGCAACCAGTGTATTGATGATAGCCATTTTGGCGCCAAGTGAGTGTTGTGTGTATATATAATGCGTGTATATCATGCTACTGCGTGCACGTGTACATCTGACATGAGCGATGCACAGATAACTTATATTAAATAAAATTATTATGTTCTTTACCAATGGATTGCTGGAGACATTCCGCGGATACCTACATAAGCTGCAAAAATACGCAAAACGCAATGCACTATTGTTGCCATATTCATCAATAGTGATTGAACAGTGATGAACAGCTCATGCACTTTTTGAATAACATAATGTAGTAATGTATAATGTATTTGGTTATAACTGATATTTGATAAACATTAATGCTGACGTACGCGCATACAATATTTACAGACGCGCCCGGCTTACCGTAATAATTATCTGACTGTCATAGAGAGAATGTAGTAATATTATACGCACTATTGGTGACGTTTGTGAACAAAAGTAAGGTAAATTTGTGGTATTGTCATGGAGCAACTGTCCTTGACACATACACCAAGATTCCACGATCGTAGGCGGTAATCTACATGGAGTGCCATGATCGAGCAGTTTAGTGCATCTGATTTGTGTTCTGATGGCAGAGTCGTCAGAATGTGGGTTCGAATCCCAACTGCGACCATTATGCTTGTGTCCTTGAGCAAGACACTTTACCATAATCGCTTCTCTCCACCCAGGGGTAAATGGGTACAATTTTACAGCTTTGAAACAAAATGAAAACTAAAGTTCAACTATTTAATGAAACACATGATTTTCTGAGCGTAAACAGATGAGAATAATTAACACCGAAACAACATTTTAGCCGATTCGTCACTTTGTCATCTAAGAGACAAACTGTGTTTGGATATAGGCTAAACTCAGTTGAAAATGCCAAGGTTAATGATTGTGAGTGAGATGGCATAATTATTTCCCACTCCTGCATGCAGGAATTGCAATTATTTTTCCCCGTAACATGGCTAAAAAAGATTACATTTTCAATTATTGAACAATAATTTTGAATAATTTATAATTTCCCATTACCATCCAACTGAAAAACACACAATAGTCACCCCCGGTGCCCTAGGACCTTTATAAGATATATGCCTACATTCTAACATCATCACATATTTATGGCTCTCAAAATAATCCCTGTTATTAAATCATAATTTGGATGCCTACGTTCAATCTAATTTACCGCTATACATTGCATTACGATGTTTTGTATTGCTAATTTCATGTATATATCATTGTGCTGTGTGTCAAATGAGCATCCATTATGTTGGACAGCCCACTTATTATATGGTTGAAGCCATCGGTCCAAATTATAAATTATAATTCCCTCTAAACAGGGGCGTAACTACAGGGGCAGGAGGAGGGAGACACTAGGAATTCCCTCTAAACAGGGTCGTAACTACAGGGGGCAGGAGGAGGGAGACACTAGGAATTCCCTCTAAACAGGATCGTAACTACAGGGGCAGGAGGAGGGAGACACTAGGAATTCCATCTAAACAGGATCGTAACTACAGGGGGCAGGAGGAGGGAGACACTAGGAATTCCCTCTAAACAGGGGCGTAACTACAGGGGCAGGAGGAGGGAGACACGAGGAATTCCATCTAAACAGCGGGCGTAACTACAGGGGCATGAGGAGGGGGACAAGTTCCCATGGTCAAGGCATGTTCAACAACAATAACTATTCTCTCCTTCCCATGTTTACAGATAATTACGCGTACACCATCGTAAACATCATATGGCTAATGACAGCAACTGATCCGTATGAAAACCAATTAGTCGCTTCAAATGTACCGCGCCAATATGAGAGACTTTATGATGAAACGAAAGCTTTGTATTTTTTTCAAATTATGTTGACAGCACAAGGTCTAGTTGCCAGCAGCATGCATTATTTAGTGATACAAGCCATACAACCTTTAATGATAAATTACTGCCATTACTGTTCGAAGGAAGAAAGAGAAATATAATTACTTTCATGTAAAAACAAACGACGGCATTTGCTTGTTTATAATAATGTTGACGTGCAAGTGTACAATTAATTCACATTTTGATCAAACATAACATAATATTGTTATTTGAATCGAGGGGGGGGGGCCTTTACACAGCAATTTCATAGAAGTCTTATTCCTGTATAACAATTTACAATTGATTGAAGAAGAGCAAACATTAAAGAGGAATGTTTATAGACATATAATTTGTCTATGGTTGATATAAAGTTGTTCCTGATTCTCGACGCAAATGCAATTTTTAACACCATACTGTTATTTGACTTCATACAGCAATTTCATAGAAGTCTTATTCCTGTAAACAATTTAGAACGGATTGACGAGGAACAAACATTGTTTCCCTTCAACCGACGATCTATCCTGTGTCAAGAGGAATCTCAATTCCCACATTCAGCGCCTCTGAGTCTATTTACTTATGTTTTTTTAATTCTATTGTAGCCCTGTACCTTGAGTGGCATTTAGCCTAGTTCAGGGCGAATATGCATGTATGGATGTGGATAGACATGATCTGATAATGATTGATACAAATTTGTTCCTGATTCTCGACGCAAATGCAATTGTGAACAACCATTGGGAATTATCTCCAAATAACAAATAAACACGTTGTGCAACAAATTATTCAGGTTATAAGGATGCAATGGATGGTGCACCGTCATCCTCGTCGTTGATATGTTTGGCAACAGTCAATTTGTATTCTGTGATGCGAAACCAATTAGTTGTGATCATAACACGATGAATGACAATACAGTTTTTAATTGAATTTGACTGACGAGGTTTGATGGTTTCAAATTAAGCATTTGATACACTGAAAATGTAAATTCGTGTTGCCCAGGCTAGACACACTGTTTAATTTGGGGCAAGCTTTTGCACAGTAATACTAGTTGAATGTAACACATGGACATGAATATAGATTCCAATGTATATGTGGGTTATTCTACGCCAAATCACCTATTTTTTGGGAAAATGTGTCAGTGACCGTGTTAGATTTTGATGATTTATTTTCAACATACCTCTGTGGGAGTAATAAAAAAATAAAGAAATAAAAAATAAAACACCTCTGTCTAATCCTAACTACCCCATATCCTCCAAAATCATCCAAGGGGCACTTTTTAAGAAAAAGTCAGCACTGTTGGGAACTGGTACTTTCACCTCTTCAAATGAAGCAAAATTACTACCTGGCAAGAAGTACAGGCCATAAGTGCTGAATATGAAAGATCAACGGAAATGCATCCATGTAACTGAAAATTTCACATCTTAAAACATTGTATCCTATCTATATATCCTATCTATATATATTTTCTCCAACATCGTCAGATGATATTTTCTAATAAAGTGTAATATGCATAATATACGGTAGGCCTATACAATGTACACTGTATAGCATAGGTGCTGTATGGATGTGTACATGTATGCATGCCCCAAACACTTAAATGATTTTTTATGAATAAAATCAAATGTATCCAAAAGAGGTCCATGGCCCCCCTTCAAACTTTTTAAAAAACCGCCCCTACCCCTACCCCAAAAAGTAAGCAAATATAATAATAATAATAAATATATAAATAAATTAATAATTCAATTATCGTTTGTTGAATGTAGAAATTACAAAAGGTTACTCACAACTGCATCACTTTCAGGGCCAAGTTACAAATTTTGCATATTGGCCCTGATTAAATAAATAAATAAATAAATACAAGGCCCTTAAGAAGGCCCCAGACCCATTATCATGAATGAGCTCTTTGTTTTAACAAGTCCGCCCCTCGCATGAGGGTAATCAACAATATGTCTGCGCATAATGTCAAACGATCATTGTACCATTATGAAGCTACAGTTCGACATACACTGCATGGGATCATTGATGTTTCAAAATTTGTATCAAGAAGACCTGAAATTATTAAATACATTAGAATAAGTAAAGCGTAAACATACAAAATAATATTGTGTTTATATAAATCATAAATCACTTACCACATTGCAACCATTTTCGAATCTCTTTGGGGTCGCTGCTGATCAGAAAGGAGTCATAGTAGGTCACATTGAAGTGTCTACATGGTGTGTGAGTATTCATACCACAGGGTTGTATCTCGGTACACTTACATGGATCCTCAACTGGAATTACCCAGCGGTATTTATTGTTCGAGATGGGATCTGGTTCTCTTCCAATGGAACAGATCATACCTAAACAAAAAAAACTAAAATAAAAACAAAACAAAACAAAAAGTTAACTAATTAACTACCAAAATAAATAAAATAAATTCAATTAAATAAAATAAAGTATCAGTTATAATTTTATTGTAATTAATATCAATAATTCAAATTATTTTAAAACAACTATTGCCAAACTTGGTGCATATTTGCCAGAGTATAATGCATTTGGTCGTATATGCAATACTGACTATGGGCAATACACTCTAAAAACGAAGTGCTGAATATATTACCTCTAGTGCAGTCACTATACAAGCTTCTAAAAAGTGCTAAAATTAGCACTTGAGGTGCTATATTCAGGACTTCAAGTGTACTTTGCATATGCACTCTAAAACGAAGTGCTGAATATAGCACCTCAAGTGCTAATTTTAGCACTTTTTAGAAGCTTGTATAGTGACTGCACTCGAGTTCACTCTAGGTGCTATATTCAGCACTTCGTTTTTAGAATTATAGGAAAGTGTAGAATACCGGCAGTTTCACTACCTATTCACAAAACTTGACTTATACATCAAAATTCATCAAGACAAATAATATGTAAATGTTTGAAATACTTAACACTCTTTGAGGTCACACCATGTAAAATTCATTGATGAGTAGTACGTGGTTCTAAAAACAACCACTTTGTTATAACTCGACGTTTCGATCAGTATGGTTTGATCGTTTTCAGGAGAATGCTGCACTCGAAACCTCGAGTTGTAACCAACTGGTTCTGTTGAGAACCAATTACTACTCAAATTGTAATTTTTACATGGTGTCACCGCAAACAGTCTTAACTTATCCTTTTCACCATGCAAAGCTGAAAGTCTTACTTACCTTCAGTATTATTTGCATGTAGGAAAAGTGACACCACGATGAGCATTCCTACAAAAAAAGCCATTCTGAAAGCTGCTCAAGTCACGTCACCAATGTGGATTATGAGAAAACTCCACGGCGCTACCTTTGCTCAACAAATCAATTTTGCAGTTTACAAAAACGTTGCGTGGAAGTCTGCGTGTAATGTACTGTTGTGTTATCGCTGATTATAATTGATTATCTTATATATTGATTGTAAGGGCGCTCTACATATTTTTCCTTAATTTTTGCTAAAAAATTGTATTTTTCCCATAACTTCCTTAATGTGTATCCATTGGCCATAACTGTTGTTTTCAGTACATGCAACACTGTGACGTCACTGTCATAAAATATCCGAGATTCAGTTAAAAGGGAATATATACATATATATATATATATATATATATATATATATGGGGAAAAACTCACGGGGTCACGACACAGCAAACTAATTGTAGATCAAATCCAAAATTTCTGTTCTGATTGTTTAATTACCACCAAACACTAATTAAATAGGGTAGTCCCATGAGGCAACTCTACAAAATTGCGCTATTTACCAGGTAAGAATAACGTCTGTCTAATACCCGCTAAACTTAAGGATTTACTATATAATGGGCAATAATCAAAATGACAACCCTAGATCCTGATCAATTAGCGAGTGTTAAGCCCTAAGGCCTGGAGGATTTAAATATCCCAACAGTTCGTACGTAAAAGTTCGTTCTGCAGTTCCAGCTCGTATAAATGAACAGTTAGATCCCACCTGTGGGTTTCAAGATGGATGTCACACCCTGGTGAATCACTGTTGGCCAGCCATGTCTTCCTGCGTAACACGGTAGCCGCCCGGTAATCCAAAGGAAGCCTTTGTGTAGATCTAGAGCTGTTCCAACCCTGGGTTACGCCGATATGGTAGTCCCGTTCACTTTGGCTTTGGCAGAGATGAAACCGAGAGCCTCACGGCCTCTCGCCTCGGTCGATCATCATAACCAAATCTCAAATTAAGTATAATCAGTATGTCTTGCCTAGCAGAATAGCAATCGAGGAGATCTGTCCGAGCTTCACAGCAAATTTGCAGAGCAAAAATATCTGCTTTAATTGCCGTTCAAGAATTTGTCGCACTCTCGCTTTTGTTTTTTACGCCGGATTTTAAAAATAAAAAATCACTAATATCTCAATCTGGATATGCTCTGGGAACCGGCTACTGCTTGTATACCAAGTCTAGAATTCCTGGAATCTGCCCCGCCTAGCCAAAACAAAGCTCGCCTGAGTATATCGTGTCGTTCATACCCAGCATGCCCCACGCGCAGAGCACATGATGCAACACTTATTCAAAACTCCCGCGAAGAAAGAAAATAAAAACCAACCCTTACCACTTGACCAATTGACTATGACCATTCAACCTTGCGAGACATGCAGACTTTACTGCAAATTAGACTTGTACTAGTCCACAGTTAATAAAATAAAATAAAAGGACATCGTGACAGTCACATAGATCACCAGAGGGCGCTATAACCAGCAACATTTGGGATCACATTATTATTGAATGTTGTATCAAAAAGAATTTATTTATATACCATTTGAATGTAATTGCGGCCATCTCTTATTCCGATAATTCATTTGAAGTGGTCACATGACTCAATGTTAGCCAGTTCAGAGTTTGAAAGTTGACAACAAACCGAAAAACACTTATTAAATGTCTTAGAGTATCAACAAATCTAGTATGTTTTGCAAAACAGTGGTAATTCAATTGGACATGTTCGAAATAAACGGTTGCCACGGCAACCAAGAACACCATGTTCGTTGATTTTTGCGTAAGATGGTGCCAAAGAATAGTTAGTAAAAGTGAAAGAAAATTTCAACGTGATCTCTAAGAGCTTCGCAAGTAGAGTAAACATTTGAGAAAAATATAATCAAATGACAATAAACGAAGAGTTTCAAGATGCTTGGGATGTACTCCAAACATTCTAAGTCAGTTTAACAATTTTGGGAATTGTTTACATTAAATGAGTTGACAGTTAATGTTTGTTTATTTTTGTCAACTTTTAATTTGTATTCTCTACAATAAACAATAAACTAATATTCCACAGTCAACAAAACACAAATAATTCATTTTCTAGATACTAATTCATTAAACAATCGGTTACAAATGTATTGCTGAGATTAAATAGTTTATTGCTTACACAATTATAATATTTTATTGACTGAACGTTCGAGAACATTATACATGATAATAAATTGTTTTAAAAGCAATTTAGTCCGTTCTCATTAACAGAGTGCAATAATCTGAAACTTTCACACGATTGTACCTAACCATATCAGGCCTTGGGGGGTGTGTGTGTGTGTGGGGGGGGGGGGGTATGACCCATATGGTATTATTATTGTTTTAATTTGTGTTATATCTTCAGAACGCATTAACCGATTACACTTTTCTTAACTATTCGTCCACCTGAGTTGTCACTTTTTAGTGATACTACCAGATTTGTTTAGAGTAAAAGACATTGATATGTATTTTCTTAAATGTTTAGTTTCACAAGATCGATCAAATGAAGCCATGAAAACTTCATAGAGGTCACCGTTAGTGGGCGCTCTACCAATTTTTGTGTACATTTTCCTCAACTTTCTTAAGTTAAATTCGTTGGCCATGGCATTTGGTAGAAATATTGTCTTTCATACAATCAACGATATGACGTCACTTTGATCACCGCTTGAGGACGCTATGAGTAAAATGTGTTTGTTTTCTTTCGAAAATTATGATATTTGTGTAGACTTTGACCCAATAAAGTACAATAAAGGCAAGTAATACATTTATATATCGAGCAAATAAATTCTGAAAACCTTTAAAAATATAAAATATTGCATTTAAACGTAATGGCGGCCATATTGGATTTCCACGACTCAATGGTGTCCAAAGGTGTCCAGTTCAAAGTTGAACAAATCCATAAAAAATATTAAATGTCATACAATATCAAAAATCTAGTATTTTTAACAAAGTGTTAATTCTATTGTACCTGTTCAAAATAAACTCTAGCCATGGTAACCTGTGTCCTTGAGCAAGACACTTAACCATAATTGCTTCTCTCCACCCAGGGGTTAATGGGTACCTGTGAAGGCAGAGATGGTTTGCTCTCTATGCGCTAGAAATGGCAGCAATTGAGCTGTATACTCCCCAGGGAGCTGAGATGGTTTCAGGAATGATTTATGAGCCTTATGAGCCTTATGAGCAGGGATAATAATATAATGCGCCTTGAGCGCCACTTAGTTGGTGGATACGTGCGCTATATAAATCTATACATTATTATTATTATTATTATTATCTAAGTTTTTTTTTACATCAGGGGTACCATAGAATAGTTAGGAAGAGTCATAGATATTTCCGCGTGATCGCACACAGCGTTCTGTAAATATTATACATATCATTGGGGATAGCTATAATAAAAACGGTACACCTGCCAGCCCTTTTAGGAAAAGTCAAACACTGATTATTATAAAATTATTTAAAATAATATAACTTGATAACTTGACGTTGGCACAAATCATCATAAGAATGTGCTCTCATTTTAGAGAAATCGCGAACAAATAATATTCAAAAAAGTGCAAAAACAATGCTAACTTGCAACTATTGGTTGTTGAATGCATATCTTAATTCAAAGAAAGAAGGCATACTCATAGAAGCAGTCTGGTCGACAAATCCAATGTTTTAACCTTCCCTTTTAAGCACTAGATACAAGGCTATCAACATGTCATATGCCAAAATAGTATACATCTTCCCCCAACCCCCCAAAACCTCCAAATTTTGGCCGGTTCCATACAGGTATTATAATGAGCTCATTATCTGCCAGATCCTAGTAGCCAAACAAAGAGATCACTTAACTCAGGAGTTAATCCCCCGTTAACCCATGTGGGCCTGGTAGATACACAAATAAACAGCAACCACAACTTAACTAATACTATAATCCCATGACAATAGCTATCACTGGACAGCTGGACTCTTCTATTGTAGTGTTCAGAGAGTGTAAACCTGGCAGGAACTGTCCAAAAATAGTGTATAAATGGAGGTTGCGGGAAGATGTCCTCCCTAAAGGGACAATATCGTCATGATCAGAGCACACATTCGAGAAGGCATGGAATTGGTGTCCTAGTTTTAGATCTAATACTAGGAAACCGAGTCATACTCTGACGAAAGTCTGCTCTGATTTTGACGATATGAAGCTGCTTGTTATAATTATAACGTAGGATTTGAGGCTTTGCACGGTGGAGATAGATGTACTTGAGTTATTTTAGGTACAACCATGTTAATGATCTCTTTTGGGAAAAAGTGATGGCTCTGAGAGGAGCCGGTTGGTTTGTTCTCAACGTTTCGACCAGTCTGCTCTAGATGACGATGACGATGACTAGAGCGGACTAGTCGAAATGTTGAGAACAACCAACCGGCTCTTCTGATCAGAGCCATCACTTTTCCCAAAAAGATATCATTACATTGTGTACCCGAAAGAACTCAGAACATATAATTAGAGCACTATACACATTAATTGAATGTCGCATGACATATATAATAGACATATTTAATGTCGCAACACATTACAATTTACAAATGTATTATTTACACAACAAAGTTAACATTGTGCTATATATATATATTGGAGCTTTCTAGCGGTGAAATTGCAACCAGTGTATTGATGATAGCCATTTTGGCGCCAAGTGAGTGTTGTGTATATATAATGCGTGTATATCATGCTACTGCGTGCACGTGTACATCTGACATGAGCGATGCACAGATAACTTATATTGTAAATAAAATTAATGTTTTAAC
>CM055817.1:26210135-26225151 GCA_029582265.1 Zoroaster sp. YZ-2022
AGTAGTCCTTATAGGCAATACACATAAGATGAGTTTTAACTTTTTCTTCAGAAGGAGTCAACAGATTGAGATTCACGAAATGTACAAGAGGTAAAATCATTCCAAAGGCATGGAACCACAACGCTAAAGATCATCACCCCAGGTATTGTTTGACTTTGTTCCAGCCAGCAAATCTTTTGCACTGGAACGTAACTTGCAGGGGCATAACGTTTCAACAAAGTTGAAGATATATATAATGGTGCACAATCGTTCAAAGATTTGAAAACGACTAAGCAATATTTTATAAATAATACAATATGATATTAGCAAGCTCAATGCAGGCAATCACCTAATTCTCTATTTATTTAAAATTTTATTATGATTTTTGAAATTATTATTACTTTTTATGATTCTTTTAAATCTCCCTCGAAAGGGGAAATGTTATCCTCATAACTATGTGAGGCCAAGGCACATATACACACTCACACACTAAGGGAGGAGGGCCAAGGGAGTCATGTTAGCAGCCAAGCCTTTTGAGAAGCTCCCGGCCAGGCTCCAGGCTCGCCCAGGCCCATATAATCTTCTAGCTGGAGCACAAAAGACCGCTTTACTAATTAATAGATATCAAATAGCTTCAATTGTTAACGCAGACTTTACTGACACCTCAGCTGGTACATTTCTGGTTCCCAACTGCAGCCATTATAAGGAGCTCTAATTGGCTGGGCAATAGGCCCTCCAGAAGCTCAGTGTTATGTTGATTGGCAGGTACTTTTATTGTTACAGAATTAGGGCTAAAAAGACAGATTAAGAGTGCCAGGTCGCTCTAGGCCTGGCTACAGTAGTTTCTCAAAAGGCTTGGCTGTACCACAACAATCATTCAAAGAACTTGAAAAACGATAACGATGTAGTTCCTTTATGCTGAAACTACTTCTACCGATCATGCTAATATGTTTGTATGATTTTTTATAATAATAACAATGATAATCATTTCGGTTTGCGGCAACACCATGTGTTTACCTCAACTATCCTAAGTGATGTACATGCACTCTCAAAATAACCTTTATCACACAGCTCGTATATTTTCTCCAAATATTATTCTATCTGATGACGTTTTGTTTGATCCCATTTCATTACATTAACTGAGAAACAGGTTAAGCAACTTGTCCAGTAAATCTACAAAAGAAGTTCCTTTGTTACCTTGATCCAATGCCAACTAAGCTAGTCAGTGATTGTCTTGATGTTTCTGCATGCCAGTGCTTACCAGTATCATAAATTTGTCTCATTGGTTCTGGCGTTTTTCCTGACTCGCTGGAAAGAGGACTGGTTATTCCTTTGTTAAAGAAGCATAACCTTAACTCTTGACCCAGTTTTAGAAAATTACCGACCAATCACCAACTTGCAGTTTTTGTCTAAAACTTACTGAGAGTGCAGTGTGCTCAAATTAATAATCATATGGCTGAGGCATTCAATATTTCCACCATTTCAAATCGGTAGTGGAAACATCACAGTACAGAGACGGCCCTTTTGAAGGTAAAAAAGAATGACATACTTTTGAAGATTAATTCTCAGCATGTAACATTACTTGTTTTATTAGATCTTAGTGCCGCCGCATACCATTGGTCATACAATTTTGCTGGAACGCCTTCAGTCAAAGCTTAGGATATCCGGCTTGGCGCTCGATTATTTGCATCTACTTGTCTTCCAGAAGCCAGCAGGGTGTCTATAGATGGGACCTTGTCAGATAGTTTCAGGAAACTTGACGGGTGTTCCCCTCAGGATCATGTCTGGGTCCACTGCTTTCACCATCTATGCTTCTAGGTTGTTTGATATTACTGAGTGCCATCTGCCAAATTCTCATTGTTATGCAGATGACACACAGTTGTACATAAGCTTTAAACCTGACGATACAAACAGTCAGTTGGAAGCCGTAACGGCAATGGAGAGATGTATTCAAGACATCAGGCAATGGATGATTCATGATAGGCTTATGATCAATGATTAACATTCCCAGCCTCACTGTGGGGACATCTGACATTCTTCCCAATTCATGTGTTAGGAATTTGGGATCATGGTTCGACTCACAGTTGACTATGAATATTCATATTACTAAGGCTTGTTCAGCTGCTTTTTTTTCATCTGCATAACATTAGAAGTATTAGTAAATTTTTATCTCGTGAGACTCTATTGACTTTAATCCATGCTTTTGTTACCAGTCGAATGGATCATTGTAACAGCTTATTGTACGGTCTACCGAAAAGTCAATTAGCCAAACTACAACGAGTCCAGAATGCTGCGGCCAAACTTGTGTTGCATTGGTTACCTGTTTCGTTTAGGATTAATTTAAACATTATTTTGTTAACTTTCAAGGCACTCCATGGTTTATCTCCATTGTACATAAAAAATCTCATTAGTGTTAACAAAGGTTCCCGTTATAATCTCAGGTCAAGTAGTAATGGTCTTGTTTTAGAGTACCCTAAGGGCAAGATGCTTGCTACGCTGGGTGCTAGAGCATTTTCATCAGCAGCCCAGTGCTGGAATACATTCTTCCGCATCACATTCGCAATGAACATACACTTGATTCTTTTAAACGTAAGATTAAAACATACCTTTTTTAATAAACCCTTTTTTAAATTATTTTTCCTCCTTTCTTTTAATTGTACTTTTGATGAGAACCAAGCCAGTTGGAAGCTATATTCCTTTAATTAGTATAGTAGGTTAAAGGCGTCTGTCTCCTGGAAAGATCGAGACATCACCGATGCCAGTGGGGTACATTGACATACAGATCCTCCTCGGCGGGACAGATGTAATAACCCCCCATACTGAGGTTTGGGAGCTGGCTTGGCAACCTCATCTGTTCTGACTTAATTTTAAAAAATTCAAAAATGTGATTTGTCATTAATTTCTTGTTTTTATTTATATCTGTTTATTTAATGGCGTGTTTATTTTTGTTATGCGCTTTTGATCATTTTTAAATGGAAACAGCGCAATAGAAAATGTTTAATTTATTATTATTATTATAGTTACCTAAAAGTTGCAAGACATACAAAAAAACAAAATGAAAAATATATTAACAGTGTTTCTTTGATTTCTGTAAAACGTATTTAGCATTTACTGTGATTATATTTTCAAAGGTTTATGATATATAGTTTTATGATATATTTCTTGAAAACGAGTTGAAATGAACTGATGTAACCAAATACCAATAATGTACCTTCCATTTAACATATTATTTTAATATCATCTGAAATATAATTTTTGTTAATGGCTTTTGTGTATCCAAATTAATAGTTAAATGTTCAGCATCTTTGATTATTTGATTGTCAGCATTTACAATGTTGTATCAAGAGATCCACTTGAATACAGATTTGTTATCTGACGATGAGTCAGGAGACCGTCATACACCATCAGGTCGCTGTATGCAGCAGACCCGCCATATTTAATGGGTGATTCGGTAGGACATGAGTTGCTCATACCCATATACAAGTTAGTGCAGCCATCTGCGGCAGTTCCAGTATAATTTGTGAACCCGTTCCTATTTATCATTTCCCCATTGACGAATAACTGCTTAACATGTGTTTGAGCAAAGTCACTTTAAGAGTCAATCCGTTAAAGTGAGATGAAACCTACTGATTTTGTGTGGTATTTTAGATTGGTCATATGTTTTGAGTTACCTTACGTTTGTCCGGTGCGGCCTACCGCTATAAAGGAGAAGTTGCTTTTTGAGCTTTGTACAAACAAGCAATTCCTTCTTGCCCTTCGTGTTTGTCCCCAGAACTTATGTAATACCTTTCACCAGTGAAGCCTGATGATCGTATTGATCTTCAGCCAAAGAGACCATGTCATCACTTTGAGGAATTCCACAGTTACCACCCGGATCAGAGATACAACTCCTGAAATCCCCTAGATCCAGGTAGACCTCGCCTCTGCATATACAGCGCATGCGTGATGAAGCTTCGTCTGGGGCGGGAAACCATCTTCACCACAGGCTCCGGTTCCCTGCAATTTGTTAACCATCGCTACTTACCGCAGTGCGTTTGCATGATGTATCATTACCTGTGTCACCAAAGGTCAGTTTGAGAATCGGCGAGGGTGCTTCTGTACCTAAAGAAAGATGATAAAAATAACCTTCAAATAATAGCTATAGAAATACAAAACATTCATAAAGTGCCCAATCCATGCAAACATAATCCAATGTGTTTAATAAACAATATAAACATAACAAGACAAATACAGAATGGCAAATATGAACCCATAAGAAATTTACAGGCAAAAATATAACCAAACACAAACAAGTCAAATGGGACCCTCAACAAATTAACAGGCTAAAAAATATACAAATAACCACGTAAAGAAAAATGACACATTTACAGGCAATTTTTTTAAATTGTTCAGAACGGGAGTAAATCCGAGTGTGATGGGGGTATATATTCCATACTTTTTCATTCAAATTTCATCCCCAAATAAATCACTGTTGATAGGATTCACAAAGAGGCAAGTTTACTTCTACAGGGTGGTTAAAAAAAAGTTAACCCAAGTTTAAGGTGATTGTTCACCCACCTCCTACAAATCCAGAGAATTTGTGTTTACCTGGTGTTGATGAGTAGGGTTTTAGAAATAATCATGAAAACATGCTAGGTCTAGCTGAGTTGGATCTCAAGATATGGCCCATTACAGATGGTATGTACAAAACTGGCTTGTCCACGGGAGCTTCTTAACTTTAGTTTCTGTCTTCAACATGCTGCCCTTGGTTTGCAATACATGTGAGAGTCCTGTCTTGCATGTGTTGCACTGCATGTTGCGTTAGGCGTTTATTGTCCTTGGAGGGCCTTCGCTGTACACATTTGATTTGACATCGCCCCAAAGCCAAAAATCTTCCGGAGTGATGAGGTCAGGTAATAATCTCCTGTGGACAAGCCAGTTTTGTACATGCCATCTGTAATGGGCCATATCTTGAGATCCAATTCAGCTACACCTAGCATTTTGTCATGATTATTTCATATAAAAACCCTACTCATCAACACTAGGTAAACACATATTATATGTGCAATTTTGCCTATTATAGATTCGTGATATCTCCTATCATCATAAAACTATTGAAACTCATGAAATCTTTCCTTGAATACATACAAACACATGTTAATGCATATTTACTATTTTCTCGTTAACGACATGACGAAGTGACCTGAAACTTTCACAATGATTATATAGTATGAATGCATTTTAACAATGGTTTACAGGTCTCTTTCCATGAATTTAGCAAAACCAAATACTAAATACTTGGCCAAACTACATGGGTTGGATGCTTTATTCAAAATTTTATTTTCATTACATGTGACTAACTGCAATGCATTCTGGATAATCCAAATAAATATTTACTATACTTCAGTTTTTAGAATTTCACATATTATAATTTTAAACATGCTCACAAAATGTGTATTTAATTTTACTGAAATTTCCATTAACGAAATTTAAAACATTTACAGTTTTTGTTTATTCTTTACAAACAAAGTGCCTCAAATCAAATGAAATTAAACTTGTTAAAGTGAAGATTGTCTTATCAGAAGGAACAAAAATACCACATAATCATACATTAAGCTATTATTATTATAATTATGTTATTTATTTATTTATTTATTTATTTAGGTATTTTTTAAATCCTTATTTATCAACCACCACCAAATGGCTCATGAATGAATATGAAATTGTGCTCACATAAATCATAAATCACTTACCACATTTCAGCCATTTTCGAATCTCTTTGGGGTCGCTGCTGATCAGAAAGGAGTCATAGTAGGTCACATTTAAGTGTCTACATGGTGTGTGAGTATTCATACCACCGGGTTGAATCTCGGTACACTGACATGGATGCTCAACTGGAATTAACCAGCGGTATATATTGTTTGAGTTGGGATCTGGTTTTCTTCCAATGGAACAGACCATACCTAAAATAAATAAATAACAAAATTTGACAAAATGTTACAATGTTGGTAAGTGAATAACAAGTCCCACATATCCAAATTTAATACCATACAGAGCAAACAATTCTGTTTCATTGTCATATATTTTGTGTTAGGAATAATTAGTTAATATGTGGCATTAACGCATATTCTCTTTTAACATAACTTGTTGTAAATGTGCTTTAATTATCAACTGTTGATATCAAGTTTGACTATGAGAGATCTGATAGACGAAGCAATTCTTCTATACATTAAATTAATAAAGGAAAAACAAAATTAAACTATCGAGTTTACCTTCAGTATTATTCGCATGTAGGAAAAGCGACAGAACTGTGAGCATTCCAACAAAAAAAGCCATTCTGAATGCTGTTCAAGTCACCAACATAGCTGTTCAAGTCACCTCTACGGCACAGGCATCAACATTATAGATTTAACTGAAATTGAGCATAATGATAATTATGCACACGAGACACTACTTATCAAGGCTTTGTTAACGAGCGACAATGCGTATACTATACATCTATTAGGCATGCGCAAATAAAACGCCCTTGTGTGACGATCATGGAAATGCTGTGGAAACGGACGTTTGGAGGGACAATACCGGGGATCAGCATAGCATGCAATCGGAGTGCTAGTTTTAGATTAACTCGGTGACTGAAAATAATACCACGTAAAGCAATACAGAGTTACTAAACAGACAAGACAAAATAAAAAGGGAACCATATGATTGTAATCAATCTACCCTAATTAATCTACACGTGAAAATAACAAGATCATACATTCTTCAGAAAACGGCGTTAAAGGGACACTATCGTCAAGATCAACAAGGCATGGAATGGGAGGGCCAGTTTTAGATTAACTCAGTTACTGAGAATAATTCCCACATGTCATAATGTTGCATAAATGAGCCAGTAATTTCCATTCACTGTGGTCATCTTAAACGAGGACATCGATTCCATGCCATGTTGAAAGTCTGTTCTGATCGTGACGATACTGTCCCTTTATGTACTGCAAAATAAAAGCAAATACACATACAACATAGGATGCATAGCGGAGGGTTGTGGGCACGGGCGATAAATGACAGAGCCTAATTAGTGATCCCGTAAAAAAAAATTAAAAAAAAGCGTTGAATTTTATTTCCCATTCATGTTTTTGTTTCATAATTTCAACATCCAGTTATTGGAAAAAAAGCAATAAAGAAACTGACAAATCCACAATGAATGATATTCCAACGTGCTCTATGTGATTATATTATGTATAATTTTATGTACGCATTTTGAATATGAAATCATCAATTGTAATATAATTTCATCTTAAACAACTATTATGAAAATTTATGAAGCGCACGTATCAACCAACAAGGCCCTTAAGGTCCGTATATACAATGCAAAAGTACAGCTTTAAAAAAACAACTCAATAAATAACCAAATATTCAGCAAAGTTTAGTTTTAATTTTGAATAACCGCCTGACACAGCACAGAGGCGTGATGGTAGACGGTCTACAGTGAAAGTACAATGGTGGAAAATGATCTTCAAACTGATTGAAATTGAACACAATTCAGTACTTGATTGTCACATCTGCAAACTACCTTCAATTAAGGCTTTGTAATTTTCATTAATTTAAACACTACTGCAGTAACACCACTACAGAGAATTTAAAAAATATTGAACTATTCAATTAGGAAGAGAAATCACTGTAATGTATACTTCGACTTGGTTGTGCCATGGCAGAACAGACCGGGTCTAGCGCATTAGACTTATGTTTTGGTGGCTGAGTCGTCAGAATATGGCTTCGAATTCCGGCCGTGACCGTCGTACTTGTGCCCTTGAGCAAGACACCGTACTTGGTTCTCTTCACCCAGGAGTAAAACTGGGTACTTATGAGGGTAGAGATATTGTGTTTGATAGTCATTGTAGCGATGAGTACGGTAACACAGAGCTTATACGACCAGCTCTAAATAAATATGTATGGAAACTCTACTGTTTTATTGCATTTTTGCATTATTATGAGTTCTTTATACTTCTGTTTGTAAAGGTCAGATACATTTTCGAAAGAAATCATACAACAGCTATTTTTGGTTGACGAAATATGTTTTTCACCATATATTTGATTTCCAAGTACTTATGCAAAACTGTCGCTCTTATGAGGTCATAACAGTTATGATCTATGGTAAAATAACGTGCAAGGTCTCAAAAAGAAGCCATGCACTCTGGAAGAGACTTACCTGGCGTGTGGGAGAACTCTATTTTGCGCGCGTTTATTAGTGTTTTGCGTGTTCTCCCCACATATGACGGTTCGTCTGCGTCTATTTTAAGATTGCGTCTGTTCTATAGGAACTAGCTTCGTGTGGAAGCAGGTAGGCCGAGCAGTGCACAGTGGTAAAGACCCAGAATTTTTTTTCAAGATTTTGCTTCTAAACTGTTCAGCTGTATCTAAGGAAATAGTTTTCAATCTAAAAAAATTTAAAAAAATAAATCAATAAAGTTAGATCTGATTGAAACTGGTTCATTTCAAGTAACAATAAAGACGCTGTTAATATGCAAAATGTATAAGTAATCTGAAGAAAAAAAAAAATATGAAAAACAATTAATAAAGTACAATAATTACAGAATGACTACTCCAACTAAAAATGACCCCTCCCCCAAAAAAACTAAACATTTTCGGCTACACATTTTCAAAATTGGCCATTAACGGCCTGGGTGAAACTTCCTATTTTGTTAATAAATTGGTAGATTAATTACTTGGCTATAAAAGAAATGGCCCGCAAAATTGCCGCCATGCCTCCTTGCCCCGGAAAAATCCATTTTAACGACGGCGTCTTCAACCAGAATTTACAAAAACGAGAGTAATTAGCGCCCTCTGTTGACCAAACATGTCCAGTCTGTGTTGCATACATTGTACACGCCTTCAGCAAATTCATGTCGTCGTCAGAATTTAGCTATTTACCCCTGTTTTCTTTCCCTAATAACAGACTCCAAATGAAACTCAATTCTAATTATGTTTTATGAACAATGTGGGGGTGGTTTCGAGTGATGTTTTTCAACAGGTTTATTTTTTATTAAATCATATAAAACTATATGTTTTAGAAAATTAAGCAGTAAAATGTTGACACAATAATTATATAACACATTTTTGGTTTTCGCACAATCACCTTTGGAGAAAAAAATCGCCACCATCCAAAGATTTATTAATGTGGCACCTGGGTATGAGTTATAGGAGTTATAAGCCTGAAGAAATTGACGCTTGATTCCGGTCCACTTACGAACCCCTACGATGTCGACAACTTATCAATTCGTCTTGAATCAAAAGGACAATTTTTTTTCTTCTATTTTTGTTTATGTTTTCTCTTAAATCTAACCGGAATACGGGGAATAACAGGAACCAGTGGCTAAAGGTGGCAATTTGTAAGTAAACAAACGGGTTATTTTTAATTTCCAAGCTTCAAATTTACGTGCTCACCATGTCCTCGCAAAACATCCGCTAATTCCGGGAACATCTCTCTCGCAAAATTGGTTGATGTTATTTTATCGTCTCTGGATGAAAGCAGATCCAGTGATTTGTACCTTTCTCCTCGTTAACAATTGCACATTACACACTATTACAGTGATCATCACGTGCGTTCGTATCTTAGGAAAAGGGCTGATTTTGGAATACATATTGAGGATGAACTATTGCATTTCTTCCTTCAGTAGATCAAGGCATTGATTAACCAAGGGTGATTTCCTAAAATGTTGTGACATTTTTATCAGTCGGAAAGATGATGTCCATTTGTGTCTTTCTGAATGTCGGGCCGCCTGTCTCTCCGAGTGTCTGAAAGCTATTTTACTTTTCTAATACTTTAGAATAAAACAAATATTTAGCAAAATCCTCTCAGTCTCTAAATAATTGAGTCATGTTGAGTCATGGTCCAACTTTATATTCAAATAGGACGTTATATGCATCCAATGGACAATAATAATCAACAGAGAGCGCAATTAAAAATAATGATTTCTTACAAATATTTGCAGATTTTTGACGATAAAGTACATGTTTATAGTCCAGTCAAGCTGTAGGTGAATGCTGAGTGGTTTTCATTCAAGTTTGTACCGTTATTTTGATGAACCTTTGCTAATGTCTGGGTCAAACTTTTGCTGATGTCTGGGTCACATAAATATGGTTTTAAACCATTGTGCAGTCATGGGCGGATCCAGAATATTTTTTTAGGGGGGTTGAGAATCAAGAACGATTTTTCAATACTACAAAAATTACAATGAAATAATCAAAGGGAGAGAAAAACAAAGCACAGTGAGGGGGAAATGAGGGCAAACATGAGGGCGAAGACCTTACCGTTTGTATCTGATTCTGTTTTTATTTTTTTATGTTTTATTTTTGGGGGTGGGGGGCTACAGCCCCTTGCTTCCCGGATCCGCCAAATGGCAGTGGGAGCAAACCCTAACCAAGCTCATTGTGAGTGCGCGCATTTGGTGTATAATGCCGTGGTATGGATTACAGCAGGCTGACACACTTCAAACATGTAGGTAAATAGACTATTGATACTACATGTTCTTCAAAGCTGGTGAATATCGACTGTATCCATAAAATCCTCCAAGACAGCGAATAATGTTGAAGAAAAAAATCGCAGCACGAATGTCTGACCCGCCCTGATCCCAACAGCAAAGCACAGTTATAACTGCTAAGCACAAAATAAAACAAAACAATAAAGAAAGAAACAAAAAGGCAAACCGCGTGCCCCCCTTACGAGATAGTGACTCCGCCCCTGGCTGATTTCAACCTTGCTATTACTTCAAAGGCGTGCCACAGCACGGTTTTCATTATTATTTGTGAATTATTATTTTTTTCTTATTCTAAATTGGTATATTTAAGGGTCATTTCTTTTGACGGTGATTCAGGTTAATTTTTCACAACCCCTGCCGTTGCTCCTATTTTTCATTTGTTAATTATTTAGTTGTTATACTAAACCATCCGCGTCACTGATAATACATCAACAAATAAGGGTTAATAAATTACATAAAGAAGCATACCACGTACAATCAATATATAATTAATATGTTTCTTTGCAAAACACGTGAGTCATGTCCGCAGGTAATTGAGCATGTGTGATAACATTATACGCATCGTCGCCCGTCAAGTGTGGACTAATTACATATTTTCCTAATCTGCAAAATAGATCAGTTGAGAGAAAGGCAGTGCAGCGAAGTTTTCTCATAATCCACATTGGTAAAGTGACTTGAACAGCTTTCAGAATGGCCTTTTTTGTGGGAATGCTCATAATTGTGTCACTTTTCCTACATGCAAATAATATTGAAGGTAAGTAACACTTTCAGCTTTGCATGGTGAAAAAGGATAAGTGAAGACTGTTTGTGATGACACCATGTAACAATTGAATATTAATTGATTCTGAAATAAACCAGTTGGATACAACTCGACGTTTCGAGTCGGGGCATTCTCCTGAAGACTATCAGAGTATACTGACCTTAACGTCGAGTTGTAACCAACTGGTTTTTATTTCAGAACCACTTACTACTCAAAAGAGAACTTTAACATGCTGTCACCGTAAACAGTCTTTACTAATTTTGAATGTGAAATCTACACGTCTCATTGTATTTGTATTGATGAATTTTGATTTATAAATCAAGTTTGGTGAATGAGTAGTTTCACAACCAGTATTGTACACTTTCTATTGCCCAGAATTAGTACTGCATAATTATACTACCTGCATATACTACCTGCATATACTGCCTGCATATACTACACTCGATCATTTCTGGCAAATATACAAAAGTTAGACAGCAGTTTTTTGGAAAAAAGTTCTTCATTGTTCTTCCGTGTTCCTTACACGTAAAGATGAAATATTTCCCTACACCCATAACAAAATATTATCTTTGATGAAATTCTTGCGTTGGGTGATAAACAATTAATTTAATTTTTGCCCGACACCGACGTGTGTATAGAACTGTATACCGGTACTCAGTGCTTTCCGAGTGTCTGTGGAAAAAACTTCACAGGCGATTTGGGCGGGATTCGAACGGGATTTGGGCCTGATGACGAACCCACGACCTCCTGCTTACTAGTGCAGACGTCTTAACCTCTCGACCACCGAGCTTGCCTGATGACGATTGGGCATGAGGTCGTGGGTTCGAATCCCGCCCGAGTCGCATGTGAAGTTTTTTTCCACAGACACTCGGAAAGCTCTGAGTATACAGTGCTATACACACGTCGGTGTAGGGCAAAAATTTAATCCAAAAATAGTATTTGAATTATATAATTTGAATTATTGATATTAAAATTTGTATCAAACTGATATTTTATATTATACACTTTTGTTTTGTTTAGGTATGATCTGCTCTATAGGAAGAGAACCAGATCCCAACTCGAACAATATATACCGCTGGTTAATTCCAGTTGAGGATCCATGTCAGTGTACCGAGATTCAACCCGGTGGTATGAATACTCACACACCATGTAGACACTTCAATGTGACCTACTATGACTCCATTCTGATCAGCAGCGAGCGCAAAGAGATTCGAAAATGGCTGCAATGTGGTAAGTGAGTTTTAATTGATATTAGCACATTGTTTCGCACGAACCATCTGGGTGGTTTACAAAAATCCATCGTGTCGGTACAACAAGGTCGTATTTTAGTATGAAATTGGATGAATTTGAAAACCGTCAAGTCTTTTTATTTTTATTTTGTTTATTTAAATGACTTTAATTATTTTAATTATTCTTGATAACAGTTATTCTTGATAACGGTAATATCGTACGTCAGGTTGTGACCTATTGCATAACGTATGTTGAATTGTAGTCTCTCAATGGTACATACTCGTGTTACGGAGGACATCTTCCCCAACCTCCATTTATCCCCTGTTTTGGACAGGTTCCCGCTGGGTTTATGTTCTCTGATCACTACAGTAGAAGAGTCCAGCTGTCCAGCGATAGCTATTGTCAAGGAATTATAGGATTAGTTAAGTTGTGGTTGCTGTTTCTTCTTGAATAAAAGTGCTGCTGAACAAATTATACATGCGTTTGTCACATCACGGCTCGATAACGGGAATGCTCTCCTTTTACGGTCTCCCGCAGAATCAAATATCTCGTCTTCAGCACATACAAAACACAGCAGCTCGTGTTGTGACTTTGTCCAGAAAGTCATGCCATATCACGCCAATCTAGAAATAACTGCACTGGCTTCCTGTTTCACAGAGAATTGTTTTTAAACTGATGCTAATTGTTCTCAAATCTTTTAATAACATTGCTCCAATTTATATTTCTGAACTGCTTAAAGTCTACACTCCATCACGCAATTTGGGCTCCAGCAACATGTCACTGCTGAAGGAACCAACTTCAAAACGGAACTGGGGTGATAGGTCTTTTTCTGTCGCGGCTCCGAGACTCTGGAATCATCTTCCAACTAAACTCAAATCTTGTCATAGTATAACTAGATTTAAGTCGCTGCTTAAAACTCACCTTATGTCACAATTTTCAAAGATGATGTATATTTGTAATTGCATTGTAGGTACACGTATCTCAGTACATAATTTGTTCTATGCTATCATTGTATATTGTTTGTATTCATGTTTTTTCTTTGTTTCCGCGCCTTGAGCGCCCAGCAGGGTGGATATGTGTGCGCTACAAGTCTTTATTGTTGTTGTTGTTGTTTTTTTGAGTTTTTTGGGGGGTTGGGGGAAGATGTCCTCCATTACCCTCATTCGCCTAAATATTTATTTAATCTGTTTTTGTTTTGGCCAACTGATTCGTAACCGAAATGAAATTACGCCAAAAACAGTAATTTAACCACTTCCAGTCAGTTATTGGCCAACGTTTGTTTTGATGTTTATTTGTGAGAATTTAGTACGTTTTTCTTGCCCAATGACGGAGTAAAATTCAAACAATATTGCTATGAACGTGATTACTATTTTTTTTCACAGTGGTTTCATGAAATGTAAAATGTTTGGTGTATATATAACAAGTTTGCACAAACATTGGTCGTAATATGTATATGTATCTAAAAACTTAAAAATCATTTTAAAAAATCCATGGGCTAAAACGATGGAAAGTTGACAGTCCAATAACTCCCGAACGAAACAATGTACAGACTTCTAACTTGGTACAAACATTTGATTATGATATGTAGATTACCTAAAATTTATTTTAAAAAAATTAAAACTGATCCCACGCGTTCTGGTTTAATGGGATAAAACAATAAAACCACCATAACTCCCAAATGGAATGGCATTACAGACTTGTAATTTTGTACAAATATTTGTCCCGATATGTAGATATATCTAAAAATCATAAAATCCATGCAAACTTATTCAGTTCCGCTATTATGGGCTAAAACAATGGAAAGCCCAATAACTCCCAAACGAATCGATTTACAGACTTGTACTATGGAGCAAAAGCATTAGTCCCGATATGATGATGTAGGCCTATCTTAACCCTCCGACGAGGGAGGTACCCACGACTTTATTCGAACGTTGCACCTCTCCTCTTTTCAGTGGCAACCCTATCCCCTAGGGAATTAATTATATTAAAATTGTTCTCTGCATTCCCCATTGACTTTTTACATCCAAATGACTTCCCCACATGCCCTGCTATTGTCTATAATTATTTTCAACCCCAGATGACAAAGACGTTGGCATAACCCCTCCTCTCTTTTCAAAAGTGGCAATCTCCCTAATTCTACCTACTGTAAAAAAACAGTGGGCTCCTGTTTTGGAGGTTGTAATTATATTAAAATTGTTCTCTCTGCATTCCCCATTGACCTTTTTTACATCTAAATGACTTCCACACATGCCCAGCTATTGTTTTGAGTATTATTTACAAACCCAGATGACACACACAACGGCTGTGTAGTGTCATCTATCTCCTGTATAATCTTGGCAAACAGTAAACTAATCTGTCATGGTTTATCTCTCCGGCATGTGGGCCCCAACCACTGTGGACCCAACTTAGACACTCTAGTCTGGGGGTTGGGGTTTATAGCCTACTAGCTGTCGCAAGACATCAAACAACACAGTCTGATGGTCAACAGATAGTTCCCACTTATCAGTGGGTTAGATTTGGGGGGGTTTTATTTTAC
>CM055817.1:26225651-26279933 GCA_029582265.1 Zoroaster sp. YZ-2022
TGGTAAGCCACCGTGGTGTTTCAGCTTGATCACGTGCACGGTCTTTTATCCCTGTGCGTTGTATTCCAAGTTGCATCTTGAGCGATGACTAAAGGATAACAATTGCAAAATTATACGATCAAGCCGTTTCGACGCTCATTGGTCAATGCTATGTTTTAGATATATTTCATTGGATTCAGTGTTACCGCAATTTGACCTAAATTATGTACACAAAATATGCAAGGGCAGCATTGAAATAAACATCAATTAACCCCAAAAAATGAAGGGAAACTCTCAAAAGGCTTAAAACCAAACCGTTGTTTGTATATGAAAGTATTTAGTTTCTTCTTTCGAATAGTGAAAGTGCAATATATTTGGTATAACCAATTATGTCATTGTAACAAGGCTTGCTGGCGTATCAAGCTTGCGCTACCTGTCAGCATAATTTGATACATGAGTTTATCAAATGTTTCTTTCCACCGTCAAGTCTCATTGTTGGCGCGGTAATGTTCGTTATCATTATAAAACAGGCTAATGGATGGTGGCCCACTGCATTACCGCAACAATTTCTCACGATGGAAGCGGCCATGAAAGATGATCCGGATCCTGCTATCAATACTTGTGATGAAGACGCATACGCTCTGAATCACCCCTTGGGCCAGGGAGGGGGAAGTGATTCAGAGCGTATGCGTCTTCATCACAAGGAAACGCAGGAAGCATTATCGCGCTGCGCGCTCAAAGATAACAATATGCTAATGAGGTCAAAGGTCAAACGCCGACGACGGCATTTCTCTATTGAAGTGACTTCACAAGGGTCTTTCGTTTTTGTCGGTGAGGGCGGTATTGTGATTGCGCAATAGTATAAAAAGTGACGTCATAGCATATGCTCCCTAAAGTGAGCCTCCATATGCATATGATCTATTAATAGATTATATGACATCATTATTTAATTTTTTCTTTCTTTCACTTGGGTGAATAGGGTGAGGTTAAAAGACGAAACAAAAGAAGACATAGAGGGCGGTATATCAATGAACAATTGCCTTCCAAGGCATTTATTGATAAAGAAGAATAATAGAGAACAATGGATTATAAGAAATACTGGATGAAAAGCTAAAAATGAAGCTTTAAATACAATGTTGACACACTTTAGTACATTTTAGCAATTTTGGATGGTGGAAATTGTACATCTTGTGGATTAGCTGCATTAAGTTCTCCAGATTTAGCATATACATTATCTCCACCGACAATCTGATCGACTGCAGCTGTAATCGATCCTACGAGTGGACGTTGTTTATCTTTCCAAGATTGATTAGCAGAATCATCAGGTCGAGTTCTCTTTACACCATAATGAGGAGCTAACCATTGTCCGACATCGCTGGTAGCATCTATAGCTTCGATGGTACAGAAGTAAGTGATGCTAATTTTACAGTTAATGGGTAAGGGAGAGTTATTAGCATCCAAGTACGTGGGTAGTCTGATATATACATCCGGTGATCCTTTAGGTGATCCTCCGATGAGAGTACGCATATTTTGGAATTGAGACGATCCTGCAGAATAAATTGGTTTTGTAGCATCTTCGTTGGATCTGACTGGATTATTTGCTCTCATCGGTGCATATTTAGTATGCATATTATAATCCGGTAGGAATTTATACGTATCTTCCCACGGATCGATGTGCTGATATACTTTAGTATTGATAGCAGGATCCGGATCATCTTTCATGGCCGCTTCCATCGTGAGAAATTGTTGCGGTAATGCAGTGGGCCACCATCCTGCAGTATTATTCCACGAATGTGTAAACGATACGGCGGTGGATTGATTGATGAATGTATTAGTTCCTCGACGAAGTTCTACGATAGCCCATTTTTCTGCATTTCCGATAGAAATACTATTCATCGGATCTGTTTTATGATGATATGCATAATTCTGCACCGTCTGCGTGACGTCTAAATCAGGAGTATTCAGTGCCATTTCTGATCTGGTGAGTGTTTCGTGTGCTTGAAAATTATAGTTGGGAAGAGACGTGGGTTTCGAACGACCGTGAGATGCAAAATAACCATCGTTATCGATGAAGATTTCATACGATTTTAAACTTTGCATGAAACTAGTTCTGAGTGTAGACACTCCACCGATAGCGACGAGTTGATCTATCATCGGTACTACGTTATCGATAGTAAAACCTTGGTTTTTGATCGTCCATTGTTTTGCTGTCATTTGTAGAATACCCCACGATCTGGGCGACATCGATGCTTTCAACCAATTATATGGTATATTAGTCAATCCGTGCTGTAACATGAATTTACTGCCGACTTTCTTGATTCCTCGATTGGTGACGGTATCGATATAATGAGTGAATGTTTTACTAAAGTGCATCACTCCGCTGCCGTTTGTTCTGTCGCCTTGTATATCGTGTTTCGGTGTAGATGATGATTCTACTGTAGAGGGTCCGAATTCAGGCCCGGTTGCATCGCTTGCCTCGCCGGCCATGTCTCCTGGAACTTCAGGGTCGTAAAACCCACTGTCAGATGGAGGAGTAGGTTTCGGTCTATCAGGACTTGTTTCGTCTCCTGTGCTATCTTCTCCTCTACCTTTTTCTCTTTCTCCAGTACTATCTTGGTCATCGCCTGTAGGAACACGTTCTCCATTCGGGGCATCGTGATCAAGTGTGCATAACGATTGATCTTGCCACGCTTTATATGCTTCTTCTGGTATATTGAAAGCGTTAAAATCGACGACGCCGTACGCACCGCGTGATGTTCCCGTTCCGTGTCTCCATTGGTCGAAAGTATTATCGCAACCGTTAGTTTGTTTACTCGCGGGTGACCAATAAGGAACGATCGCGTGTCCGATAGCAACTGCTCTGGAATCTCCACTTTGTGACGTTTCGATAAAAGGTGCATAAGAAGAACCGTACAGTGCATCTAATTCGATATGATAAGGTGTCCACGGTACACCGGTATCGATGATGTGTCGATGTTCGTTATAAAAATGTTTCGGTAATCCATCGGAGTAAAGAAAGTGTTCGTCTTCCGATCGAATGGGTGCTAATCCTAATAAGTATTTGAGATCCCATAAGACATCTTCTCTCGCATGATTTTTCTTGAGTACTTTGACGTAACCTTGTTGTCCTTTAGCGAGTATGTGTAAATCGGTATACCATACATCTGCAGATCTCATCGTTCTCACCGGATTTCTTTGCACGTAACTTTCGGATACGTAAGGATGTGTATCTAGTACTTCCGGTGTCGATAATATTCCTAATTGTAAATATTGAGTATCGTCTAGATGTTTACCGTGAATATTAATTTGATATTCTTCGAGTATCCATCCGTGTACGACGTTATCTTCTAAACGCGTATGAGATACTTCGGCCGGGTATCCGACTCTTTCTATCCATTGACGTATAGGCCAATGAGGTAACATAGTAGAAGCGTCGATTTCGACTTTTCCGTAATAATAGTCTGCTCCGTATGCACTGACGGAATACGGATGCGGTATTTCTCTTTTTTCATTGACTAAATACGGAAAAGGTACAGATCCGTAATAGAGTTTTCTTCGATGAGCACCGTTTGAAATACGATCGAATAATATTTTCTTGATAGGTACTCCGGATGTCCAATTATCTTGTAAGGTATAAGGAGGTATATCGTAATGTATTCTGGGACCTTCTCTTAATCCGTCTAGACTTCGTTGCCAACTGTGTTCTAGAAATCTATTATCATCGGTATAGGGTACTTGGTAAGTAATCGCCAGAGTGTGGTTCACGACGTCTAAATTGAGTGTGACTAATTGTTCGAGAGTATTAAAATGTTGAATAGCTCCTGCATTGGGACGGAACATTCGATCCGTCAATGCTGGAAATTGAGTATCGAACCATATCTTGGTTTGAAAAAGACTTTTGACGATGAATCCGGTAATACCTTTCACTTTATATAGATTGAATACAAATGTTTTATCTGCGTGTGCTGTAGTGATGGCTGGATCTGCATACATCTTGTCGTGTATTTGACAAATACTATCCAATGCATTGACGGGTGAACGACTGAAGTCACGTGTACCGGGACCACAATAATTATATCCCCATAAGTGAACGGGAAAAGGGATGAATGGTTTATCGCATTCTGCCGGACTATCTAAAAGAGGCAATAACGATGGTAAAAATGTTCCCTCTTGATTAGGATCGTCCCAATGAAATCCTAATGTTCTTTCTTCTGATGTCAGGTGATCTTCTATCCACGTTCGAGTTAATACTTTCACCCAATTCATTCTCGTTTGAAAATCTTCATCCGGAGAAGACACTTCTTTATAGGCGATACGTACTAAAGTCGGTGCATCGCATATCATCTCTGCTGTGGCATATTGAATCCTGTGTGACATTCGATATGGATTATATCCTAAGGTAGGTATTTCCAATTCGTCTGGTCCTGCTTCTATTCGACTACCTTTTCCATTACGAAAAGATGGATAAAGTGGTGCCATCTTAATCGATAGTAAATCTCACTTTCTTCTTTATATGACGATGTCTTCTCATTCGATGTCGAAGATCTCTTGTTATTATATGTAACCACGTTCTTAAACACTTTAACGTAGCCCGAATGAAACCTCTCGTATGGATACTCATCTCTATAATGATCACGCTCACCGAATGCGATTGCTTTTAATATCATCCTCTGCGTTATCATAACATCACGCTCGACAATTAGTCTGTCGTCCTCTATGTCTTCTTTTGTTTCGTCTTTTAACCTCACCCTATTCACCCAAGTGAAAGAAAGAAAAAAGATAATAATGATGTCATATCATCTATTAATAGATCATATGCATATGGAGGCTCACTTTAGGGAGCATATGCTATGACGTCACTTTTTATACTATTGCGCAATCACAATACCGCCCTCACCGACAAAAACGAAAGACCCTTGTGAAGTCACTTCAATAGAGTAATGCCGTCGTCGGCGTTTGACCTTTGACCTCATTAGCATATTGTTATCTTTGAGCGCGCAGCGCGATAATGCTTCCTGCGTTTCCTTGTGATGAAGACGCATACGCTCAAAGATAACAATATGCTAATGAGGTCAAAGGTCAAACGCCGACGACGGCATTTCTCTATTGAAGTGACTTCACAAGGGTCTTTCGTTTTTGTCGGTGAGGGCGGTATTGTGATTGCGCAATAGTCTAAAAAGTGACGTCATAGCATATGCTCCCTAAAGTGAGCCTCCATATGCATATGATCTATTAATAGATTATATGACATCATTATTTTCTTTTTTCTTTCTTTCACTTGGGTGAATAGGGTGAGGTTAAAAGACGAAACAAAAGAAGACATAGAGGGCGGTATATCAATGCACAATTGCCTTCAAAGGCATTTATTGATAAAGAAGAATACTAGAGAACAATGGATTAGAAGAAATACTGGATGAAAAGCTAAAAATGAAGCTTTAAATACAATGTTGACACACTTTAGTACATTTTAGCAATTTTGGATGGTGGAAATTGTACATCTTGTGGATTAGCTGCATTAAGTTCTCCAGATTTAGCATATACATTATCTCCACCGATAATCTGATCGACTGCAGCTGTAATCGATCCTACGAGTGGACGTTGTTTATCTTTCCAAGATTGATTAGCAGAATCATCAGGTCGAGTTCTCTTTACACCATAATGAGGAGCTAACCATTGTCCGACATCGCTGGTAGCATCTATAGCTTCGATGGTACAGAAGTAAGTGATGCTAATTTTACAGTTAATGGGTAAGGGAGAGTTATTAGCATCCAAGTACGTGGGTAGTCTGATATATACATCCGGTGATCCTTTAGGTGATCCTCCGATGAGAGTACGCATATTTTGGAATTGAGACGATCCTGCAGAATAAATTGGTTTTGTAGCATCTTCGTTGGATCTGACTGGATTATTTGCTCTCATCGGTGCATATTTAGTATGCATATTATAATCCGGTAGGAATTTATACGTATCTTCCCACGGATCGATGTGCTGATATACTTTAGTATTGATAGCAGGATCCGGATCATCTTTCATGGCCGCTTCCATCGTGAGAAACTGTTGCGGTAATGCAGTGGGCCACCATCCTGCAGTATTATTCCACGAATGTGTAAACGATGCGGCGGTGGATTGATTGATGAATGTATTAGTTCCTCGACGAAGTTCTACGATAGCCCATTTTTCTGCATTTCCGATAGAAATACTATTCATCGGATCTGTTTTATGATGATATGCATAATTCTGCACCGTCTGCGTGACGTCTAAATCGGGAGTATTCAGTGCCATTTCTGATCTGGTGAGTGTTTCGTGTGCTTGAAAATTATAGTTGGGAAGAGACGTGGGTTTCGAACGACCGTGAGATGCAAAATAACCATTTGACGAGGATAACAGTGCATCGGAGTTACGGCGTATTTAAACAACACGAGCAAAGTGCTCAATAGAAATTGTTGTGGCAGCCGTTTTATAATTTATTTCTTTATTTTTATTTTTATTTTATGGGCCCTTTAATGTTTTCGTGATGAATTGGTCTTGCGTCAATTTAATGTTTATGGCAATCACATTGCGCCATGTGTTACAACATAAGTACCTTTCAAAAGAAAATGCCGAAAGTAGGCCCTATATTAATGATATATTTGTTTCTCTTTAGGAATTAGTTGTTTTAGGGAATATTATCGTCGCATTTTTCTCATAGTGACGAATCGGAAAAATGTGCGTTACGATTAAATCATGCTTTAAGTCGGACACATTTTCGGTGTTAGTTTCTTGCTTTATTTTTTCCAAAAAACACATTTCGTTTTATCATCCAAGTGTTAGTAAGTACCCGGTTGGTAATTTGCTGTGTTTAACTTTGTTTAAAATGTTGATTTTCTATGTGTAATGAAAACAAATAAATCGTTGTGTCAGTGCAAAAACGTCGTATGTTCACAATGTACAGTGTGTCGTCAATCTGCATGAATTTACATACATTAAAAAATGTTTGTGCAACAACATCGTATCTCAGCCATTGCTTTTGTGCATTCATCCGGGAACTTGTTACATACAACCTTTTTGCAGTGACACAAACTAGTGTTGTGCAAAAACGTCGTAACTCGGAGATACGACGTTTTTGCACTGACACGACGAAATGTGGTTGCCTATTCGTCACTTTAGAGCACGCATAGCGTATAGACCTATACTTATTCGTCACTATGTAAAAAACAAAAAAAGCTTATTCTTCACCCATGTGTTTGTACATGTTTGTATGTGTACATGTACATACTCTATAAGGCCAATATTATCAATAATTATCGACAAGCGAATACACTGCGTAACGATGTAATTACCTTAAGACGTAAATTCTTTAGATCCATGGTTTTTCTTTGTCTTGCACTGCAAAACAAGCTAAAAACATGATATTTTCTACAGTCTGTAGTCTGTCCGTGGTTATAGCTGGTACCAGCCGTCCACGCACTGTAATATTGTATGTGTACAAAGATACAGTGGTTACCAACCGGTTAAACGGATTCGTCACTATGAACAAAACGTATTTGTCTTTTTTGCTTATTCGCCGCATAGGGGATCTCTGTAACTCTAAAACCAGGCAGAATTATGGTTTAAAACCTTCACAGATGAAATTAGACACTCATAGAACCCCAGAACTGTAAAATCCCAGATTTCACCAAAAAAATGCCGATTCGTCACTATGAGAAAAATGCAACGTCATGTATGTTTATTAGACAATAGGCCGTATTCATAAAAATAAGTAATTACTAACTAGTAAATGCTATAAGTAAAAGCAACAGCTAGGTAAGTAACAGGTCTAGTCTAAGCAATTGCTAAAAATCTTATTCATAACCATTTGCTAAATGATTACAGTTGTTACTACAGTACCATCCACGAGTCTCGGTATTTGGTGGTATGAAGGTGTTTGGAAACCATTCCACATTTTCTTTGTCAAACCTAAATAAAGTTCTGTAAGTGGTAGGGTTGACTTCATCACGATTAAGCCTGATGTTATACACCTTAGGTTGTGGTCTGGGACGTAAAAACATGGCAGAAGATGTGATATGTCTGTACTGGCTAAACAGCAAGCCAAAAATTTGGTGCTTGTACAATCACTAGTAAATGCTAGTCAAAGGTCATTTTTATGAATACAAATTGAAGTAGGTGCTAATTTCTTTAGCATTTACTTATAAGTAAAAAGCAATTACTAATGCTTAAAATTTGTAGCTTTTACTTGAAAGTCATTGCTTATTTCTATGAATACACATTTCAGTAAAAGGTTAGTAAAAGGGGGTTGTTACTTTAGTAAAAGCAATTACTTATTTTTATGAATACGGCCTAATATCGTCACAATCAGAGTAGACGTTCAGCAGGGCATGGAATCGGTGTCCTAGTTAAAGATGAACACAGTGACTGAAAATGACTGGCTCATTTATGCTGCAGCAACGGTCATACGACCTTATCTTGTGGGATATTATTTTCAGTCACTTAGTTAATCTAAAACTAGCACTAAGATTCCCTTTATTGTCCCTTTAAGTGGTAAAACCTTTCAAATGCCTCAAAAAATGTAACAAAATGGCGCTATTACAAGTTTTGTTTTATACATAAGTGAACTAAATGAAATGAACATTGATACAAAGAAGAACAACAACTACAACACCGAAATGAAATAATAATTGCGAATTATGTTTTTTGTTCTTCGGAAGCTGACTTATCACTTGTAAATGCACTGTGTACGCGCACTGTTTCTTCAGAGATCATCAGCTTGCAGAGGTACATGCGTGCGTAGTACTGTTACATAAGCATACGCCAAAACACGATACTCACTTAAAACCCTTTTACTACTTCAAGGGTTCATATCAGTCAAAATGTTGATATACTTGCCAGGGTATATTTATTGCACTCAGAAGTCGAACACTGTTAAACCTTACGTGTAGTAAGTACATTTTACAGGTCAAAATGAGTTGACTGTGTTTGACTTGTAAAGGCATTGTCTGGTATTGTTGAGGGTCGTCAAAATGACAGTAAAAACAGTCCAAAATGTCCATGTGTGCACATTTGGGTCAACAGTCAAAACAGGCAGTTGAGTGATCAAAATAGCTACTTCCCACTAAAGTTCAGCTAACTTAGGAGGGTTAAAGCAAATTTGCCCTCGTTAAAAGTCACATGTTGTATTTTTACCGCTAGAGGGCCACTATGTGTACAGAGCGGACAATACGATATATTCAATTGTACAGGTGGAATGAAAAACAAATATACACTGCAGGGGAACCCACATAGCTATGAAAAGCTAATGTTCATATCGGCTGGGATTGGTTCCGGGTGAAATTTCAACCTAGAATCACTGAAATGGATGTTTACCCAGGTACCACTACGCTACCCTGACTACTCACAACTTGCATGAGCTGTTGAGGGCATATGTTTTAAATCTCTGTTCATCTATAGGCCTATGGCAGCGACTTTGTCTTGGGTGCTGGCGTGTTTTGCAGTTGACGTGCGTGTGTTTGCAATATCTCCAGCGATCATTGGTTTGCAGAAGAACACATGCGCGTAGTATCAAAACTCATTGGACACCAAATTGCCTATCATGAAGACACTGGGTGAAATTTCAGAACTAGATGCTTACAAATTACAAACAAAGAATAACTTACCAAACTAACTACTCAAACGTTCTGAGAATGTTTAATCTAAATGTTGGTACATTTTCATTTTGATAAAAAAAATATCATCATAATGATAATTGTAATCCACTATTTATTTGGTCTGTCTCATTTCTTTAGGCCAGAAACTCCAAGGGTTGATTCTTCATCGAACCTTTGGACCAATCGATCGTGACGTCATAAAATGCGATACTGCTAATGTCAGTAGCAAGGAGTACAAAATCGGTGGTGACCAGAGGTTTGTGAAGATGGTTCCCGCTCCAGACGTAGTTGGACACGCATGCGCAGTGTATGCACCTATTGAGTCCTATCTGGTTATTGGGGATTTCAGTGGGAATTGCATCTCTGACCCGGGAACATGTGAGTCTCAGAGTGTGACATGGTCTCTTTGGCTGAAGATCAACACGTCATCAGTCTTCACTGGTACACAAGCGGGGTATTTCCTAAGCTCTGGGGGACAGACAAAAATGGCAAGGGGTGTTGCCTTTTTGTATCAAAATAACATGTTCTGGTATATTGTACACACCGTAAATAAACATACAACTCATAAATATAACACCTCTAAGATACCGACAAACGAATGGTTTCATTTGACCTTAACGGTGAATGCCACCAGTGGCACTACACAGTTATTTGTCAATGGTACAATTGTGGCAAGTGATGAAACCAATAATGAGCCTAGGACGGGCTCTGATGATTGCACTAAGCTGTACATAGGCATGGCCAATACATGCAAAACAATGATTTCACCTAATGTATATAATAAGGAGATTTTACCTAGTCAGTATGGTGGGGCTGCTGCGTATAGCGATCTGATGGTGTTTGACGGTCTCCTGAATGACAAACAAATACTCAGTATTTATCAAGGGGATTTCTGGATACAAAACTGAATTTGGATACTTTGGGGGTTATTCTCATAATATTAAAGTGCCACTATTCATCATAATACAATCAACCATAAGGTCAGGTAGGACCAATCGTTTGTACAGGAAACAATAATAATAATTATTGTTATTTTACTTTAAAATTAAGATAGGTTCAGTGTGTAAAGTTTATCAGTAATATTTAATTAATGCATTTTTATTTGTAGTTATTTTTGAGCAATTTCTTTACGGAGTCTTCTGGTTGTCCCCACTCTGTGCACACAAGACTTCTATCAGTGAAAACAAATCCAATTTCCGAGTCTATGGAAATCCGTGTACATAAATAATACATGCAATAGTGCATTGCGTTTGGCGTATGTTTGCAGCTTATGTAGGTATCCGCGGAATGTCTCCAGCAATCCATTGGTAAAGAACATAATAATTTTATTTAATATAAGTTATCTGTGCATCGATCATGTCAGATGTACACGATCATGTCAGTAGCATTATACACACAACACTCACTTGGCGCCAAAATGGCTATCATCAAGACACTGGTTGCAATTTCACCGCTAGAGGGCTCCAATATATATATATAGCACAATGTTAACTTTGTTGTGTAAATAATACATTTGTAAATTGTAATGTATTGCGACATTGAATTAAATATGTATATTATATATGTCAAGCGACATTCAATTAAATGTGTATAGTGTTCTAATTATATGTTCTTGAGTTATTTCGTTTACACAATGTAATGATCTCTTTTTGGGAAAAGTGATGGCTCTGAGAAAAGCCGGATGGTTTGTTCTCAACGTTTCGACTAGTCTGCTCTAGTCATCATCATTGTCATCTATAGTAGACTAGTCGAAACGTTGAAAACATACCAACCGGCTCCTTTCAGAGCCATCACTTTTTTTCCAAAAGAGATCATTACATGGTTGTACCCAAAAGAACTCAAGAACATCTATCTCCACCGTGCAAAGCCTCAAATCCTACGTTATAATTATAACAAGCAGCTTCATATCGTCAAAATCAGAGCAGACTTTCGTTAGAGTCACTCAGTCACTGAGTTCATCTAAAACTAGGACACCAAATCCATGCCTATCATATCAATGTCTTTTACTCTAAACAAATCTGGTAATATCACTAAAAAAGACAACTCAGGTGGACGAATAGTTAAGAAAAGTGCAATCGTTTAATACATTCTGGAGATATAACACAAAATTAAAACAATAATAATACCATATGGGTCACCCCCCGCATCGCCCCAAGCCCTAATATGGTTAGGTACAATCGTGTGACAGTTTCAGATTATTGCACTCTGTCGTTAATGAGAACGTACTAAATTGCTTTTAAAACAATTTATTATCATGTATAATGTTCTCGAACGTTCAGTCAATAAAATAATATAATAAATTGTGTAAGCAATAAACTATTTAATCTCAGCAACACACTTGTACGCGTTTGTCTAGATAATGAATTATTTGTATTTTGTTGACTGTGGAATATTAGTTTATTGTTTATTGTAGAGAATACAAATTAAAAGTTGACATTAAAAATAAACAAAGATTAACTGTCAACTCATTTAATGTAAACAATTCCCAAAATTTACAAGTTTTACCAATTCCCAAAATTGTTAAACTGACTTAGAATGTTTGAAGTACCTGTAGAGGGCGCTTGTACTGAGCTGCCGTGAATGAAATGAGTGGTGCAGTTGTTTTCCGTTTGTGGTGATTAAATTAGTATTTTATGTCTTTTTGATGTGGCTGGATGTCTTTATGTGTGACTACTAACACTAACCATGCTGTTTTTCAAGGAATTCAAAGAACGGGTGAGATGTAAAACTGTGCTTTAAGTTACCGTGTGTAGCTTTGTATAAAACCTTCTACACAAGAACCTGATTTCCCTGTCTGAACGCACCGATTTTATTATATGTATGGTTGAGTGGTGGTGTTGGTGGTTCACTGTAATTACAAAGACAAAAAACTTAAATAAATAACACATCTACATGAAGACATCAATTAATTAATATACTTAGATGCGTTCGAGCCTGCGCTAGACATGTATGTAAACAATCATTTAACCAAAGCACATGGAAACTTTTACCTAGTAACGACAATTTTTGATTGCAAATAAACTTAACAAATCATTATGAATATGATAATTTCTGACTTTACATAAATCTACATGCTTACCGATTGTGTTGGAATCTGGAACTACATGAATTTGGGACTTTAGAACTGATCTTATCTCACAATAATTGTGACTTAAATTTGCAACATGTCAATTGTTTACTGATTAGCGGAATCATGAAGAAATTTACCTTTGACCTTAACTTTCTTGACAACAGAGGGCGCTATACCAAAATTACAGAGAAACATTTAAAGACTGCAGACTTATTATCTATCAAGCATATATACAAGTGATTAGAAAGTACGTAAAAGGCAAAACACTTTGAAATAATAATCAATAATTAAAATAATACAAATTTAACATCTTGCCGCTACACCGTGTTTTACTCCAGTTAGTATTGACTATCGGCATAGGCCTTTCTTCAGTGGCAGTGTACGGTAGGATGCACTCCAACAATAGCGAAAGCATAGGAAGGCATCAACGCCTATACTACAGCTCACAAACATTGCACAATATTCGGATGGGTATGCAGGACTTTACAATAGACCCATGGTTGATGAGCAAACTGAAAGAACAATCAATACAACGAAATACAGAGACACACGGGCAGGGATACAGAAACGAATCAGGAACACACAGCCGTCTAATTTTAGCTTTCCGTATGGATTGACAGCTAATGTGAATAGTATTCAAGGAAAATTTATACATTTGCAGCAAACTGTTACCAACTTACCAACTTGTATTTTATTACGTTACAAGAAACGAAGTTACAAACTCCTGACAAAGCGTGGCCAAACGAGATTCCACAACACCGAGTGCCGGATGAAGCATTACACATGAATAATTACTTCATGTTTCGCCATGACATTCAGTTTTCTGCAAATGGCGGTGGTCTTATAACGTATATTGCAAAGAACTGGTCAGTGTGCTACCCCAAGGTATGTTCTACTATTTCAACACCAGATATTGAACTTCTTGCTGTTAGGACACGACCACGATGCCTTCAAAGTGAGATATCAAATATAACTATTATAAATTTATATACAAGGCCATCGTCTAACTTTTCAATAGCCGATCAACAATTGAAATCAACAATTACCAAACTTCAGAAGGAAAACCCTCGATCATATTTGGGTTGAATGTCGTATCTGGCCGGCACTATTTTTCATTAAATATAACCAATAATGTAATCTTACCTACCTGGTAAGGTGGAGAACATATGGATGATGATGGACATATATACTTCAAATTATTCCAGGATATTTATTTCTTGAAAAATCAGGAATTTTTGGTATTCGATGACTTCCTCAGTCATGTCAAGTCTGATCTTGTAAACTCCACAATTAGTGACCAACACAGTCATTGTACATGCGTAGTGGCAACTATAATAGGATCCTTCTATTTTCTGAAGGGGAGGATTTTTTTAGAAGGGAAATCAAGTCCTGTTCTGTTCTGTACCACCAAAAATCGATAGAATGATTTTTTAACTGGTTAGTGGTTGAAAACAAACCCAAAAAAGCCCTTAAAAAGTGGCGGCCGGATACGACATTCTTTCCTCATATTTTATAATAACTGTAGATATAAACCGAGAACACATTGATATCATCAAAACAATGAGTGTCAAAAATCTCGTAAACTTCTGTACTTAACGCACAGTAAAATTCTATATTAGATGCAGTGTGAAAGGGGCTGTTATTACACAAAGAAACTGCACCCAATATTCACCTCAGATCACTGTAGTGTTCTAGTTATACCTAAGTATACTGAGAAACGCCGTGTAAACAAAACTCAACAACGGAAAATGGAAAGGGATTTATCAAGAGAGAATGTTATGACTATGCAAGAAATGATCGAAACAACGGACTGGAATGTCTTCCGAGAAAGTTGTGATGATTTAAGCGAATTAATGGAGGTGGTCTCAAGTTATATTGGCTTTGTCAGTGACGTATGTATACCATTAAAGCGACTGGCACCCATAGATATGATGAAACGAATACCCCCGGACAACAGGATTAAACAACTGGAAAAAGATAAACAGAGGGCCATTAAGGAGGGGAACAACAACCTCTGGAATAAGATACAGAGAATAATAAACAAGCATGTACATGATATAAAAAGTAACACTTTTGGACAAATTAAAGGAAACTCTCGTACATTTTGGGATATTGTAAAATCTATAAGAGATCCAAATAAAGATGGCAATACTGTGCGTATCGATGGAGATCTAGGGAGGGAATTGATTGGACATTTTTTACAATTTAATTAATGACTCTGTAAGTAACGACATCCCATTATGTTTACCTGAATGGTTTTCCTGAATTAGATCTTAATCTAGTATCTCGCCAATTTAATAAGGTTAAGAGAGGTGTTGCATGTGGATCGGACAATATTCCTTGGTGGGTATTTAAATTCTTTTCTAATGAATTAGCCCCCGTATACACATCATTATTTCAGGAAAGCATAACACATAGCGAAATTCCAAGATTGTGGAAAACAGCATTAACATCCCCTGTTCCAAAAGTGAAGACCCCAAACATGTAAATGATTTTAGACCAATTGACTTGGCGAGTATCGCATTTAACAGCATGCAAAAGCTTCTGCTGCCACAGTTAATGAAAAGTATTGATCAATTTGGGAATAAACGTCAATTTGATTACAGGAAAGGTGTATCATGTACTGACGCTATGCTTTTACTAATTCATGAAATTGTGTCGCATTTAAATAGCAAGGAAACCACTTTATCAAAGGTGCTATTCCTGGATTTATCAAGTGCATTCAATACCGGCCTACCGAATCAATTAATTAAGGACTTATCTGGATATATTACTGAGCCATGGCTCATACATTGGATGGCTCACTTTTTAAAGGGGTGGTCACGACAAGTTAAATTGGAGAATGGGTTGTCAGATATGTCTGAGATAAAAGTTGGTGTGCTTTACTGTTTACTATATACACTGATGAAATTAAATCTAATGATCACATCTCGGTCACAAAATATGCTGATGACACTGCAATATCATGTAAAGTATCCAAAAGTTTTTTTGTCAGTGACCAATTGAATTATCAATGATCTGTTAATGATATAGTTTCAACATGTGATCAAAAGAATTTGTTGCTCAATCCCAAAAAGTCGAAGGAAATGTGCTTTGCAAACATAAACATAAAGCATGAAGGCCTAGTGTCATCAAAATCACAAAGTGTCAAAATACAGGGGTCTGAGGTTGAGAAAACGTCAAAAATTTACTATTTAGGGGTATGCATTGACGACAGACTGACGTTCAACTGTCATATATCAAAGGTATTAAGCAAAGTGTACTATATCGTATCTAGTTTAGCTTATATCGTCTCATTTTAAGGAGCGAAGGAAAATGTATTTAATTCTGTCATACTGCCGCATATTATTTATGCTGTACCTGTTTGGTATCACTTTATATCATGTAAAGATGAGAATAGAATAATGGAATTTCTTAAGTATACTGCACATATACTGAAAGCAGATTACCATTCATTAAGAGAAATCGTGAATACTTCTGCTAAGACTGAATTCATAAGAATGACAAACAACATTAAGAATAAGCATAACCACCAATTACATGCTCCACTTATGAGTCTTTTAACTACATCCAGCAGAAACCTTTGAAATCCCCGTATCTTGCCAAAATACAGAATTCAACTGTTTAGAAATTATTTTATTTATCGTGCTGCAATATTTATTCACTCTGATAGTTTGGAGCCTCTAATATAGTTTTCTGTTTGTTCATTTTATGTATTAACCTTTTAAGTAATCTTAACAACTAATACTTGATCACATATATGTATATTTTTAAATGTAGGCTATTTTGTACTACTTTTTATAAATATGTTTGATATTTATACTGGTTTCAATAAATCAAATCAAAATCAAATCAAAAGTACATCCCATGCACCTTGAAACTCTCAGTTTATTGTCATTTGATTATATTTTTCTCAAATGTTTACTCTACTTGCGAAGCTCTTAGAGATCACGTTGAAATTTTCTTTCAGGTTTACTAACTATTCTTTGGCACTATCTTACGCAACAATCAACGAAAATGGTGTCCATGGTTGCCGTGGCAACCGTTTATTTCGAACATATCCAATTGAATTACCACTGTTTTGCAAAACATACTAGATTGTTTGATACTCTAAGACATTTAATAAGTGTTTTTCGGTTTGTTGTCAACTTTCAAACTCTGAACTGGACAACATTGAGTCATGTGACCACTTCCAATGAATTATGGGAATAAATAATGGCCGCAATTACATTCAAATGCTATATAAATCAATTATTTTTGATACAACATTCAGTAATAATGTGACTCCAAATGTTGCTGGTTATAGCGCCCCCTACCGGTGATCTATGTGACGTCACAGTGTTGCATGTACTGAAAACAACCGTTATGGCCAATGGATACAAATTAAGGAAGTAATGGGAAAAATACTATTTTTTAGCTAAAATGAGGCGGAAAATATGTAGCGCGCCCTTCCGGTGACCTGCGGAAGTTGTTACGGCCTTTCGTGAGATCATGCCAAACTGAGCAAACTTCAAAGTTTCATGAACATCTGCTGAAGAATACAGAAAATACGGAGAGGGACACATAAGCACTCACCCCCTCACTGCCAGGTCTGAGAACGACAAAAATGACCGCACAACAAAACTGATTAGTGTATCAAGATATAAAGATAGGAACTTTCCTGCCGTTCACATGGGGTATGGGTATGGAGATCTCTTCAGATCTCAGTTAGGGTAAAACATATCTCTGGTATTGCTAAGTCTGCCGTGTTGGTTGCCTATCTCGTGCTAGGAAATTCATCCCTCCCAGTGCTCTCTTGTATTTATACAAGACTTCCATTTGACCACTTATTGAGTACTGTTCGCACATTTGGGCAGGTGCCCCAGATTGTTATCTTCGGATGTTAGACAAGGTTCAGAGGAGATTATGTTATCTGGTTGGAGAGGACTTGGCTGTGTCTCTTGACTCTCTTGGTCACCGTAGAGCAGTTGGTAAAGCCTGTCTGTTTTACATATATGTCTTTGGACGCTGCACCTCGGGTATTTCCAAGCTCGTTCCGCCGTTTAAGATCTCAATGCGTGAAACACGTCAATTGGCATCAGCCCATCGTTACACCCTACAAAGTACACTCTGGCGTACTACCTCCCACGAGAGCAGTTTTTTTTCCCACGAGCAACAGCAGTGTGGAACTCTCTCCCGGATACATGTGCGCGCTACAAATCATGATGCTGCTGCTGCTGCTTTCCTCCAGTGTATAGCCTCCAGACATTCAAGAGCAATGTGAATGTACATCTTACAGTAGAGTAATCAGCGTCAGGTGATGGAAAAGCGTCAGGTGACAGCAAATTTCAACTTTTGAGAGTATTTTTATGATTTTGTGTGTTATTCTCCCCCCTCCTTTAGTTGTAGCATGCACTTTGAGGGGCATTTAAGAGCCTTGTGTTTTGCCAACCTTTCATAAAAAAATAATAAAATAAAAAAGTATAGTATTCATTTGTATAAAATCCACTGACTATAGAAAGTTTGGGAGAAAATATTAAGTTGCTCCTATTGTTTTATTTAAATGAATTATTTAGTTGTTGAACTAAACCATTAGTGTCACTGTTAATATAGCAATACATGAGGGTTAACCAATTACATAAAGAAACACACTACGTACAATCAATATATAAGTAAATATGTTTTATGTCAAAAACACGTGTCATTTCCTCAGTGACAGATAATCAATCATTATCAGCGATAACACAATTGTACATTACACGCAGACCTCCACGCCACATTTTTTTTTAAACAGCAAAATTGATTTGTTCAGCAAAGGCAGTGCCGTGGAGTTTTCTCATAATCCACATTGGTGACGTGACTTGAACAGCTTTCAGAATGGCTTTTTTTGTGGGAATGCTCATAGTGGTGTCACTTTTATTACATGCAAATAATATTGAAGGTAAGTAAGACTTTCAGCTTAGCATGGTGAAAAGGATAAGTTAAGACTGTTTGCGGTGGCACCATGTAAAAATTACAATTTGAGTAGTAATTGGTTCTCAAAAGAACCAGTTGGTTACAACTCGAGGTTTTGAGTCCAGCATTCTCCTGAAAACGATCAAACCATACTGATCGAAACGTCGATTTATAACAAAGTGGTTGTTTTTAGAACCACGTACTACTCATGAAGGAATTTTACATGGTGTGACCGCAAACAGTGTTAAGTATTTCAAACATTTACATATATTTGTCTCGATGTATAAGTCAAGTTTTGTCAGTAAGTAGTGAAACTGCTGGTATTCTACACTTTCCTACATTCTAAAAACTATATTCAGCACTTCGTTTTAGAGTGCATATGCAAAGCACACTCGAAGTGCTGAATATAGCACCTCAAGTGCTAATTTTAGCACTTTTTAGGAGCTTGTATAGTGACTGCACTAGAGGTGCTATATTCAGCACTTCGTTTTAGAGTGCATATGCAAAGTACACTCGAAGTGCTGAATATAGCACCTCAAGTGCTAATTTTAGCACTTTTAGGAGCTTGTATAGTGACTGCACTAGAGGTGCTATATTCAGCACTTCGTTTTAGAGTGCATATGCAAAGTACACTTGAAGTGCTGAATATAGCACCTCAAGTGCTAATTTTAGCACTTTTAGGAGCTGGTGTAGTGACTGCACTCGAGGTACTATATTCAGCACTTCGTTTTAGAGTGCATATGCAAAGTACACTTGAAGTGCTGAATATAGCACCTGAAGTGCTAATTTTACCACTTTTTAGGAGCTTGTATAGTGACTGCACTAGAGGTGCTATATTCAGCACTTCGTTATTTAGAGTGTATTGCCCATAGTCAGTATTGCATATACGACCAGATACATTATACTCTGGCAAATATGCACCAAGTTGGGCAACAGTTGTTTTAAAAAGAGTTCGTCAGTGTTCTTTACACGAAAAGAAAAGAAAAATATTCCCCTACATCATTGAACAAAACACTGTCTGTACTGAACGATATAATTTGAATTTTTGATATTAATTACAATTTGCAACTATTTATTTATTTTATTTATTTTGTTTATAGTTAGTTAACTTTCTGTTTTGTTTTTTATTTGTTTTGTCTTGTTTTATTTAGGTATGATATGTTCCATTGGAAGAGAACCAGATCCCAACTCGAACAATAAATACCGCTGGTTAATTCCAGTTGAGGATCCATGTCAGTGTACCGAGATTCAACCAGGTGGTATGAATACTCACACACCATGTAGACACTTCAATGTGACCTACTATGACTCCTTTCTGATCAGCAGCGACCGCAAAGAGATTCGAAAATGGTTGCAATGTGGTAAGTGATTTATGATTTATATAAACACAATATTATTTTGTATTTTTACGCTTTACTTATTCAAATGCATTTAATAATTTCAGGTCTTCTTGATAAAAATTTGAAACATCAAACCTCCCATGCAGTGTATGTCGAACTGTAACTTCATAATGATACAATGATCGTTTGACATTATGCGCGGAAATATTGTTGATTACCCTCAACCGAGGGGCGGACTTGTTAAAATAAAGAGCTCATTCATTATAAGGGGTCTGGCGCCTTCTTAAGGGCCTTGTATTTTATTTATTTATTTATTTTTTCAATCAGGGCCAATATGCAAAATTTGTAACTTGGCCCTGAAAGTGATGCAGTTGTGAGTAACCTTTTTTAATTTCTACATTCAACAAACGATAGTTTATTTATTAATTTATTTATATACACCCACTGGCCAAAAGTATTGCAACATGCTCAAAATAGCACTTTACAGTAACAGGTAAGATGATCATTTAATCCGATTTCATCGATCGTGTATTACATAGCAAGAACAGTCAAAAAGAACATTGATTTCAAAACAAAGGCAATTTCAAAAAGTATTAATTAAGTAGTGTAAATAAAATAAAATAAATTATTGTAACACAGTTCTCCAAACTGAACTTTGGTGTGAATTTCAATGTTGCAATACTTATGGCCAGTGAGTGTATTTATTATTATTATTATTATTATTATTATTATTATATTTGCATACTTTTTGGGGGAGGGGTAGGGGGCGGTTTTGTAAAAAGTTTGAAGGGGGGCCATGGACCTCTTTTGGATACATTTGATTTTATTCATAAAAACAATCATTTAAGTGTTTGGGGCATGCATACATGTACACATCCATACAGCACCTATACTATACAGTGTACATTGTATAGGCCCACCGTATATTATGCATACTACACTTTATTAGAAAATATCATCTGACGATGTTGGAGAAAAGATAACATACCAAGCTGAATTTTCTTACATATATAGATAGGATACAATATTTTAAGATGTAACATTTTCAGTTACATGGGTAGTGACCCACCTGGTCAACCATCCATTAACCCTAACCCGCTAGGTACAATGTATTCTGGCTAGGAACCTTCCTGAATCCTCAAATATCCATGCCCTTATCTTCAAAATGCACCATGCATTTTCGTTGATCTTTCATATTCAGCATTTATCGCCTGTACTTCTTGCCAGGTAGTAATTATGCTTCATTTGAAGAGGTGAAAGCACCAGTTTCCAACAGTTCTGATTTTTTCTTAAAAAGTGCCCCTTGGATGATTTTGGAGGATATGGGGTAGTTAGGGTTAGACAGAGGTTTTTTGTTTTTTTTTGTCATTACTCGCACAGAGGTATGTTGAAAAAAAAATCACCAAAATTTGAGTCGGTCACTGACAAATTTTCCCAAAAAATAGGTGATTTGGCGTAGAATAACCCACATATACATTCCAATCTATATTCATGTCCATGTGTTACATTCAACTAATATTACTGTGCAATCTAGACTGGGCAACACGAATTTACATTTCGTCAGTCAAATTCAATTGAAAACTGTATTGTCATTCGTCGTGTTATGATCACAACTAATTGGTTTCGCATCACAGAATACAAATTGATTGTTGCCATACATATCAACGACGAGGATGACGGTGCACCATCCATTGCATCCTTATAACCTGAATACTTTGTTGCACAACGTGTTTATTTGTTTTTTTGAGATAATTCCCAATGGTTGTTCACAATTGCATTTGCGTCGAGAATCAGGAACAAATTTGTATCAACCATTAATAATAATAATAATAATGTGTGGATTTATATAGCGGACGTATCCACCAACTAAGTGGTGCTCAAGGCGCATTATATTATTATCCCTGCTCATAAGGCTCATAAATCATTCCTGAAACCATCTCAGCTCCCTGGGGAGTATACAGCTCAATTGCTGCCATTTCTAGCGCATATAGAGCAAACCAACTCTGCCTTCACAGGTACCCATTTAACCCCTGGGTGGAGAGAAGCAATTATGATTAAGTGTCTTGCTCAAGGACACAAGTGTCACGGCCGTGATTCGAACCCACATTATGTTGCTAACACCAGAACTTGAATCCAGTAAGCTAGACCGCTCGGCCACGACACCCCATTATCAGATATGTCTATCCACATCCATACATGCATATTCGCCCTGAACTAGGCTAAAAGCCACTTACGGTACAGGGCTACAATAGAATAAAAAACATAAGTAAATAGACTCAGAGGAGCTGAATGTGGGAATTGAGATTCCTCTTGACACAGGATAGATCGTCGGACGAAGGGAAACAATGTTTGTTCCTCTTCAATCCATTGTAAATTGTTTACAGGAATAAGACTTCTATGAAATTGCTGTATGAAGTCAAATAACAGTATGGTGTTAAAAATTGCATTTGCGTCAAGAATCAGGAACAACTTTATATCAACCATAGGCAAATTATATGTCTATCAACATTCCTCTTTAATGTTTGCTCTTCTTCAATCAATTGTAAATTGTTTACAGGAATAAGACTTCTATGAAATTGCTGTGTAAAGGCCCCCCTCCATTCAAATAACAATATGATGTGAATTAATTGTACACTTGCACGTCAACATTATTATAAACAAGCAAATGCGGTCGTTTTTTTTTTACATGAAAGTAATTATATTTCTCTTTCTTCCTTCGAACAGTAATGGCAGTAATTTATCATTAAAGGTTGTATGGCTTGTATCACTAAATAATGCATGCTGCTGGCGACTCGACCTTGTGCTGTCAACATAATTTGAAAAAAATACAAAGCTTTCGTTTCATCATAAAGTCTCTCATATTGGCGCGGTACATTTGAAGCGACTAATTGGTTTTCAAACGGATTAGTTGCTGTCATTAGTCATATGATGTTTACTATGGTCCACGCGTAATTATCTGTTAAGAGGAAAAATGGGAAGGAGAGAATAGTTATTGTTGTTGAACATGCCTTGACCACGGGAACTTGTCCCCCTCCTCATGCCCCTGTAGTTACGCCCCCTGTTTAGACGGAATTCCTAGTGTCTCCCTCCTCCTGCCCCCTGTAGTTACGCCCCTGTTTAGATGAAATTCATAGTGTCTCCCTCCTTCTACCCCCTGTAGTTACGCCCCCTGTTTAGATGGAATGCCTAGTGTATCCCTCCTCCTGCCCCTGTAGTTACGCCCCCTGTTTAGAGGGAATTATTAGTGTCCCCCTCCTCCTGCCCCATGTAGTTACGCCCCTGTTTAGTGGGAATTCCTAGTGTCTCCTCCTGCCCCCTGTAGTTACGCCCCTGTTTAGAGGGAATTACTAGTGTCTCCCTCCTCCTGCCCTCTGTAGTTACGCCCCTGTTTAGAGGGAATTCTTAGTATCTCCCTCCTCCTGCCCTCTGTAGTTACGCCCCTGTTTAGAGGGAATTCTTAGTGTCTCCCTCCTCATGCCCCCTGTAGTTACGCCCCTGTTTAGAGGGAATTCCTAGTGTCTCCCTCCTCCTGCCCTCTGTAGTTACGCCCCTGTTTAGATGGAATTCCTAGTGTCTCCCTCCTCCTGCCCTCTGTAGTTACGCCCATGTTTAGATGGAATTCTTAGTGTCTCCCTCCTCCTGCCTCCTGTAGTTACGTCCCTGTTTTGGGAGAATTCCTAGTGTCTACCTCCTCCTGCCCCCTGTAGTTAGGCCCTGTTTAGAGGGAATTCCTAGTGTCCCCTCCTCATGCCCCTGTAGTTACGCCCTGTTTAGAGGGAATTCCTAGTGTCCCCCTCCTTACGCCCCTGTAGTTACGCCCCTGTTTAGAGGGAATTCCTAATGGGGGTCGATGTGTTATTTGAGTCGAAAGTCAGAAACAAGCTTAAACTAGAACTCGAGTGTTTGTTGGAATAAACACATGGTGTTCGGTTAACTTCCGTTTCAATGAAAAGATCATTGATGTCGTCATAATAATATTTTTTTGAAAATGTCAGAATTTTGTTATTATAAAATTATATCAATTCCATCTTCAAAAGACATATATATTTACAGTTTGAACTTTATAATTTGGACCGATGGCTTCAACCATATAATAAGTGGGCTGTCCAACATAATGGATGTTCATTTGACACACAGCACAATGATATATACATGAAATTAGCAATACAAAACATCGTAATGCAATGTATAGCGGTAAATTAGATTGAACGTAGGCATCCAAATTATGATTTAATAACAGGGATTATTTTGAGAGCCATAAATATGTGAAGATGTTAGAATGTAGGCATATATCTTATAAAGGTCCTAGGGCACCGGGGGTGACTATTGTGTGTTTTTCAGTTGGATGGTAATGGAAAATTATAAATTATTCAAAATTATTGTTCAATACCCCCAGGAACATCGATAATTGAAAATGTAATCTTTTTTAGCCATGTTACGGGGAAAAATAATTGCAATTCCTGCATGCAGGAGTGGGAAATAATTATGCCATCTCACTCACAATCATTAACCTTGGCATTTTCAACTGAGTTTAGCCTATATCCAAACACAGTTTGTCTCTTAGATGACAAAGTGACGAATCGGCTAAAATGTTGTTTCGGTGTTAATTATTCTCATCTGTTTACGCTCAGAAAATCATGTGTTTCATTAAATAGTTGAACTTTAGTTTTCATTTTGTTTCAAAGCTGTAAAATTGTGTATTTTCTTTGTTACAAGCTTTCAAACTTATTTGTCACGTCGTCGGATAGTAAAATATACGGTGCGTGCTTCATCTCCACACAAAGTGATCCTATTCGACACCCGATTCGTCCCGCACACGTTTATATTTTTACCATGCATACACAATGATACATTGTATCCAAAATCTTACCCGCAGTGTGCTACTCTACACGTTGAAAACATGTTTTCACCGTTGCGTTTTTACGAAGGGACAATCGTCAAAGCGTTTTCACGAAGGGACAATTGGGAAAGTTGCGTTGATTTGAGCGTTTTCTCGAAGGGATCATTGTCTTAAATTATTAATTACATTGTGACTAATCGTCCTTTACTTGAAAAGTTGAAACATTTTGGAAAGTTTGAAAGTTTGAAATCTGTGGCCGAGCGGTCTAGCTTACCGGACTCAAGTTCTGGTGTTAGCAGCAGAATGTGGGTTCGAATCCCGGCCGTGACACTTGTGTCCTTGAGCAAGACACTTAACCATAATTGCTTCTCTCCACCCAGGGGTTAAATGGGTACCTGTGAGGGCAGAGTTGGTTGATTAGCCCTATATGCGCTGTAATGGCAGCAATTGAGCTATATACTCCCCAGGGAGCTGAGATGATTTTAGGAATGATTTATGAGCCTTATGAGCAGGGGTAATGATATAATGCGCCTTGAGCACCACTTAGTTGGTGGATACGTGTGCTGTATAAGTCCACACATTATTATTATTATTATTATTATTATTATTATTATTATTATTATTATTATTATTATTATTATTATTATTATTATTATTATTATTATTATTATTATTATTATTATTATTATTATTATTATTATTATTATTATTATTATTATTATTATTATTATTATTATTATTATTATTATTATTATTATTATTATTATTATTATTTATTATTTCACTTAGGGCACACGATTTATTAGTATGTTGCATCTTAAATGTGACATGATACGTTTAAAATATAGGTGATACTTAAAGCTCGATGCTGTGTGTCCAAATTGTCCTTTCGTGAAATCGCAAATTGCTCGTTAGCACCCATTTAACCCTTGGCCAGTTAGTGTAATTTAGACCCTGTCATTTTGTGAGATTGTAGATTTCAATGAAGTAATTCAGAATATCGAAAAAAAAATCACTCGAAAAAATTGTGTTTTTCCCAATTGGCCCTTCGTGAAAATGGTGACGAAATGTAGTAGTATGTGCATATAATATGTATCATATGAATCCGTACACTGCGTGATATGTATGTGCGCTGCAACCAAAGATCGGATAGCTAAGCAGGGCGATAATTACATCTATTATAGGACTTCGTACAATACTGAGTGGAGGCGCACGCAGCATCCTCGAACACAACGCCAGAATAAAAGCTCGTGGTGAACTCCGTTCCGAGGATGCTACTAATGAATAAGTCATAAACCTCCAGCAAAAATGATAAATCTATGTATGCAGATTGTAAGCAGGGCTCGTGTATATTTTAAAAAAAAGTTATACTATAAAGCATCACTTACCTATTGTGTTAAGTATTAACATTTCTCTACCGAATCTTTAAAAAAACATAAGACATAATAAAAACATAAGACCACATAACGGACTGGTAAATGCCACCGTGGCGTCGCCAGTCACGTGTACGGTCTTTTTTTCCCGTGAGTTGTATTCCAAGTTGCATCTTGGGCGATGACTAAAGGATAACCATTGTAAAAGTATACGATCAAGCCGTTTCGACGCACATTGGTCAAGGCTATGTTTTAGATATATTTCATTGGATTCAGTGTTACCGCAATTTGACATAAATTATGTACACAAAATCTGCAAGGGCAGCATTCAAATAAACATCAATTAATTAACCCCCCCAAAAATAAGAGAAACTCGCAAAAGGCATACAACCAAACCGTTGTTTGCATATGAAAGTATTTAGTTTCTTCTTTCGAATAGTGAAAATGTAATATATTTGGTATAACCAATTATGTCGTTATAACAAGGCTTGCTGGCGTATCAAGCTTGCGCTACCTGTCAGCATAATTTGATACATGGGTTTATCAAATGTTTCTTTCCACCGTCAAGTCTCATTGTTGGCGCGGTAATGTTCGTTATCATATAAAACAGGCTAATGGATTCTGCTACAAAGACTACTTACTAATTCATTGCTGCCATGAGTAATTTGACGAGGATAACAGTGCATCGGGGTTACGGCGTAATTAAACAACACGAGCAAAGTGCTGAATAGAGATTGTTGTGGCAGCCGTTGTATAATTTATTTCTTTATTTTTATTTTTATTTTATGGGCCCTTTAATGTTTTCGTGATGAATTCGTCACCGTTTTCACGAAGGGACGGGCATGTCAAAACGCGTTAAAAAACATTTTGAGATATTTGCATTTTAAAAGGAGCTTAATTCGAAACTGAAAACTCTGCAGTATTAAAACTTTCTTGTGCAGTTTAAATGCCCTAATGTGTTTTGTTAAGAGTTACACCTTATTAATAATATATAAAAAAAATACCAAAACGTTGGTTAATGAACACAATAATTAGTCAAACATGACCGTCTCTTCGTGAAAACGCAAAAGCACGATGACCTACTTTTGCGCACATCTTTAGTGTGTGTTTTCGCATAGTGAAGGGCGGGCATAGCACGTGATCACGCGCGCGGTGACAAATCCGTCTCTTCGTGAAAACATAAATACGACTTGACCTACATGCCCGTCCATTTTTATACAATGTATTTTGCACATGTTTGGGGATGACCGTCTCTTCGTGAAAACGCAAAATGCAATTACTTAGATGAATGCCCACTTACCAATTAATAATTAAGAAATTAAACATAATTTTGATTAAGCAGCAATTCGGGATGGCTTAAAATCATGTTTAAAGGCTAGAAGTGAAAACAACTCAAAACATTTTAAAACGTGATTTTTTACATGCCCGTCCCTTCGTGAAAACGGTGAAAAATTGGTCTTGCGTCAATTTAATGTTATGATGGCAATCACATTGCGCCATGTGTTACAACATAAGTACCTTTCAAACGAAAATGCCGAAAGTAGGCCCTATATTAATTATAAATTTGTTTCTCTTTAAGAATTAGTTGTTTTAGGCAATATTATCGTCGCATTTTTCTCATAGTAAATCAACATACTTCCATATTAGGAACATTAACAAAATTCGTAAGGTTTTGGATAACGATACAGCAGCTACTTTGATCCACGCTTTAGTGACGTCAAGATTCGAAAATGGAAACTCCCTACTATATGGTGTCACTGATAAACAGCTAAATAAGCTCCAACATGCCCAAAACTCTGCAGCACGCATGTTAACCAGGACTTGCAAGTTTGATCATATCTCTCCAATTTTAAAACAACTCCACTGGCTACCGATTCGTCAAAGGATTCAATTTAAACTCATATTGCTCACTTGTTGAGTGTGTATGCGTGTATATGTATATGGTATGTGTATGTGCATGTATGTATGCATGCATATGTAGGCCTATATATGTACATGTATATATGAGTGTGTATGCGTGTATATGTATATGGTATGTGTATGTGTATGTGCATGTGCGTATGTATGCATGCATATGTAGGCCTATATATGTACATGTATATATGAGTGTGTATGCGTGTATATGTATATGGTATGTGTATGTGCATGTGTGTATGTATGCATATGTAGGCCTATATATGTACATGTATATATGAGTGTGTATGCGTGTATATGTATATGGTATGTGTATGTGCATGTGTGTATGTATGCATATGTAGGCCTATATATGTACGTGTATATGTATGTGTGTATGTATGCATATGTAGGCCTATATATGTACATGTATATATGAGTGTGTATGCGTGTATATGTATATGGTATGTATATGTGCATGTGTGTATGTATGCATATGTAGGCCTATATATGTACATATATATATATATATGAGTGTGTATGCGTGTATATGTATATGGTATGTGCGTGCGTGCATGCATATGTAGGCCTATATATGTACATGTATATATGTGTATACTTTCTATAATGTTCATACTTTTGCTGTGTTAATTGTTGCGCCTCGGAATAGGCATGCCTAGATAGACGGTGCGTTATAAATGCATTATTATTATTATTATTATTATTATTATTATTATTATTATTATTATTATTATTATTATTATTAATTAATTGTTTTATTTTATTATTATTATTTTTTTTAAAGAAACATGTAAGGTACTGTATTTATTTAAATGAATGGATACAATCAATAATGATGCACGTGCACTAAACTCCTGCCACTGCATTAAAAGGGATGAACAATTTAAGAGATTATACACTGCATTTCTCGTATTCCTACAATATTACCACATCATTGAATCAAAGAACATTAAGAAATGTATGTCTGAGAAATACCGTCTGTTCTATCCCAAATTTTAAAATTGTTTCAAAGTTTCACTAAGTGATTCAAATTCCACGTATCAAACGCACACCTTGGCTTTATCCGAGTGCCAAAGGACCCACGGACACCCATGCCAACCAACTGGAGAAGGACTACGAGGCGGGATACCTAGGCGCAATATCCACTTACACCGGTTTCTGGTATTCTGTCAGGTCGATTTGACTTCGAGTGGGCTGACCTACTTTGGTCTACCCGGTCCACTGATCACGAACACAATGATGTATATTATACTAAATATAATGTAATGAGCCTTGAGCACCAGTTTGGTGGATACGTGCGCCATATATGTCTACATTATTATTATTATTATTATTATTATTATTATTATTATTATTATTATTATTATTATTATTATTATTATTATTATTATTATTATTATTATTATTATTATTATTATTATTATTATTATTATTATTATTATTATTATTATTATTATTATTATTATTATTATTATTATTATTATTATTATTATTATTATTATTATTATTATTATTATTATTATTATTATTATTATTATTATTATTATTATTATTATTATTATTATTATTATTATTATTATTATTATTATTATTATTATTATTATTATTATTATTATTATTATTATTATTATTATTATTATTATTATTATTATTATTATTATTATTATTATTATTATTATTATTATTATTATTATTATTATTATTATTATTATTATTATTATTATTATTATTATTATTATTATTATTATTATTATTATTATTATTATTATTATTATTATTATTATTATTATTATTATTATTATTATTATTATTATTATTATTATTATTATTATTATTATTATTATTATTATTATTATTATTATTATTATTATTATTATTATTATTATTATTATTATTATTATTATTATTATTATTATTATTATTATTATTATTATTATTATTATTATTATTATTATTATTATTATTATTATTATTATTATTATTATTATTATTATTATTATTATTATTATTATTATTATTATTATTATGACGACGAATCGGAAAAGGTGCGTTACGAGTAAAATCATGCTTTAAGTCGGACACATTTTCCTGTTAGTTTTTTGCTTTATTTTCAAACCAACACATTTCGTTTTATCATCCAAGTGTTAATAAGCACCTGGTTGGTAATTGACTGTATTTACTTTGTTTAAAATGTTGATTTTCTATGTGTAACGATGGCTTGAACTTATTCGTCACTATGACAAAATGTGGTTGCCTATTCGTCACTTCAGCGCACGCATAGCGTATAGACCTATACTTATTCGTCACTATGTAAAAAACAAAAAAGCTTATTCGCCACCCATGTGTTTGTAGATGTTTGTATGTGTACATACTCTATAAGGCCAATATTACCAATAATTATCGACAAGCGAATACACTGTGTAACGATGTAATTTTAAGACGTAAATACCTTAGATCCATGGTTTTTCTTTGTCTCACATTGCAAAACAAGCTAAAAACATGATATTTTCTACAGTCTGTAGTCTGTCCGTGGTTATAGCTGGCACCAGCCGTCCGCGCACTGTAATATTATATGTGTACAAAGATACAGTGGTTACCAACCGGTTAAACGGATTCGTCACTATGAAAAAAGAACGTATTTGACTTTTTTGCTTATTCGCCGCACTGGGGATCTCTGTAACTCTAAAACCAGGCAGAATTATGGCTTAAAACCTTCACAGATGAAATTAGACACTCATAGAACCCTAGAACTGTAAAATCCCGGATTTCACCAACAAAATGCCGATTCGTCACTATGAGAAAAATGCGACGTTATGTATGTTCAATAGACAATATCGTCACAATCAGAGTTAGACGTTCAACAGGGCATGGAATCGGTGTCCTAGTTAACCCTTTCATTACCAGCCAGTTATGGCAGAGATTACCCTTCTTTACCACAGTAATTAGGAGCCCAATGTCACTTCAGCACCAGTGGATTTTTCACAATTTCATTGAAGTGCGCCCTCACACGGCAGGAATAGACATTGTTTTAACTTTCTCATTTGTATGTAAAAATGAGTATACAAAAGAGAGGAAAACATTGTGCAAAAGCTAAATATTTGGATCAGTATTTACACTAAAGTAATACAAATGGGTGATATTTCATGCAAATACGGTACAGGTATAAGATTTTGTTTCCATGTGAAAAACAACTTGGATGAGATTTTGGGGGATTTTTTTTGGTTATCTACTTGGAAATGAACCATTTACTTGTATTCAGTGTAAATACATCACAATCCATGCTAACACCCCTTCACCCCCAATTCAATGTTGGTTTGGACTGTAATCTGCGGCTTGTCCGACCATTCCCAACATTGAACGGGGGGGGGGGGGGTTTGAAGGCAAATAGTATAGATTTACAATCAAGTGATGTGGTATTTCTCAAAGCAAGGAACTATGCACATAGGGTGTGCACATTGTTTACAGATCATCTTTGTTTGTTTTCGCCTGCCTAATTTTCGGTTACTGCAAACAATGCAGTCGCGTTTCTTTCCATTGGGGGTTTTGCCAGGATAGTGCTGTTGCCCTGTCAACTCAATAGGAATATGGTATCTCAATTGACTTGTTGCGTTACGTTCCCAACCCAACAGCAAGCCCTGTACAATCCCTATACGAAAATCAAGATTACTGACATTTTTGTTCCTGCTATGCTGGTGATTATTACTCTGCTATTGACAATACAGATATTCAGCATATGGAAAAAAACTCTTGTCCACCATTTCAAGCTTCTGTGTGTATGATTGTAGTACTGAAAACATTGGTTGGCAAGATCAGTTCCACCCATGTTTTTGTTGTAATCTTCAATACAATTGGGCTTCATAACATCACAAAATCCACTTGTGCTTTTATTACACCGAATTTGCTTTTTGGACAAATCAGTGTTGCCTACATTAGTTAAAAGTGTTACAGATTTGTTGCCTTGCCAAACGATACACAATTGCCCACCTTTCACCAAAAAAATGGGTCATCTCCTTTCTTCCTTTTACGTTTGTTTGGGTTTGCGGCCTGGTATTCCTGTGTAGTGTAACGAACAGTTCCACAACATCCGAATCCTAGTTTAGCAAGTTTAGCTACAAGAGCTGGGCTAGTATAGTAATTATCACAATATATTACGTGTCCCTTATTCTCAAGTCCATGGACCAGATCAATGACGACTTTTCCTGCAACTGTTGGGTTTGGTGGATGGCAGTCTGATGAATTGAAATCTACGTCTGCATCACAAACAGTTTGGGTGTCGTCGGCTCCTGTGTACAGTTTCCAAGCACACGTGTATCCTGTTTTGGACTCGTTCAGGAGAAGGATTTAATACCCCGTTTGATAGGTTTGTTAGGCATGTACTGAACAAAACTCAAGCGTCCCTTGAATTTCAACATACCTCGTCTGGAGACAGATTCTGCGCAGGGTTATACAGGTTGAGAAACTTCTGGACGAGGACTTCTATCAAGGGCCGAACTTTGAAAGTTTGTCCTGTTTAGCCAAGGCTCTACGAGGAATTTGGTTATTTGAGATGTGGAGGAATCGAAGAATTGAACTGAACCGATTACGGGGACATGATCGACGGACAGAATGGGATGTGAAGAATTTCAGATGTCGACCAGTACATCTTTGTATTGAGAGGATTTGTTTATGCCCATAGCAATGAGAAGTGCCACAAATGCCATCATTTCTGGAATGTTGGTTGGGTGCCAGGAGAATTGTTCATCAGGAATTGATTATATTGTTTGCTGCGCATAGCGATTAGTCTCGTCGACGAGCATATTCCACACAAGTTGACAAAAATACAGCTTGAAGATCTCTACTGCCGACAGTGTGGCAAAGTCGCCGGTGGGGCCAGAATTTCCAGTGAACTGCACAGTCCCACACTCGTAATGGTCTCGTCGTTCCCAACCAGATCGGAAATCTAACTTTCCTGTCGTCCTCCTTGATCTCGGTCGGCTATCACCTTGGTAGGTCGGCTGCAACAGAAAAACAAGGCAAAGGAGGATTAATCTCGATCATACATTTGTAAATACAATATCTCAATGCTACTTTGCTGCATGTGCACACAGGCCACAGGGGGTCATGCGCAAAATGAATATTGTGCTGAGTTTAAAAATATGGCAGAGTCCATCCACTCTCCTAAACTCGTTTTCGATAAATTTTCGTTTTAATGTGGGATTGTGAATGTGAATTCCCCAACTTCTTGCATAATACGACTTATGAGGGCCTTTCGATACAAGGCTATTCTTTTGGAAGCTTGAGACTAAGAGTGCATTTTCAGCCTGTTAACGCTAAACAGCACGACCGGCTATGGGTAAATGTTAAAATTTCTATGCTATATCTATACATCAACTTGCTGTTTCAATGAATACAAATATTACCCCAACAAACTACTAATAATTGTACATTTTCACTTGACGTTTTTGACCCAGTCCAGGGGGTGGGGATTTGGTCAATCCTATTAAAAGGGATCCATTTTCTAAATTTACATTACTCAACTCCAACAGTTCTAACGCTATTTACGCTATAGCCTAAGAAAATAAGTGAATTACGTTAATTTGCATTGCCATTGGGCCAGGAAGAGTAACGTTAACTGTTATTAATATTAGTTATTCATTTTTACTGTGATTTTGGCCTACCTCTTCAAGTTCAACGTCGTCGTCGTCGTCATCCATTACTTCGTCATCTGATTCTGAGCCACTGTCTGCCAAAATCTCAGCCAAAATGCTATCATTTATGTCCGTTTCCATCATGATTGCAACTAAATTCAACTGACCGTTGTGGAAGCGAGTGGACGCTAGCACCAAAAACCGCAAAGTGACGCACTTTTCTTTTCATAAACTTTTATACACTGCATTCCTGTCAATAGAGGGCGCCAACCCCCAAAACAACTCAAGCATTTTCCGGTGGTGATTTAAGTCGCCGTGGTCGTCAAGGGCATGCCGATTCCCGGCACCTTTTAGAGCCCACGGGAAGGAAGCGTATCACAACAAAGGCTCTTTTTAGAGCCCGTGGGATCGAAAGGGTTAAAGATGAACACAGTGACTGAAAATCACTGGCTCATTTATGCAACCGAAATGAAATAATAATTGGAAATTATATTTGTTGTTCTTCGGAAGCTGACTTATCACTTGTAAATGCACTGTGTACGCGCATTGTTTCTTCAGAGATCATCAGCTTGCAGAGGTACATGCGTGCGTAGTACTGTTACATACGCATACGCCAAAACACGATACTCACTTAAAACCCTTTTACTACTTCAAGGGTTCATATCAGTCAAAGTGTTGATATACTTGCCAGGGTATATTTATTGCACTCAAAAGTCGAACACTGTCAAACCTTACGTGTAGTAAGTACATTTACAGGTCAAAATGAGTCGACCGTTTTTGTCTGGTAAAAGCATTGTCTGGTATTGTTCAGGGTCGTCAAAATGACAGTAAAAACATTCAAAAATGCCCCTGTGTGCACATTTGGGTCATCAGTCAAAGCAGGCAGTTGACTGATTTTGACCATAATAGCTACTTCCCAAGTTCAGCTAACTTAGGAGGGTTGAAGCAAATTTGCCCTTCGTTAAGTCACATGTTGTATTTTTACCGCTAGAGGGCCACTGTGTGTACAGAGCGGATAATACGATATATTCAGTTGTACAGGTGGAATGAAAAACAAATATACACTGTAGGGTAACCCACATAGCTATGAAAAGCTAATGTTCATGTCGGCTGGGATTGGTTCCGGATGAAATTTCAACCTAGAATCACTGAAATGGATGTTTACCCAGGTACCACTACGCTACCCTGACTACTCACAACTTACATGAGCTGTTGAGGGCATGTTTTAAATCTCTGTTCATCTATAGGCCTATGGCAGCGACTTTGTGTTGTGTGCTGGCGTGTTTTGCAGTTGACGTGTGTGTGTTTGCAATATCTCCAGCGATCACTGGTTTGCAGAACACACACGGGTAGTATCATAACTCATTGGACACCAAATTGCCTATTATGAAGACACTGGGTGCAATTTCAGAACTAGATGCTTACAAATTACAAACAAAGAATAACTTACCAAACTAACTACTCAAACGTTCTGAGAATATTTAATCTAAATGTTGGTACATTTTCAATTTGATATAAAAATATCATCATAATGATAATTGTAATCCACTATAAATGCTATTTATTTTGGTCTGTCTCTTTGTTTTAGGTCAGAAACTCCAAGGGTTGATTATTCATCGAACCTTAGGACCAATGGATCGTGACATCATAGAATGCGATACTGCTAATGTCATTAGCGAGGAGTATGAAATTGGTGGTAGCCAGAGCTTGGTGAAGATGGTTCCCGCTCCAGACGTTGTTGGCCACGCATGGGCAGTGTATGCACCCGTTGAGTGCTATCTGGTTATTGGGGATTTCAGTGGGAATTGTATCTCTGACCCGGGAACATGTGAGTCTCAGAGTGTGACGTGGTCTGTTTGGCTTAAGATCAACACGTCATCAGTCTTCACTGGTACAAAAGCAGGGTATTTCCTAAGCTCTGGGGGACACACAGACATGGCAAGGGGTGTTGCCTTTTTGTATCAAATAAACATGTTCTGGTATGATGTACGCACCGAAAATAAACATACAACTCATAAATATAACACCTTTAAGATACCGACAAACGAATGGTTTCATTTGACCTTAACGGTGAATGCCACCAGTGGCGCTACACAGTTATTTGTCAATGGTACAGTTGTGGCAAGTGATAAAACCATTAATGAGCCTAGAACGGGTTCAGATGGTTGCACTGAGCTGTACATAGGCATGAATAACCCATGCGAGAATTCTGCTAAGTTTCAACCTAGTAAGTATGGTGGGGCTGCTGCTTATAGCGATCTGATGGTGTTTGACGGTCTCCTGAATCAAAAACAAATACGCAGTATTTATTATGGGGATTTCTGGATAGAAAAATGAATTTGGATACTTTGGGGATTATTCTCATAATATCAAAGTGCCACTATTCATCATAATGCCACCAACCATAAGGGTCAGGTAGAACCAATCCTTTGTACAGGAAAACAACAATAATAATTATTGTTATTTTACTTTAAAATAAGATAAGTTATGTGTGTAGAGTTAATCAGTAATATTTAATTAATGTATTTTAATTTTTTTTATCAATTTGTTTACGGAGTGTTTGGTTGTTACATCTTCTGTTTTTCCCCACTCTGTGCGCGCAAGACAATTTCCGAGTCTATGGAAATCCGAGTACATAAATAATACATGCCCAGTGTCAGTAAAAAAAACTTTCCCTGGAGGTAATAGTGCACGCTAACCAGCGATATGACGATTCCACTTGAGTGAGACTGATCTCTATTATACTGACCGGATAGAGGGTTGGCCCATTGGTAATCTAACACATTAAGTAAGCCACCGTGGGACCATTTTACCACTCCATATTATACAAAAATACCAGAAAAGGGATGCACAAAGGGCACATACAGTGGGAAGGATGATGTATTCTCACTGTTAGCGCTGTAATGCGAGGTTTATGCGAGTGACAACATGGCACGCAGTGGCTGCAGTCAGTATAAAATAGTTCAGTGCTAAGCAACCATGGCTTATTGCTAGAGAGCGCCCTTAATACTAACTATTTATGCACGAAGCGGTTTACTGCCTACGATCATGAATTCGTGGTGTATGTATCATTGATACTTGCTCCATGACACTAGCACAAAAATATGTAAACCTATATTTGACCTCGATGCCAACGTTTATCTAACATATTTAAGTTGACTTGCTTTTAGACACCGGTCGCTAAGCAAAAGTGAAATGTGATACCACCTGCATACTTGTGTATTGATAAATAAATCGGCTATAGCCTCTTACAGTAATCTGTCCCTATTCTAATTACTACGGTGGCCCACAACTGTCACGGCAAAAGCAAAATCCCCACGGCAAAAACAAATTCGACACGGCAAAAGCAAATGCGTCACGGCAAAAGCAAATTCCCCACGGCAAAAGCAAATGCGTCACGGCAAAAGCAAATTCGACACGGCAAAAGCAAATTCCCCACGGCGAAAGCAAATTCCCCACGGCGAAAGCAAATTCCACACGGCGAGAGCAAATTCGACAAAGGAAACTTCAACACGGCGAAAAAAAATTCCCCATGGCAATAGCAAAATCAGATTCCCATTTATACGGGTTAAAGGTCAAATTTAGTCGCGGTGAACTATGGGATAGTTAAATGTGTAAAATGGTCAGCACGCCCGGTGGCAATTTTTTTTTCTGCAAACAAGAATTGCCATCCCGCGATATTTCAGCCAATCAGATGTCTTATACATATTCGTCATCTTAAATAACGTGCCATGTGATTGGCTGAAATATTTTGGGATGGCAATTCATCTTTGCAGAAAAAAAAATCGCAGCCCGGTGGTGCGGTTGATCCATAGATTTATAAGAACTAGAGCGCGCAGTCGCTATGTCGTGTACGTTACGGAGCCGTGCCACACTGTGGAGACACGGCCGCCATTTTCAAAGTGGGCAAAATGAATGTGAAATGCCCGGATGTGCCCACAAATCAGCGCGTTATGCTATGGTCTCTGAAAAACGGGGGGCCGTTTAAAGTTGATTTTTATGAATTATTTCGTTTGTTTTGACCTGAATGAAAGATAGTCGGTAACATTGATTAATTTACCGAATAAAATGGTAGAAAATGCATTTTAAAATTATAATTTCTCTTCGCCCAATTATCCCCGGTATGTAATACATGTACACTCGGTTAAAACACTTTGCCCGCGCTACTGTCGCTCACTATCCCAACAGTCACAGTAAAACCTATTTCCTGATTGTAAGTTGCAAAGTACACCAAACATTGAGACACAGAGATCATTTGACATCTTCATCAAAATAAATATTCTTATTTATATTCAACAAATTTTGATAAAACAATCATTGTAGCAGGCCTGCATGCCCTTCCCTGCCTGTGAATTTGTTTTTAGCAAAATGAATAAACATGTTATAAATTCATAAATCAATAAATATAAAAAAAAAATATATATACTTTGACAAAAGTAAAGAATCCTGAAAAATGGGTAGTGGGACTGAGGGTTAGAGGGCAGAGGACAAAGCCCCTTAATATTTAATATTGGAGGATTACACACTGTCCATATCCCAACGAAGAAACTAGAGGTTTGGAAAAATACCGGATATTTCTTTCTTTCCTTGAGGAAAAGGGAGATTTTTAAAATAGGCCTACTGAAAAATCACAGGTCTGTAAAAAAAAACTTGTTGAAATAGTTTTTCTATAAATTAATTAATCAATACGCCAATAAATAATTAAATAGAAACAAATATATATAATACACAATTTAATTAAGAAATTAATGTATTTAGTGTAAACCAACTCAACAAATATTCACAGCACAATTTGCCTCTGTCCCCCAATAGACAGATTAGATAGATAAATCTATGTAGCCGCTCAGTCAACAGAAAGAATCCCACTTTTACATTGTTTCTGGGAGAAGAAATAAATAAGTAAATATATATATATATACAATTAAATGTATTTATAAATGACTAATTAAATGATAAAAGATAGTGAAGAACTAAAGAAGTTCTAAATCACAGCGGCGCCACATATTTTCCAAGGACAGTACCATTAATATGAAAATGGCATCATTTGAAAGGGGGTATAATGGGCTACATCATGAGGGAGTCAGCTAAGAATTGCCGAAACATAAAAGGAATGCGGTCTACATGTACATTTGGGAAAAAAGTAGAACAGTTGATGATTTTAGATTATAATAATTTTTATCATGTAATAATTTTATTCATAAACCACTTGGTTTTGCTAGTTGCTATTCAACAATATCAGGAAATGCACTGTACTCATGTTCATTCAAGACAAGGTCAGATGGAATTTTCTTTTGTGGTGGTTGAGACCTGAAATCAGCACGGAAGGGTATTTTCTGAGACAGGGCTCTCTTTCGTTGTTTTTCCTGCTTATAGGTTGGATGTGATGGAAACACTGTCTGAACTGCTTGCTCAAGTAGCTTATGATGGCTCCCTTTGTGGTCATCTCTTGGATAAATTCCTACATGAGTAATAAACACATGAAATATTTGTCTGTTATTATACACACCAAGTTATCAAAATCTATGGCTAAATTTTATTTTCTGCCATACTGGTAAGGCTAAGTGTGAGGTGAGAGATGGAAAAATATTTTTACAGCCCCTTGAATACACTATTGGTCCGTATTGAATGGGTGTTAAGTTGATGATAGGAAACCTGACTTGAAATATTTCTACCTGATGTATTTATATTGTTTTTTGAGAAATTAGTAAAAACAAATTATCAAATCTACAAAAATTAATTCATGTCTCAACGAATTATAAATTTCACAAACAGAATTAATAAAACAATTACTGATGTAAACATACTTTACCATTTTCTCATATATTGCAATAAAATGAGTTAACTAAAACTTTCACAGGTTGGAACACTCCTTCCTTCATGCTCACTCCGAGTTCAGGTTACCTCTCCCATTTGTTTCTTACCTGGCATAGAAGGTCTGTCTTGAACATTTTCAGCCACTGAAGTCCGTTCTAAATGAACAGAAGAAACAGACAATAATTTGTAAGAGTAGCATGTAACTTCTCCTGAAAGTTAATGGAAAAGTAAATGTCAAGTTAGCTAGTGCAAAAGTACAGTGAAATGTACACTGTCAGTAAAGAATTGCTGTACTATTTAAGTAAAATACCACTCGCGTAACAATTAATGCAAATGTATTTTGTGAAATTTGACTAAAGCCAAGGGTCATTGCATGCCAAAATATTTGGCGTAAGGTATGTAAACTGCCTAATAAACTTCACTAGTAAAAGTAAAGTTTTCATATGGGATTACCATTTCTTGCATTGCAAATCGTCTGTAATTGTACCTTAAGAAATCTAATTGAACCATAGTTTATCAATGTTTTAATTCCTAAGCTTGCATGTGTGACCAGGCACTTTTTGCACTCTCCTCATACATTATTCATGGTAAGTGATGTAAGGTGACACCTATGTGCCCTAGGGTTGGGGACACATGCCTCAGAGATATCTTCGGGTTTAGACCATGAGTATACATGCTAGTGCATTAGTGGCTGAGTTAAGGCTCTGAGAGAATAAGGATTTTAAATTAATGTATTTCAGAGAATCTTGTTCTTTTCTTGCTGTGCTTTAATAAAACTGTAGACTTTGCATTTTTCATTCTTAAAGTTTTGTGTTTTATATAGTATACTATTAATTTGCAGATCTAGTGTATTCTGCTTGAATGAAAAATACCAACGCACTTGTAATGTAAGCCAAGAACAGTCTGTCATTGCATGTGTATTACTAGACAATCTGAATTCCTCAGAATACTTGGTTTGTCAGGTATTTTACAAATCATACCCCAGCATGAAGCATGACTTTAGTGTCACGTACCCTTAAAGATAGGCACCATAACAATAGTTGACGTACAAAACAATCAATTTGAACCATTTCTAATCCTAGTCTGAGAACTTGGACTCACAAACTGGCATGAGCCAGTATAGAGTCCAAGGTCATACTGTACTAAAAAGTGTAAGTAAATAGAAAATGCCTCGCCTCAAAAGTCCCAGGAAAGGACCAGTGAACACTGAAGCTGGTTCCTAGCAGCATGTAAGGAATGAACACTGTAGAAGATAATAATAGTAATACTATCCTTGTGTCCCTACCATTGCAAAAAAAAAAAAATTAGGCCAAAAATGGCTAAGAAATGATAGAGAAGTGGCAGTCAATCATCAATGCGTGCCATTTCTGCACTGTTGCTCTACCATTTTTGGCCTAATTTTTCACTTTTTGCAAGGGTATGGACACAGGGTTAGTATAATCATGGAGGAAGGAAAATCCTTACTTGCTAATAGTACTACTAGGAACCAGTTTCAAAAACCGGCTTGAGCCAGTGTAGAGTCCAAGCCAATACTGTACAAAAAATTATCTATTAGTACACAGCAAATGTCTCGCTCCAAAAGTCCCAGAAAATGACTAGTTGTAACATTTAAGCTGGTTCCTAGAAGCAAGTACGGATCATAGAAGGTAATAATTATAATATCCTTGTGTTCCGACACATGCAAAAAGTGAAAAAGTAGGCCTAGGTCCCAAATGGTGGAGCAATAGTGCGGCCCTTATATGGCAAAACAGCCTAACTCGAAAAATGACATTTTGAGAAAATTGAGTTTAAAGTTTGAACACGTGCCTTTTTGGACACTTGACTCTGTTGGAATTGGAATAAAGCATGAACATGGAGATCATTTTAGTCTACATTCCTGCAAATTTTGGGCACAAATCCTTGAATCGTTTTTGTAATATGATAAATTTCATGCACTTACATTATTTTGCTGAATATTTAACCAAATCATATTTTTAATACTTTTATGGCAAAACAGTGTATCTCAAGTTACATTTAATTTCCATTATACGGTATTTATGGCAAAACGATGTATCTTGAGTTATAGGTTTTTATACCACTACATTGTTATGGTAAACCGATGTATCTTCAGTTAATGATTTTAATTCCGTTACATATTTATGGCAAAACGATGTATCTCCAGTTGTGGATTTTATTTCAACTACATTTTTATTGTAATACGTTTGAGTTAAAACATTTCCTTTTGTGAAACAACACAATAAACAACAATTGTAGTAGTATTTAACACAATTCATGATATTACATAAAGGAGAATGATCATTGAACAAATCATTTCAAAATATATCATTTATACATCATTAAGGAGATGGGTATAATGATGTTGATGATTTTGTGGATGGTGGGATGGACGGGTGATGATGGTGATGATGACAAGGCTTATGTGCACGGCACCGCACTGTGTGGTTTTCGGATACAGCACGAAGTGACTGTGTGTGATTTTTCGGATATGGCGCGAAGTGACACATGGCAGTGTCCCGGCTGCGAAATTAACACCAATTGAGAATCCTATTGCACAGTGGTAACAGGAAGGATTCCGAAAATGCGTGGTGCGTCAATTGGGAAAAAGTGTAGGCTTTTCGTTAATATTCGTTTCGTCGTCTGCGTTTTAGTTCGAAAATACTCGAAAAAACATCATTCCGGTGGTAGAAAAAAATGGCATCAAGTTGATTTGGATGCTTCATAGTTTGAAGAATAATTCATTAAATTTTCAAAGATTGTACACGAAGTTGCATATGGGGACTTTTTAAAGAAAAATCTTAATGCGTTTTCACTATTTTCTCGTTAAAAATACAATGAAATTATCTGCAAAATTGATACGTTGGTTTCTGTACATATTTCTTGACTTCTTGATCGTGAAGTACAGATGTATATACATTCATTATAATAATTTTAGAATGGGAAGAATAACTGACATAACCGGAATGAAGAATTTACTCTGTCATGTCGAAGTCCACATCAACCGAATGTATTCAAAGCAAATTTGATAATTGGAACTCCCAGCGCTGGTGACACTAGCGATGAATCCTCCTGTCCCCGTTCCCAACTTCCTCCATCGTCTTACGGTTTCTGGTGGATACAATCAGGTGTATAACCAAAAAGGGCTTGACCCTTTCACGAGACGAATATGAGTTGCTTGTTATCCTGAATCCCTACTCCTCCCCCGATCGACAATTAAGCTGAATGGAAATAGATGAATTGGTTTTCTCATCCCTGTTAAAAATGCACGAAAAAGAAACAACATTCTGCTCATATAAAACATGCCAAACACCGCCACCGCCCCACCTGAAGCCTTCATCACACCATTAACAACCCCATTTAAACCCCAAATGTCCACTACTCAAGCTCCCGGCCAAAGCTAAAATCTACTTCAGATATTGTAGTTCGAAAGGTAGGCCTATTATACGGGAGATATCCTGAGAGTGCCGTCCACTAGTGGGACACTCTGCTGTGTTTGACGGCACGGCCTGTGTCACAATCACGCTGGTTGGAAATTCACGGAAAACTTCACCGGAATCGTCCCATATTATAGCGATGTCCAATGAACACTGTGGTATGATTTATTTTGAAACAAATCAGATAATTATTGAATATGTTTGACATATTATTCTTTTTAAAAAACACAGACAAGAGATAGCAGTAACAATGGTAAAATCGTTTTACTATTTTACAAAAAATTGAGGCTCGAGGATAATTGTGTAGTTATTTGTTCTTAAAACAATTATCATATTTATAATCGAAGAAGGCCCTTATGCACAATCTATCTAAATCAAATGTTGCCTGGAGCAGAATACATTTAAGTTAATTACGCATTAGTTAATAAAGTTTTACCCATGATAATTATTTACGCGATTTCATTACATAACGTTGCACATGTGAGAGTGTTTCGGCGGCCCAATTGATAGCATGTTGCTTTCAGCTGCAGGTGAAAGAGCATCAGTTCGAACTCCCGCAGTTGTCTTTTTGTGGACCTCCGTTTTCTCTTTTGCGTAATTACCATTCATAAATTTCAATATATTAAATTGAACGCAACACGAATCGGTCGCGTAAGTCACTAGTGCACTGGTTTGATCAATCGCAAACAGTTCCACTTTTATGGAATCCTGCTCGTGACCTTTTTTATTTTTATTTGTTTGACCAATGGTTGTTGTCTTCATTGAATCTCCAATCATTCCTATTAAATATAAGATGAAGCAACAGTTTAATGGTTAAGGCGCAAGACCTTGGTACAGCTGACTCTGGTTCCAACAGTGTCATGACGCTTTTCTTTTTAATTTTCAATGGTTACACAATCACGATTTATTTAAGTAATTTAAAATACAACACCAGATTCCAACAACATAGGTGGCGCAAGCCGTTACTACACTGGTTTGATATATTAAAAAAAAAAAAATTAAGCAATCACATTTTATTTATAAGTAGTATTAACTTCATCACCATTTACCCAGAGGATTGGTGGCGCAATCTACTGCGTGGCGTAATCTACTGGTGGCGCAATATACTGCGGTCCAGCGAAACTGGTTAAAAAGAACCGGGTTCGAAACCCAGTGGCGCCATTTCTTTAATTTTAAATAATTACGCAATCCTGTTTTATTTATACTAGTATTAAATTCAATTACATGTACCCAAGAGGAATCTTGCAATCCAGTGGTACTGGGCTTCGGTGCAGGAGACCTGGGATCGAAACACAGTGGCAACAATGTTTTAGTTTTGAATGATTACGCAATCAAGATTTATTTAAGTAGTTTTAAATTCAACTCCAGATACAAACAGGATAGTTGGTGCAAGCCGGTAGTACACTGGAAAGTTCAATCAGTACATTTCTAGGCTGGTACGTCTGGCAGTTCGAACCCCTATTAGAAAGTTATTGTGTTTTATTTTGACCAATGCTTGTTGCTAGCAATAAATCTCCAATCATTCACATTCCATGGCAGATAACCAACGGTCTAATGTTAAGGCGCCAAAGTTTGGGACAAGCGAATCCCAGCACTGGTCTGCCGCATTTTTTTCCATTTTAAGTGGTTTTGCTGTCACGGTTTAGAATTAAATTCAACTCTAAATCGAATTAAATTCAAACCCAAATATCAAAAGGATTGGTGGAGCAATCCGTTAGTATTGAGTTTCAATGCAAGTGACCCGAGTTCGAATCCTACTTGTCCCAATGTTATATTTTTAATTAATTACGCAATCACGTTTTATTTATAAGTAGTATTAAATTCATACACATATACCAAGAGGAATCGTGGCGCAATTCAGTGGTACTGGGTTTCGGTGCAAGAGACCTGGGTTCGAAACCCAATGGTCACAGTGTTTTCTTTTTGAATGATTACGCAATCACTTTTTTTTTATAAGTAGTATTAAATTCTACGCGTTTTTAACAGAGGATTTGTGGCGCAATCTGTTGTCACTGTGTTGTGGTTCAGGCGAACCACAGTTCGAAAGCACCGGGTTCGAAACACTTTGGCGCCATTATTTTAGTATTAAATAATTACGCAATCACGTTTTATTTATAAGTAGTATTGAATTCAACTTCACGTAACAAGAGCAATCATAGCGCAATCCAGTGTTACCGGGTTTCGGGTACAGGACAACTGGGTTCGAAACCAAGTGCCAACAATGTTTTCGTTTTGAATGATTACGCAATCACGTTTTTATTTATCAGTAGTATTAAATTCGTCATTTACCAAGAGGATTGGTAGCTCAATCTGTGACCGCTGTGCTACGGTCCAGGCGAACCGGGTTCGAAACACTTTGGCGCCATTGCTTTAGTTTTAAATAATTACGCAATCACGTTTTATTTATAAGTAGTATTGAATTGAACTGCACATACCAAGAGGAATCTTGGCGCAATCCAGTGGTACTGGGTTTCGGGTGCAGGAGACCTGAGTTCGAAACCAAGCGGGCCACAATGTTTTAGTTTTGAATGATTACGCAATCAAGATTTATTTAAGCTAGTTTTAAATTAACCTCAAATACCAACAGGATAAATGGCGCAAGCCGTTAGTCCACTGGTCTGTCAATTGCGGCAGTTCCAGGCTGGTACGTCCGGGTTCTGAATCCTGCTCCTGAAACACAGAGACATGGCAGCTGCTGGCTGCGGCAATGGCTTGGGACCGCCATGTCTCCCTGAAGGTTAGAGCGTGGAGGAAATGTACGGACGGGGGAGAAAAAGGAGGGACCGGGAGGGTAGCGACTCCAGAAGGGTGCTAAGGTGATCACCATGCCGGGGTGTCCCGGACTTTGAGTCATCCTAATACCTGGTCGACACTCTGACTAACTCTCCGCACTTTTTTACAATATATATATATATATATATACAATAATTTATGTTATTATATTTTTGAGAGAGAGAGTGCAGATCTCAATTTTTTTGCAAACCCCCCGTCGCCCCCACCCCCATTTTTCAAAAAATGCTTGATATTTGCTGGAGAGACGTAACAGAGTGCCTAGAACCCATTTTTTCGTAATTTGAGTCGCTTCATCTTCCAACTGTATCAATATTTTATGAAAAATATGGGTAAAATTACGAAATTTTAAACTAGTTCAAATAGGCTGTAACTCGGTATTCTGCAGACACATTGGTTCATTCTGTGAAATTTGAAGCGAATCGGAGAAAAAAAAATTCGAGGTGAAAAAACGACATCGTTATTTTGTCGTTTTTTCCAATTGGCTTTGACATTTTTTCAAAATGATTAATACTGAGAGACGTACAGCAAGGTTTAGAACACATTTGTGGTATTTTGAGTCGTTTATCTTTCCAACTTTTTAAGAAAATCAATATTTTATGGAAAATATGGGTAAAATTACAGCCACCAAGTTACAGCCTGTTTGGACAAGTTTAAAATTTTGAAATTTTACCCTATATTTGTTCATAAAATATTGATTTTCTTAAAAAGTTGGAAAGATAGGCGACTCAAATTACCACAAATGTGTTCTAGGCACTCTGTTACGTCTCTCCAGCAAGTAAAAATCATTTTCTAAAATATAACATTATAGGCCAAATTTGGAAAAAACGACAAGGGGTAAGCATTGTCGTTTTTTTTCACCTCGAAAAAAAATTGTCTCCGATTCGCTTCAAATTTACATAGAATGAACCACTGTGTCTGCAGAATACAGCCACCGAGTTACAGCCTATTTGGACTAGTATAACATTTCGTAAATGTATCCATATTTTTTCATAAAATGAGTGATTTTCTTAAAAAGTTGGAAAGATAGGCGACTCAAAAGTACCACAAATGTGTTATATATATATATATATATATATATATATATATATATATATATATATATATATATATATATATATATACTGAACAAAATTATAAACGCCCCATGTGGCACTTTGAAACTTTTATTAGCCTTAGAGGTTGCAAAATCATACAAAATTCATGTTGTTGTTCAATATGCTACAGATTACTGGCCGTTAGAACACGATAGTGGCGTCTGGCAATCATGGACATGCATGTGGACACGGTGGGGGTCAGGTTGAAACATGGGGCGTTTATATTTTTGCTCAGTGTATATATATATATATATATATATATATATATATATATATATATATATATATATATATATATATATATATATATATATATATATATATATATATATATTGTAAAAAGTCCGAGAGTTAGTCAGAGTGTCGACCAGGTATTAGGATGACTCAAAGTCCGGGACACCCCGGCATGGTGATCACCTTAGCACCCTTCTGGGAGGTCGCTACCCTCCCGGTCCCTCCTTTTCTCCCCCGTCCGTACATTTCCTCCACGCTCTAACCTTCAGGGTAGAGACATGGCGGTCCCTGTCATTGCCGCAGCCAGCAGCTGCCATGTCTCTGTGTTTCAGGAGCAGGATTCGAACCCGGACGTACCAGCCTGGAACTGCCTGCAATTAACAGACCAGTGGACTAACGGCTTGCGCCATTTATCCTGTTGGTATTTGGAGTTGAATTCAAAACTACTTAATTAAATCTTGATTGCGTAATCATTCAAAACTAAAATATTGTCGCCACTGGGTTTCGAACCCAGGTCTCCTGCACCGAAACCCAGCACCACTGGATTGCGCCAAGATTCCTCTTGGTATGTGCAGTTGAATTCAATACTACTTATAAATAAAACGTGATTGCGTGCAATTATTTAAAACTAAAGCAATGGCGCTAAAGTGTTTTGAACCTGAGTTCGCCTGGACCGCAGCACAGCGGTCACATATTGCGCTACCAATCCTCTTTGGTAAATGGCGAATTTAATACTACTGATAAATAAAACGTGATTGGTGTAATCATTCAAAACTAAAATCTTGTCGCCACTTGGTTTCGAACCCAGGTCTCCTGTACCGAAACCCAGTACCACTGGATTGCGCCAAGATTCCTCTTGTTTCGTGTAGTTGAATTTAATACTACTTATAAATACAACGTGATTGCGTAATTATTTAAAACCAGCAATGGCGCCAGCGTTTCGAACCCGGTGCTTTTTCGAACCCGGTTCGCCTGGACCGCAACACAGTGCCAACAGATTGCGCCACCAATCCTCTTGGTATATGCAGTTGAATTCAATACTACTTATAAATAAAACGTGATTGCGTAATTATTTAAACTAAAGCAATGGCGCTAAAGTGTTTTGTACCGGTTCGCCTGGACCGCAGCACAGCGGTCACAGATTGCGCCAATACCAATCCTCTTGGTAAATGGCGAATTTAATACTACTTATAAATAAAACGTGATTGCGTAATCATTCAAAACGAAAACACTGTCGCCACTGGGTTTCGAACCCAGGTCTTTGCACCGAAACCCAGCACACTGGATTGCGCCACGATTCCCGGAATAATTATAATTTTTAACCCAATAAAAAAAAACCCGTGTTGGAATTTTAAAAATAAAACCTTTAAAAATAATTTGGAATTTAGGTTCCTGCACAAAATTTTTAAAAATTATTTGCCCCAAATTTTTTAAAAAATTTTGGGGTCAATTTTTTTTTAAAATTTAAATTAATTTAAAATTTCCTAAACCATGCAAAAACCCCAAAAAGGAAAAATTTTTCCGGCAGACCCAGTCGGGAAATTTCCTTTTTAAAAAACCAAACTTTTGGGGTTAACAATTTAACCGGGGTTCCATCTTTTCAACCAATTTTTCCAAAAGAAAAAGACCTGGGTTGCCCAAAAATTTTTTCCCATGTTTATTTAATTTTTTAAAAAATTTTTTTTTTTGTTGCGTTACCCAATTAAAAAGGGGGGGAAAAAGAAAATTTTTTTTCACTCTGGGATTTGCACCAGGGTCGCCCTGTACCTATGTCTGGGTGCTTACCCTTGACTTTGCTTCATCTGTTAATTACGGAATGTTTTGGAATTAACCCAGCAAAAAAACATTGGTAAAAAGAAATTAAGTTTTAGGAAAAGGATTTAAACCCCGAACTTATAGGATGGATTTTTTCTGAACAGGTTTACTCGGGAAACAAATTAAAAAAATATATAAATTTAAATAAAATTAGCAGATAATTAAAAAGGGGCCCAAAAATTGTTTTAAATTAATCTTTTAAATTATTTAAATTTTTAATTACATAAAATTGGGGAATTAAATACCCCAGGTTCCCCCCAAAACCCAAACGACCCCCTTCTTGATTATGTATTATCCCCTACGTTTTAAATTTAACAACAACAACAACAACAACAACAACAAAAAAAAAAAATAATAATAAAAAAAATAACTTGGCAAAACAGAAAAACTTTGCCCGGAAAGGAAGATTTTAAAGAATTTCTGTTATTGTAAAAGGGTTTGGGAAATTTGGGAATTTTCCACTTTTTAAAACCTCGTTTTAATTCTTTTTAAAACCCAAAAATTTGGGAACAAGGGGAAGGGCCATCCAGTGAGATGTAACCATTTGTTGTCTTAAACCCAATACAAGTGGGGTTTGGGGTTCAACATTTTTTTCCCAAAACTGACTTGGAATTTGATAAAATCCAAATTCAAGGGAATACACTTATAAAAGGTTTTGGATAGCCCCCCGCCCCCCCTTTTCCCTTGCGGAAATCTCGGTCATCCATCTGTTAAAAACCCAAAACCCCCTGCCCAAACATAGTTACAATTGTCATGGGCCCAAAAAGATGGGGCTATAAGGGGGAAAGCCAATCTTATGTTTACTTTACGACAGCTTATTTTTCCCATACGACAGCGCTAGTGTGATTGACATAATTTTGGAATACTGAATGATTTTGTCCATTAAAAAGGGGACAGAATTTTTTTTAAAAAAAATGAAAAGACATTTGTTTTAAATGAGAATTTTTTTGAATGCAAGACCCAAAGGGGCCAAAAAAAATACTTACAATATTTTTCCCGTTCAGATAATAAGATGTGTATTATTTAGTTCAATTATGACATTACCTTTCTAACATGGGAAAAGGGTCGATTATCAACACCTGTGAACATCTTCAATATTTCAACCCTAACTGAATATTTCCCCAAGTTGGTTTATTACCATTGTATTGATCTTAATAATAATAATAATAATAAGATTTTTGGCGCCTTTTTCCACCCTGCTGGGGGTCAAAAGGGGGCGGGAAAAAAAGGGGAAAAAAATTTTTTTTCAAACAATATACCCAAAGATAGCATAGGGGAAAAAAATTATGTACCGAGATACATTTTTGTACCCAAAATTTCAAATATCATCATCTTTGAAGAGTTGTGACTTTAAAAATGAGTTTTAACTGGGGGGAAACTGGTTATACTATGACAAGATTTGAGTTTAGTTGGAAGATGATTCCAGAGTCTGGGAGTGCGACAAAAAACGACCATCCCCCCAAATTTCCCCGTTTTGAAGTTGGTTTTTTGGGGAGTAATTTAGGTTCAGAAATATAAATTTGGGAGCAAGTTATTAAAGATTTGGTGAACAATTAGCAAGTTTAAAACTCTCGGGAAACGGGAAGCCAGTGCTTTCTTAAAAGATTGGCGTGATATGGCAGACTTTCGACAAAGTCACAACGAGCTCCCGTGTTTTGTATGCTGAAGACGAATATTTGATTCTGCGGAAGACCGTAAAGAGGTTTTCCCGTTATCGAGCCGTGATGGCAAATGTTTAAAATTTGTTCAGCAGCCCCTTTATTCAAGTATTTCCTAATTCGGCTTATATTTCTGATATGAAATGATGATATCGAACAATGTTGAGATATGGGTTTTAAAGTCATTGTCGAGTCAAATATAACACCAAAAATTACGTGCATGTAATGAGGGGTTATCTGCGAGTCACCAATTGTAATAAATGGAAGAGTAACTTAGACAATTCGACGGATCCAAATAGAACAAATTTGTTTTTCATCGTTCAATTTCGGGGTTTTTGTCTCACCCAAACCCTTCGAATCTCTTAATTTCTCCAGTGTTGTAATGCAGGAATCGGCAGGTTCTTGAGAGGATTAAAAGTAAGTGTGCGTGTCATCGCGTAAACATGGTAATTTAAATTATACTTCAAAATGATATCACGAACGGGAAAAAGGTATAAACAGTAAACCACTGTGGGCCGAGCAAGAGCTGTACAGAATAATAAGGTAATAGGCTGAGATGGGTTTACCAATACAAACATGCTGAGGCCTATTAAAAGGTAGGACTTACACCAATCCAGGGCTGTGTCACGATTCCAAGATGATATTGAAGGCGGGAGAAGGATTTATGATCGACAGTGTCAAAAGCGGCGCTTAACAAAAAACTAATGCAGTGATTTTCCCTCATCCATGCAGAGATAAATGTCATTGTTGAGGGAAGAAGAGCATTTTCCCGTTCCATGAAATGGTTTGTAGGCTGACTAAAATGTTCCGAGGTATTACAAAATGGTCAGAGACCGTGATGAAACAATCCTATTGTTTTCCAAGGTACTTAAATTCCCCACTGGTCGGTAATTTTGAAATTTCCCTTGTCCAAATTGGGTTTCTTTAGGAGTGGTTTATGAGCAACCTTCTGGCTATTAGGGAAACAACCAAAGAAAGAGATCTGTTTACAATAATTGTGAAAATTTTAGCAAACACATCAATATTTTGTTTTATTAGCGAAGTTCACTGGATCAAGTTCCAGATTTTTGATGGCGATTTCATGATGAGTTCTTGATCTCCGTAACACTAGTAGGCTCAAACATGGACAGTCTACATTGGGGATCCTTGGTGATGGTGTTTGGATAGAATGGCAGGTATGGGGGAAAAGAACGACGGATATTCTCAATTTTGTGACAAAAGTTTGAAAAAGCATTTGCGAGGTCCTGATCGGAGTGTGTAGATGGAAGCACTGGAGCTTTGGGTTTATGAAGCAGCTTTTCAACAATGTTAAAGAGTTTTTCTGATCACCAGAGCTATCTTCCACAAGAGATGAGTAGTGAGTTATTTTGCCGGGTTAATCTGGTTCTTCACAATATCACGTTGGTTCAGATTCTTGCCGATGTACCCAAGTTCCCCATTGTCACGCCATCTTCGCTCGTTGACGGGGATTTCTTGCAGCAGGATATCATTATTGAACCAGGGGATTAGATTGTATTTAACAGTTCGAGTTTTGCGGGGATGATCATCCAAGATGTTAGGACAGTAAATTTAAAAGACCTACACGAATAGCACCATCTTCAAGGTTTAATTTTCCAGTTGAGATTCAATATCAGGGCATAAATGTTTAATATTTACTTTTTTTTCCCGTGGCGGAAATTACAGAAATGGTAGGTATGGGAGGTTTTTAAGGTTCAAATTTTCATGATTGCATAATGATCAGATGCGGATGAATAGTTATATTCGAGATAAGAGGGGTTTTCAAGTTATCATGAGGTCAAGACAGTGACCATACTGATGAGTGGGTGCTGTGATGTGCTGTATAAGTCCATGAGCAGAGAGCAGATCTTAAACTGATTGATAATTGTTTGAAATAATGTCCATAGAATGTTAAATCGCGGTTAAAAAAATGTCGGGGTGTAAGAGGAAACAACACAATTTTTCAAATTCCGCAGAAAACTGGAGAAGTTTACATGTTTACCATCAACATCCCTTTCTGGTCGATAAATATTAACAAGCGAACAGATCTAGAGTTGCACGTTACCTCAGTAGCAAAAATTCAAATGTTAGGTAGTCAATTTAACACTTTTCATACTGGGGATAACTGACCAAAGAGTAGTGCAAACCTCCACCGGTCTTTATTGGTCTGGGGATATGATGGAGAGAGTAAGCAGCAGGAGTACATACGGGGGGGCAAAATTTATTAGGTTTAAACCATGTCCGTTATAGGGAACAAGATCCAAATTGTTTAAGTAAAGTCAACAAATTCATCCGATTTGTTATATGGATTGAGTATTCAAGACACAGAGCTGAAGTTTAGACCATCGTAACATTTGAGTTGAAGATGCAATGTCGCTTGTTGATGTGGTTGAGTTCACTGCTGTGTTGGTAGGCTGGAGTGCTAGTTGAAGTCTGTCCATTCTACGGCGACCAGTTTTAATTCTATGTGGCGGTTGTTGGGTTGATGCAAGTATTCAAGACAGTTCAATTGACTCAATCCTAAAAGGGTAAAGCTACATCAGTACATGGACATTGGGAAAATTATGTTATTACGGCTGTAGGAAATTTATGGGGCTGAGGGCTTTGTGGTGGGATCAGTGTTTCGTCCAGGGTTTGGGTTTGTCACCAGAAATTAAGAGTTCCAGGTGAAGGTGCAGATGAATTATCATAGTATGAAAAGGAGTCAAGAATTTAAGATGGCGGATTTTTGTTGAACAATCTGTAGATTGCATCTTGTAGCCATCTACTGATGAGTCATTGAGACACCATGGTCTGGATGCGTAGAATAAAAGATGTGACCCATTTTTGATCACAAAGTTGTTGATCCAAACAAAGGCTTGTGGTCAAGCACAGGTTTTAATTCCCAGCTACAGGTTATAATCTAAATCAGGTTTACTGCCAAATAAATGAAGATCCAAATGATCACTCAACGTAAATTTTTTCCAAGACAGAAAAAAAAAAAACAGTTTTTCACTTTATAAGAAAACAAATGTACAAATATCACATAAAACGTCCAGTAGATTCCAGGGGTATAAGAAATCCACTAGATAAAATGGAAACTTGTAGCTACAAACATTACTATTACAAAAATGGAGAGTTAGAGTTGCTGTTGAAGGCGCTCACCAAACAATAGATGTACACAATTTTTTTTTAAAATATGTAGTCTTCAGGGGGTTAAGGAAGGCAACATTGGTAATTATCAAATTTTAAAAAGGATGAATTATTTAAAGATTTACTTTATGTGAGTATGGTTCTGGGATCAAGCAACCTGAGAAAGTATTGTCTGAAGGTATTTATCTTAAGAAAACACAATTGACGTGTTTTTTTTTTTTTTTTCTTCAAACATGGGGACCCAGGACGAAAGTTTACAAGTTAGTTGTATGATTTCGAAACCCAGAGGGTTAGATAAACATATATTTCCAAACCAAGGGACATTTCGTTTAAATGAAAAGGAATATAATAACATGTTGGGGTTACAGAATATTAATCGTTCATGATTAACCCTGGGATTTTTATAAAAGATCCTGAATCCACCAAAATCCACCAATTTGACCTGTGGTGTCCTGAATCCATCAGAATCCGCAGTGTAGATAGTTGATAATCCTGAATCCGCCAAAATCCAACTAAATTTTGGTGGGTTTTTGATTCAGGGAAACCCTGCTCATGAAATTTGTATAGTATGTTGCCGCAAGAATCCATCAAAATCTAAATATACAGTAACAAAAAAC
>CM055817.1:26280433-26449275 GCA_029582265.1 Zoroaster sp. YZ-2022
TACCCAACTCAAATCAGTTGAGTTTGAAACTGGCCGAAGATTCCAATTTTAATGAAATTGTTAATACATTACATCTTGTCATGAAATATTTGCCATATGTGAGATTACAAATTCTGTCATAAATGAGTTTACCTGTATACCGTTCCTTCTGAGTCTATCGCAAGTATCTCGGCACTGTTTTCTTGAAGGAAACCCGGTAGACGACTAAAACAGTAGTCAGAGGTTACATTACAGTCGCCATAATTCTCTGACAAAATAATAATACAAGTACTCGGACTTTAAGATAACATTACAATAAAATTTGAAGTCGACATACTTAATAAGAATAATTCCATATTTTAAATTCGTTATTATTTTGATTATCAACATAATGGTAGTGCTTGATATCGTAAATCATTTCGCTCAGTGCACAACGTATTGAGGGCGCACTTCTCATGAACCCTCGTGTTGTCAGAGCATTTACGTAGCTAACATTGTGAGTTATGGCTTTAAGACTCTGAAGTGGAGAATTTAGTCAATAATTTGATTAGCAAGTGCTATTGAATCCATTTGCATTTAAGTGTTAGCGGTTACCAGGGAATGAGTTTTTCGCTGGATACAAAGTACTTCTAGAGTATAACATGGCGTCAGGGGATTAAAAATCGTTTGTTATTGACCCCAATTGGATTGAAGTGTTATCAGTTACAAGAGAATAGCTTTTAGTATTTCTATAAGGTAAAACCGGCACCAGGAAGTATTTTTGGGCCGATTTCATAGAGCTTCTAAGTAGTGCTTTTCATAGTTCAGATACTTAGCATAAAATCTGTGCAGCATGTTTCTTGGTTATCAGTGGATTTGTAATACAAAAAGCTCAGACTTTGGCTGGTTTTCTGTTTAAAATTAAAACAATTAAGGGCTATGATTTGTTTTATTTTTTATTTATTTATTATTATTTATTATTATTTTTTGTTTTGTTTATCAACCGAAAACATGTAATATGTTCAGCACAGTTTGAATGGTACTTCAGTGTAGTTATGATGGAAGTCATGCGAACTTTGTCATGTCTATTTGTCATAAAGCTTTCATATGAATTTACCTTGCAGTACATCGGTGATTGATATTGGCCAGCTGGTGTGTGCCTTGTACCACCAGAACAATCTCCATCTAGCATTGTCTTCGTTAATTACAGGGTAGGCAACTGGCCAAAACAAACCAACAAACAAATCGAAAATAATTATAACTATCACTGACTCAAGTGTCAAGAGTTTTAAATATCGTTATTTGCTTCCAATTTTAAAGAGACTAAGTTCCATGCTGTATCATTAAGGATAACTATTCCACCTTTCAAAGAAGATAAGTTAGACCACACTAATATTGGCAGAATGCTCTGAAACCTTCACAAATTGAAACTATGAACAAAATCATTTAACATAATGTTCAGGAATGTTTTTTTTTTTTTTTTTTTTTTGTCAGGGCCAGTTTAACGTTGACATTTTTCCCAGGCCGCTAACTTTTCCCTATTTTGACTAATTATTTAATTATACTAATTGTTCCATTACCTTTAACACTTGCAGGTATCTTGGTTGATGGTGTATTTGGTGTATTGCTTATCGACGAATGGTATTCAGAGAAATAATCAAACATATCTTCAGGAATGTTTTTTAATTTTTTGTTTTTTAATTTTATTTCTTAATTTTTTTTGTCAGGTCCAGTTGGACTTGGACATCCCCCCCCCCCCCCGCCTATTTTGACTAATTATGAAACCATACTAATTGCTTCTTCACATTTGTAGGTACCTCGGTCGTTGGTGTTTTTGGTGTATGGGTTATCGACGAATCGGTATTCAGAGAAACTATGAACAAAATAATTTAACATATGTTCAGGAATGTTTTTGTTTTTGTTTTGTTTTGTTTGTTTGATTGTTTGTTTGTTTGTTTGTTTTTCGGGGTCAGTTTGACTTTTTACCGCGGCTGCTATGAACAAAATAATTCAACATATGTTCAGGAATGTGTTTTTTGTGTCACGGCCAGTTTATTTTCTTCCTTTTCGCGTTGGTAGTGATATGACTACGTAGTCATATCAGTAATTACGAACCGTTTCGCCATGTTTTGGATGGTATTTGTTAAATGCCCATTAAGGTAATCTGATTGGATGAAACGAGATCATGGGAGAACATGAACATGTAGTAAAACAATCAAAGTAGCGCGTATGTTCGTCACGTGGCAGCTGTTGGTTGGGGCTATTGCCACGTGCGACTCGACAAAAGGCTACCTTGGGGTAGGGGCACCAATGATAGCTATTTTGTATCAATTATAGTGAAGACTCAGTGTGTCTTTTTATAAACAAATATTATTATAAACAAATACAGGATACACTACTGAAAGTGTCAGTTGAACTGAACCTGTTCAAAATAAACGGTTGACACCCAACATCGAGGGGAGGGGGGTTCTAAAGAATAGTAAGAACAAGTCAAAATATTTGAACGTGATTGGTTAAACACTTACCCGAACAATTGAGCCATTTTCTAATCTCTTCTGGATCATCGCTGTACATAAACGTGTCAAAGTATTTCACGCTGAAAGGTCGACATGGTGTACGTGTGCTAACACCACCAACATGAAGTTTAGTGCACTGGCAAGGGTCCTCCACCGGGATGACCCAGCGATAACGATTGTTCATATCGGGATCCGGTTCCTGGCTTATTGTACATATAATCGCTGCATGACAGAATACAATGAACGCAATTAAAATCATAATAATCATAATAATCATAATAATCAAAATAATCATAATAATCATAATAATCATAATAATAATAATAATCATCATCATCACCATCATCACTATCACCACCACCACCAAAATATATAAAATTGTATTGTTTTTAAAATCATGTTGATATACAATATTTTATATCACACACTGCAATCGTCCCTTTCTTTGTCCTATTTCATTCTCCTTGCAAACGGGGACCCTATTGTTTCTTATTGTGATAGCACTCATGGACCTATTGTCCTTTTTGTTATATGTCCCCAGTTTAAATGTCTACACAAACTCACACACATCCACACACCCACTTTTGTTTATGGTGTATACCGAGGACCTCCCCTCTATTGTGATAGCAACCTGGGACTATTGTTCTCCATTGGGAAAAAAAACTGTACCTTTTGTTATTTTAAGTCCTTGGTTTGAATGCCTACAGAAACTCACCGTCTTTTAAATAAAAAGTGAGGTTAAACAATAACCTTATCTAATAATATACAGCATATATAGCTCACATTTGTATTGAGCCTAATAAATACATTTGCAATTTATTTATTTTTTTTGGGGGGGGGAGTTGGAAAATGGTAGAAAATCTAACAAAAAATAAACAGAAGAGGAAAAAATCGATTATAGTCAAAACCAGTGTAAAAGGAACAAAAGGCGAGCAAGCATATCACCCTAGCCCTTTTCTCACTATTTCCTGCACATACCCGTGTAACTGATGACTCATCTACCCTGATTAGTACTGATGCGGAGATTAATTCCACACCGGCAACTTTAACCCATAGATTTAGGTAACCCGCTCATTAGTGGGGTTTTCGTGTCGCGGCATGTTAAGACTTGGTCACGGGATCATAATTGTGCAGTGTGAATATGGTTTGTTCTACTCCGTGTTTGTATCGAACCCTGCTCATTATGTAAAGCTCTGGGTTAAGTTGCCGGTGTGGAATTAATCTCCGCATCAGTACCAACATTAAGTGGGATGTGGAGACAAGTACACATTATGATTCACAATATCTCTACTGCATGTGTCAGTTCATACATTATAAAGTAAACAAACATGTGTGAAAAACAAACTGCAAACAATTCACGTAATCTAGAAAGTGAAACGGCTGTATAGTGGAATAAGACGCAATGGTATCTACAATTGGGCATAATATGAAATTGTTATATAAAATTATTATCAAAGATTCCAGTTCCAAGTCTGCTCAATAAATAAACGAATCACGCGTTGCAGCAGTAGAATATACTGTAATATACATTTTAAACGTTTAATTTACCTTCGATATAACATGCAAGCAGAACAGGCGAAAGACCAATCAGCATTTGGACAAGCGTCGGCATCTTTGATGTAAGCCCAAAGCTCTAACCACATTTGTCAGCTCTAACCACAGTTGTGGCTAACGAGGCAACCATCAAGCGTCCTAGCTTCCAACTGATTCGAGTGGGCGTTCTCCACCCTAGATATTACTCATCACAAGGCTTATAATTACATACACAAGGCCAAACAGCTAACTGCGTATTGCACTAATCTTAACCAAAGTACACAGGCTAATGACATTTGAGATTGCTTGATGTAGTTAATTGCTTGATGTAGTTAATTGCTTTAAACAATATTATTTATCCAAACTGATATGTTATATACCATTAAAATGGGGACTGGTCTACAGGTAAATTATATAGTAGAACATAAACATTGAATTGTATTAACAAAGAGTGGCAGCGGTATGTTGGCAAATAGTAGACCAGTAAAATTACATATAATTTTGTAATCATTAGAAATGAATAACTAAACGAATAAATAAATTAAAACATAAATAAATAAATAAATAAATAAATAAATAAATAAATAAATAAATAAATAAATAAATAAATAAATAAATAAATAAATAAATAAATAAATAAATAAATAAATAAATAAATAAATAAATAAATAAATAAATAAATAAATAAATAAATTAAAAAAAATAAAAATAAAAAAAAATAAATAAATAAATAAATAAATAAATAAATAAATAACAAATAATACAAAAATACAAAAATTTAAAAATTTTTAAAATAAAAACAAATTAAAAAAATTAAATATAAACAAAAAACAAATCTATCAATCAATCAATCAATCAATCAATCAATCAATGCAGTTTACAGAGAACTCATATAAATCTCGGTATCAAAAACAACTTTGATTCAATTTATAAATGAGTAATGGGAAGGTAAAGCAATACAAACGTTTTCTAAAATCTTGAAATTATTGGCAATAATAACCTTTCATAAAACCGACAGCATCTGATTCTAAATTATGCATAGGCATGGTTAATACAGCCATCAGTTGCACACAAGAACGTTAATTAAAGTGGTGGTTGGATATCGTTCATAATAATGACGAAATTGCCCACCCTCAACGAACATCTCTTTGACTTGATACCAAATCCTCTGATTGTAAACTGTGTTGAAATAATTTTATAATCAGTTTATTTCCGAAGGTTGCCAATTTGGGAGCCATTCTGAGCAAATCTGCCGTATATTGAATCGCCAATTGTGTGAATTTAGCTGTCTTGAAAACTTTGTTGCGTACTCGAGGCTTATTTTGATCAGCATGGCTATCGCTGTAACCATCAACGAACGTCTCTATGTCTCGATATCAAATCCTCTGATTGCAAATCGTCTTGAAATAATTTTACAATCAGCTTATTTCTGAAGGTTGCCATTTTGGTAGCCATTCTGAGCAAATCTGCCGTATATTTAATCGCCAATTGTGTGAATCTAGTTGTCTTGGAAACTTTATTGCGTACTTGAGGCTTATTTTGATCAGCATAAGGCATGGCTATCGCTGTAACCATCAACGAACGTCTCTGTGTCTCGATATCAAACCCTCTGATTGCAAATCGTCTTGAAATAATTTTACAATCAGCTTATTTCTGAAATTTCTGAGCAGATCTGATACAGAATGTATGCATGTATAAAGCTCTGTGCTGCTGTACTCAACGCTACAGTGGCTATCAAACACAACAACTCCTGGGTGAAAATAGGTGAAAATAAACTAAGGACTGAAAAGCGCCACGGCCATGGCCAGGATTCGAACCCACATTAGGACGTCTCTGCCATCAGAACACGTTTCTGATGCGCCGCTCGGCCATGACACTGAATGTGTGGTCCATCTTACATTAACGGTTGACGTTCAAGTGACCGCTAATTACATGTTAAAGTTATTCATTAGTGGGACAATGATGAATAGGGAGCTGCCTCAGATGGCTGCACTAAGTTGTATGGGCAACCGGTTCAATATGGCGGGTCTGCTGCATACTGCAATCTGATGGTGTATGACGGTCTCCTGACTCATCGTCAGATAGAAAGTGAACCGACAGAAGTGTGGACGAGCTGGCGATTGAACAAGAACGGATGGACGTGATGGCGTCTCCTCCATCGTCGTTCCCCATTACAATATGAGGACGAGGCGGCCAAGGACACAAGTCTATGCTGATCGATAAGTCTGATAGAGTTAAATACAAAAGAAAATACAATTTAATTCAAAGTGACCGAGCGGAAATGAGCAGTAATTACCGCATACAAGGGCGGTAAGTACTGACTGCATAGTCTCCTTGTGAGCCATTAGCGATAAAAGAGCAATATTAAACACAAGGCTAATTTTGAAAACGTCGATGGTCTTGTTTGAAATCTGAGGAGAATGTAGCCTTTACACAATGAGCGCTCAGCATCCCAGATATAAATAGACTACGCACCGAAAAGCAGCTTGTAACGAGCGCCTTCGCCAGCGCATTCGGCTGATATGGTTTTGCCTCTGACCTGGCCCCATAGACCAATAGATAATTGAGATAAGTGGACCGCCCACCAACATAGGGCTGGTTAGCTCAGCCAGTTTTTCTTTGCTCACTTCACTTCATATATATATAAAGGGAAGCGAGCAAAGAAAAATTTACTGATGTCGGACTTGAACCCGCCGCGACCTCTCGAATACCGTACGAGCGCTCTACCAACTGAGCTAACCAGCCCCTATGGGGCCAGGTCAGAGGCCAAACCATGATATAGAGCGATGAGATATTCTTTTGCAAGGTCTCATAAAGAAACTGGTTTTTAATTTCCTGCATAACTACGTTTGCTTTTTTTTAAATCAGTATTATCAGAACGAACACAGATACCTGGCAGAGCGACGACAAAGGATTTGATAGTTTTAATAAGCCAACCTGAAAGGAAAAAAACAATTAAGTTACTGCATGAATTTTTGGAGGCAGTTTGTGCATTGTCACGTCTAGCAACATCTACAACAAAGTCGTTGCAAGCGTAATGTTGCTATAATTAACTATTATAATTATTGTAAGCTTGTAGCTGTTACACTGAATTTAATGAAATGCAAACTAAGGGTCACTTTAGTAGGCATTTAACAGAACGTGTTTATCCACAGTTCCACAATTTAATTTTAAATTAAACGCCGTTTATTATTATTGATGGTTTGTTAAAAACTGACAAAGTAGCCGGTATGCTCTTAAACAAAACACTATAAAAAGTTACGAATTTACATTGTTCCTTAAAAGCTGTTATCGTCCTCAGGAGAATGCATCAGAGCATACTGATCGAAACGTCGAGTTGTAACCTCCAGTTCTTTTCAGAAATAATTACTACTCAATTGAGAATTTCACATGGTGTCACTGCAATTAGTCTTACTTATCCTCTTCACCATCCATGCAAAGCTGCAAGTTTTACCTAGTTCCTTAAAAGCGTTGAATTGCCCATCTAAAAACACACGTTCGTAACTAAAGGAGAAGGGGAGCGCGGGTGGAATTATATGCCGAAAGTTGGATGAGCACATGAATTTGTTACCAAACTTAAGCAGAAGATTAAGCCGTCTGGATTCTAAAGAAGAAATATTGAGCCTATCGAGAGCATAGGAATAAGTTTAACATTTGTTGTAAACAATTATGATACAGCAGGCACGCTTCTAAACACGTTCTATTGAGTTGGTTTGATCAAGACAAATTGATGTGTGCCATACTTGGCAAAACTACTCCAGAACTATTTGATGTAGCAACTAAATACTGTGAGTATATCAGTTATAGGATCTTTAGCTTTCTATGTATACACAAAGTATATAACCTGCAAGAAGCATTCGAGACAATCTCAGTAATGTGCGAGTTTCACATTCTGCAAAGATTTTCAAAGGTTTGTTTTTTATATTTTCTTCAGTAGTGATTGATGCTTTGCAGAAAATCACCCATCACTTACCTTTTGACGGTCATTATACCAACGTACAGCTTATAATTAGCTAAAAATAACCTAATTCCCCTTTTATAAAGAAGTCACGTGACTTTGGGGCTCTTGAGGCAGATTAACCTATTGTCGAGACCAAAAAGGATATGATTTTGTAACATTCTCATGTTCAAAACTATGGGAAACCAAGCAGTAAGATAAGTCAGTGTTGTAGTCGAGACCAAGACCGAGACCTGGTGCTCCAAGACCGAGACCAAGACAGACCCAACAGTCCTTGACTAAGACCGAAACCTAATAGTCCGAGTCCGATACCAAAGACTGAGACCAAACAGTCGGAGACTGAGACCAGGACCAAGACCCAACAGTCCGTGACCGTGACCAAGACCAAGAGCGAGACCCAACATTCTGACACCGCGATCAAGACGAAGACTGAGACCAAGACCCAACAGTGCGAGACCAGGACCAAGACCCAAACAGTCCGCAACCGTGACCAAGACCAAAACCGAAAGCCAACAGTCCGAGATTGAAACCGAGACCCAATAGATACACGGTTGTGTGCTTACAATGAAGCCTCTGACTAAATTGCAACAGTCATAAAACCATTCATCGTAATATGTACATAAAGAACTATAGCTTCACCATATTATGTGCATTCCGTCATTGAAGCAACTGGCTAAATTGCAACACTCATAAACCATACATTGCAATGTGAACAGAAACAACTAGCTTCTCCTTTGTACATGCATTCCACTATTGTGAGTTCCCTCTGTGGTCATTCAGTATTTGGAGTGACAACATGGCGCTGTATGGCTTCACCAATACTGTGTTTACAAGCTTTCATGACATTATTATTAGAATCGTTTCATTTATAATGTACACATTTCTGGTAATCAAACAAAGTATTCCTAAAATACACATTCACCACAAGTCAGCTTTTCTTCAAGTCTATCTGGCCTGGACATGTCATAGCCTAGATGCTGGATGCACGTGGTATTCTACTGTTGTTTAGTTTTTATTAAATCCACTTCCTGGTGACGCCTTTACAAAAATGTTGTACAAATTTTGTAAAAACACCATCGATAAACATAACAGTTGTCATTTGTTTGTCAGTGAATTCAACAAAAGCTGTTAATGTGTCAGTTTTGGTCTCAAACACAAAAGTGGGTATGGCGCCCTCCAGAGGTGATCTTGGTGACAATACATTATTGCAACATGATATCTTATCAGATAGATCGTGATGCACTTAAAAACCCTACGAAGTATCATGAGACTCTGCTGAAGATTGATGTATAAAACTCATGTCAGACAGGGTTGATAAGGGGAGATCATATCCTCCAATGTATGGCTTATAAGTTTTCCTAGTAACAATTTTTTCTCCAGAAAAAACTATTGTTTCAAAAGTAATTATGACATCCAGTGAAAACGTTGGCGAATAATATTGCCATCCATTACGTAAACACTTAATTCATTGTTGATAACTGCATACATACATTCAAGTTGACAGAAATGATGACCAATATGAAGGTTTCTAATTATATGCACTAAGTTGAATACAAACAATTGTACGCCTTATTTCACTGACATAATACTACAAAGGGAAACTGTTTGACTATTCCTGCATACAATTTAATTTAAGCATTCTCAAGAAAAACAAGCAAGGTGGTATAACTCTATTTTCAAAACATGACGTCACTTTAAACGGGCCTATGAAATGCAATTGCTTAGCCTTCCTTGACATTATTTTAAGTTGTTATGTTACTAATGCCAGGTAGAGCCAGTGTATTAGTAATATCAGAGGATGTTATAACCAATTGATCAGTGTTTACGTATGTATAAGGAGCAATACAATAGAAGTATGGAATGTATGTTCAGTCTTACATATACAAATAGCACTTATCGGAAAGTGTAAATGTAGTTTCTTACATATTAATGATTGCTAAATTAGACTTAAAGCGAACAATGCTATTAATTTCAAAATGAAAAAAAAGAGGGTAACGTTACAAATGTAAAATATTACTTGTACATAAACTAGCTACGAAAATGCTCTGACGGATTGTTATTTTAACAAACATCTAGATATCTAATCACTGTCTCATAGTAAGATAAAACTGGTTTTAAAATACATTACGTAGCAACTTATACATCAGTTGACATATACCACTGTTGAATGTCAAACATCTAATGTTTGCTATTCGATTTGGAGCTCAATAAATTGTTTTTATTGTTTGTCCAATAGTTGATCAGGTCTACGATCTCAAAGCTTTGTGCAATCTGACCACTATATCTCGATCGATAGCGAAATATTTAAAACATTCATAATGTATTTATTTCAATATGAAATCCATTCTAAAGTATTGATTGTTAAGAAAGCATTATAAAATATATCCCCACGATATATACTGAAACACTGAATACATTCATATATGTGATGTATTTATTTAAACAGAACACCTAATTCGTACATGACTGTTAATGTTTACATACGTATTATTATGAAATCAAATTAGTTTGTATCAAAGTGTAACCATGTTTTGTCTCGTCTTTTTTGCATTCTTCAAAGCACTACTTTAGAATAGAGGTTTTAACATCATCTATTGGTAAGCAAACTCATTATTATACAATGTCTGATTTGTTCTAAAATAACTGTTTTACGAAAGACTGGTATACTACATGGACTGAACAACTCTAAAACCATTTTCACAGTACAAGCATCGCCTCAATAAATGCAATACATTTACAGTTTTAAAGTCCAACAAAACAGACGCTACTGCATTTTGTTATTACCAGATTATCAAATCAACGAACTATTATCTAAAAGCTTACACGGTGTTTAGTTAGTACATCTACCATTCATTCTGAACATTGTTTTTGTCTGAAGTGCTTTCATCTTAGAGAAAAGCTACAATTATGCAATTTTTTGTAAAACATGTAACAGGTTTTCATTGTTTTTTCTCAAAAACATGAACACGTATTGTGATTAAATGTTCACACTTTAGTTAACATTACATATTTTCTTTTCTTTATAATTAAACCATAGTTTTGAAATGAACGTACATCACAGAGTTCTAGTGTTAATTCTGCCATTTAACATTGCAAACAGAGAGTATCCTGCCAACACGAAAGTGTTAAAATAACACCAGATGGGTCAACTTTATTCTTCCACGGTGGTTTTTTTTGGCGACTTGCCCATTATTAACACCAGCGGTGTAATTGTTAACACCGTAGCTTTGACAGTGTACATATTGTAATGCTAAGTAGGCCTAATTATATGTATTGAATTGTCAAATTATATTATTTTTAACATGCAGGTACAATAACTGTATTATACAATACCTAGATGTTAACAAGTTTGTTGTTTGTCATAGGAAATATCGATATTACTTATACCCTGTTAGTGTAAAAGGGAAAAAAGTACAACATTGGTAACAACCTGATAACACAAATAACCCGTTATTATCCAAAAGCTAACTTCATGTCAAGTTGGTAAATGTTCCAATCATCATAAACAAATAATGATTTGAAGAAAAAAATATTTGAAAAAAAAGTGAAATGCTGAATTATCAAGTTGGCATCTGGAAATTTTGTCAAAAATATAAAAACAGAATAAAAGGAAATCGTTTTTATCGTTTTCTCAGAAAAGGGAGCATCTGTTATGACTAAACTTTCACAGATTAGTTGTATTTCTTGAAACTAGATAAATTATTTATTTATTTTGTTTCGTTTCACGAACTAACAATAACCGCAATTAACTGTAGATATATACACTTTGAGCATCGTGAAGAAATTATGTTCACGAAGTGACACTCGAGTTTATACAATGTAATACCATCAGTCTATTCGCTCTGTTTGTTCACACCGGTGTATACTGGTGTAATTAATTAGACCCAGTGTCTTGATCATAGCCTTTTGGGCGTCAAGTCAGCGTTGTGCGTACACTCCATGTGGCTATTATATAGCAATTCCGCGCTGGTGTACCTCCGTCAGCCAATGATCGAACATCATCTGCCAAATACGCCCAACCTAATGCACTACTGCGACCCTTCGATGACAGTGACCTAACAACAATCGTGTAGTCTTAACAGCTCATGTACGCTGCACATTACATGCATGGAGACATTATGCAAGTCTGCCATAACCCAGTCCACGGCATTGTACTCAATATGTACACACACACTACGTGCACAGTAACGAGTTTTACTACCCTGCTCTAGGACATCATGGGATTAGGTGCTCTGTGCCGGAAGGTATTTCATAAAACTAGACGCAATCTTAAACTAGACGTGGGTGAATTCGCTACAGGCCTATGCCTACAGCGCAAAAAAGAATACAAGGATGTCACTTCGTCAAATGGAACACACGCTTTGTTTACAGTTTGCGTTTTCACGAACTGATACATGTTTGCTCGTTCTATTAATACTTTCCTATTAAAACGTGAAAGAGTCAAAAACAAAATTCAATCGTTCAAAAGTTTGTAAAAGGGAGAAAGCCTATTTCAAAATAGGCAACTTGGGTAGTTGAGTGTCACTTCCTGGCATCGGCGACAATTTGATATCAAATACCAATATTGTATTTTCCTATACCGTGACTGCATCGTACCAGCGACCATCATCACAAACAGTCGATGTTGACACATTAGGCGTATTCATCATCTAGAAATAGGAAATAAAAAAATGGTTTATGTTTAGAAATGGTCATGTGCAATTGCACAGAAACAATCATAAATTGATCGAATACATGCTCGTTTATTAAGCAATTATGATTTGTGACGTCATTTATTTTAGTTCATGATTATTTAAATGGTTGACTTTATTTTGTCTGTCTCTGTATGATGTGTTCAGTCACAATTATAACGAACAATTGAACAAAAATACCTCTGAAGTATATGGACAATCCATTGTTCGGTGATGGCTTCTGACAGTCTGCATCAAACAGAAGATCCACACCAAACACGTATTCTTGACCATAGCCGCTGCTGTAACACATGCTATGTCCCATGTGAAGAGACGTTTTACATCCACAGTTATCATCATCCAACTGAAGAGACTTCACGCCATGTTCATCGCGGTATTGGAATGAGTCTTGGTCTCTTATAGGATTCTGACCTGATAAGAGAAATGCACGAAGTAAAATGCGGTTCTCCTTTGTATTTAGTAAAGGGGACAATGGGCCAATGCATAATGGGCCAATGCAAATGTTCCTACGAGCTACGAACGCCTCATGACGACCGTGTCACTACATTTACTTTCAAATTTGAATGTATTTGACCGCATTTATAATAAAACAATCGTGACTTTCAATTTGTTAATTGTCAATGTAGATACATTTGGCATAAAACAGGCAAATGAGGTTTAGATGTATACGAGAATACAATGGAATGATGTATACTTTGTCTGCTCTGAAAAGAAAGAAAAAATAGTGTAGGAGACCATCACCTCCAAACATATTTGGGTCAGGACATGTCAACCGTCCCCAGGGGATCGCCTCCGCCCATGCCTAGGAGTGTGCATGCGGCAGGTTGCATGCAGAATGACAACCAACTATCCAGCTGTTAGATACAGCTATACACACAGTCTGAGTTATCGATTATAAGTATAATCTATACCTACCAATGACATTTTTAGGGTTCCACACATTTCCATTTTTTATCTGTCCCTCAATGTGATCGTGGAAAGCCTCCCATACAGCGTGAGCGACATTGTTGCTGGGATCAAATGTCCACCTTTAAGACAAACAGTTTAAGTTTTAATTATGGAACTACATATGACTTGATTATTGTGTTTTTGTCATGAAGTCATAATTATTTTGGTTATATTTTGACTCATATTTACTGACTTTTAGTGACATTCATGGTTCACCAGCCATACGCTGATGAGGAGGTTTCGAGGTTATTTCAACTTATTTTCCGCATTTTCGTGGTAAATACAATTATTGGGAACCAATATAGCCGCCATTTCGTGATAATAATATATATTTGTATTAATAATATTCATACTGAGCAACAATATGCTGCTAAAAAATCCAACTATTGTGTTGTAATCATTTAAAGCCCATAGTTATATACTACTGAGTAGTCTAGAAAAACATAAATGATCACAGCTTACTGAAAGTAAATGCATGTTCACTATTGTCTCGTTAACGACACAATGGAATTAGCTGAAACTGCAATATTGGTATAGATACATGAACATTTACCAAACGTGGACGTATACTGGCATTAACTGTAACTGATAATTATGTGATGTACATGTGTACCAATTTGGTTGAAATTTTGGCAAAATGCTATATTTTATTGAAATGGAGAGGGCACTTCAATGCAGTGAAAGACGTTTACATTAACTATGACGTTCGAATACACGGCTGTGTTAATACTACATAATTGCCGAACTCAATTCATTCCAATTTCACACGACATGATCGCTATACTTTTGAAACGGGCCTGGCATATCAGCTGTAATAAAATACTGATTACATTACATCTAGCCACGATGGATACAATTATATTGAAATGTTTGCGATCTTGGAAATTAAAAAATATTTCATCAATCAGTTTACCTGTATACTGTTCCCACCGAGTCTATCGCCAGTATCTCAGCACCGTTTTCTTGAAGGAAATCCGGTAGACGACTAAAACAGTAATCAGAGTTTACGTCACAGTCGCCATTATTGTCTGGAAAAATTGTATAAAAGGATTGAACTTTAAAAAGCCACTCCGAAAACATTTCCCGTTAACATACTTAATAAGTTTACCGAGGCTTTCTGCTCCGTGCATGACCTGTTGAGGACGCACAAATATTTTTTTTAAAATGGCACTAACAAGTGCGATGAACTCACCCGTGGATAAACAAATAGTGTGGGACAAAACCTTATTTGGTTTTGCTATCAACGGATATATAATCTTGTTTTTAAAAATAAAGTTTGATATGGTCACTGTTCTCATAAAGGTTAATTTCGAAAAAAAATGCCAAGAAGTTGCACGGTAACGGGTCTAAAACGTATTCCGTTTGCAATAAGGTTCGCTTTGCTAACTGTTCCTTCGTGAAAACGCAAATGTCGATTATTCCGAAATGTCCCATTATAGCGTACGTGCACAACAGAATATACGAGGAGCAGTTTATTTATTTATTTCATTTAATTAATTTATTTAATTTATTTTATTTTGTATTATCATTCTACTCACTGGTCACGATATGATAAACAACACGCTATTCTTTTCTGTACTCACGAAAACACATTTTGAGCTGTTGTGTTGGACAAAATATGTTTAAATGTTTTTGTTTTGTTTTAAAGAACCATTGTATTATTTTAAAAAATCCATTAGCTGTAATTAATTGTTCTATGGCATAAGTTTGAAATATGTACTTTCACAGATACACACAATGTACCAATATATTATAATAATTATAGATTGATGAAATTCTTGCGTCGAGGAATAAACAATTTATACGATTTTGCCTATACACCGATGTATGTATGAAACACTGTATACTGAGTGCTTACTGCGTGTCTGTGAAAATAATCGTATAAAAATAATAGTAATTTCATAAAAAGAAAACAACTTAACTCTTGATTTTCTCGTAACATGTTTTTAAATTGTCCCTTTTAGCGGTACTTTAGTGTAGTAATAGTGGAATCCTTGCTGATATTATGATCATTTACCATCAAGAGTTTCCATGTATATATTTACCCTGCAGTACATCGGTGACTGATATTGGCCATCCGCTGTTTGCCTTGTACCACCAGAACAGTCTCCATCTAGCATTGTCTTTATTAATCACAGGGTAGGCCACTGACCAAAACAAATTAGACCGAATCACAAATATTTAAACCTTTATTTTTGTTAAATATTCAGAAATACAATATAAAAACATATCTATAATGAAAATTTATGTTTTTCCCATAATGATGTTTCTTCTTCGTCATATTTCTTCAACTTTTTGTACATTTTGAGAATGTAATAAGTCCGTACGTGTAAAAATATACAATTTTAACAAACCTGTAGTTTTCACTTCTGCTGTAGGTGCTTCACTAGTCGTTACTTCAGTCGTCACAGGCGTGGTGCTTTGTTCAGTAGTCGTCTTTGATGTAGTCTGTATTTCAGTCGTCACAGGCGTGGTGCTTTCGTCAGCAGTCGTCATTTCTGTAGTCTCCATTTCAGTCGTCACAGGCGTGGTGCTTTCGTCAGCAGTCGTCATTTCCATAGTCTGTATTTCAGTCGTCACAGGCGTGGTGTTTTCGCCAGCAGTCGTCATTTCTGTAGTCTGTATTTCTGTTGTAGATGCTTCGGTCGTTGATGGTTCGTTTACAAACAAATAAAATTAATCATAAATACCTAAAACCCTAGGTTTTCAAATATCCATATAGAAAATACACCGCTATCATCAATTTTGTTTTCTTGTCACTTGGCAATTTTTTTTAAAAAATCACTGAAGCGTGACCAGTTCCGCTACTGTGGGCTAAAACAGTGGATCAAAAAGCCCAATAAATCCCGAATGAAATGATTTGCAGACTTTTGTAACTTGATACAAACATTTATTATGATATTTAAATGTACCTAAAATTATTTTAAAAATAAATAAATAAATTTTAACAAAATTTAATAAAAAATCGGATCCGGTTTAATGGGCTAAAACAATGGAAATGTAAAAAGCATAATAACTCCCAAATGGAATGGCGTAGAGACTTGTAAGTTTTACACAAACATTTCTACCACAGTGTAGATGTATCTAAAATAATAAAATCTATATAAACTTAATGGTTCCGGTATTATCGGCTAAAACAATGGAAAATGTAAATCCCTGTAAATACCGAACGAAATGATTTACAGACTTGTAACTTGGTACAAACATTTTGATGGTATCACAAAGTCACAGGTTCCGTTAATGGGCTAACACAATCGAAATATAAAATGAAACAGAAAACAAACAAAAAACACTATAACTCCTTAATAGAAAGGTGTACATAATGCTCCACTATCAACTGGATTTACTAATACACGATAAGGAAGATCGGTTGTCCAGTGGTGAATGCGTCTGACTGCATTCAGCGGAAATCTTCTGTAAAAATATTTTTCCATTGTGAGCGGCCTCTAGAGGGCGCTGATACCATAATTAATTATCTTGTTTGGTGCGTCTTCCGCCAACAGACAGGTTCAGTGGAACATGTCACAATAAGCCTCATCGGAATTGTGTGCACAATGAATTATGGGAGTCGGTTTTGGGAAAAAAGTTGTAAAGCACAAAGTCAAGGGAGGATAAATGCGGTCGATCAGAAACGTTACGTCTTTTTTTACGTATTATAGCAAAATATTTGACAAAAATATTAAGAATTGGTTAAATTACATACAAAACATTTGTATAATTAAGGAAATAATCATTTTTATTCCCAGAAACCACGCAAACGGAGGATTTCTCAGCTGATTTCTGGAGTGACAGTTATATTCTAATTTGCTCGTCGCACTGTACTTTTTAGGCAAACTCGATCACTACTAACGGCCGAGAAGGTTCGTACCTTATTTCTTTTAGAAATAGTCTCCCTATCGACAAAAAATATATTATTGCATATAAATTAAAGGATGGTAATAAGTAGAAAACAGTACCTTGTGTCACTTGCTTTTTTGATAATCAATTGTTATTATTTGTTTGTAATTAGCGGTAGGAACAATAATTTATTTCCGTTTGACAAAAGCTATCATTAAAACAATATTAATCCCGAGGGGATTAAAATAGGCAAGTCTCATTTCAGATCACTTATTCACTTATTGTTATTACATAAATCAAAAATCACTTACCGCATTTCAGCCATTTTCGAATCTCTTTGGGGTCGGTGCTGATCAGAAAGGAGTCATAGTAGGTCACATTGAAGTGTCTACATGGTGTCTGAGTATTCATACCACCGAGTTGAATCTCGGTACACTGACATGGATCCTCAACTGGAATTAACCAGCGGTATATATTGTTTGAGTTGGGATCTGGTTCTCTTTCTATAGAGCAGATCATACCTAAGCAAAAAAATATAAAAATAAACACAAAGTTTGACAAAAATTACAATTATTGTGATTCATAAAATAATAAACTCGACATGTTTCATAATCAGTTTGATAAATGGTACAGTTGTGATTAATGGAACAATAAGCCCCACAAATCCAGATGTAATTATACCAAATAGACCAAACAATGCTATTTCAAAAACCGTGTGATAAATTTCACAATTGTGATTAATGAAGCTAGACGAAAATGTTTGTGATATTACAAACACATAGGTGTTCGAGTTTTGTCAGGGCAGTGATGATGACGGCAGAATGTTTTTTAAAGAAACTTTGCATTATTATTTTTGTTTCATATTAAAGAGTACCCTGTAAAATATGATGTGGTTACCAACGATGATTTGTTTGAAGTCCATTTCAATGATTTGAACTTAATCACATTATTTATTCTTGAAAAAACAATTCGAATGTGAAAAATAATTGTTCTGCTACATAAGGGTCAATTTTGGTTCGGAAATTCTTTGAGAGAAGGCATTTATTTCTTTGGCGAGTTTTTACAACCCGTTTTCGTATAGTTCCAGATACGAATTGTGATTTTGACGAAACCGTCGTCCTCGCTAATAATGTACGAGTTTGAAAATATTTTTTTAAATATTAAACTTTGACTTCCGGTTTGGACAGGAAATAAGGTCAAACTGGGGTCACCTTTGTGTAAATATTTTATGGCAATTAACAATCTATACAATGGTGGAAAGATTGTGAATTTACCCCTTGTGGTTGTTGAGATATGATATTTATATTAAACTTTGACTTCCGGTTTGGACAAGAAGTAAAGGTCAATTTGGTCAATGTTTTGGTAAATATTTTTGACAATTAACAATCTGTACAAAGGTGCACAAACTGTAAATTTACCTCTTGCGGTTGTTGAGATATGATTTTTTTAAAATATTAAACTTTGACTTAAGTTTGGACAGGAAGTAAAGATCAAATTGAGGTCATGTTTTTGTAAATATTTTTGACAATTAACCATCTGTACAATGGTGCAAAAACTGTGAATATACCTCTTCTGGTTGTTGAAATATGATTTTTTTTTAAATATTAAACTTTGACTTCCGGTTTGGACAGGAAGTAAGGTCAGATTTGGGTGACGTCTGTGTACGAAAAATCACATAATTTAAGATCTATAACATGGTGTAAATATTGTGAAAATATCTTTTGTGGTTCATGAGATTACATTTTGTGAAATATTAAACTTTGATTGAGTGTAATTCGATATCTGATGACCTCACTATGACGTCACAACTGAAGATGCAACTACATGTTAAGATCTAACTATGTGTGAAGTTTTAAGGTGATGTGAACTCCGCAACTATGTTTTTTGTCTCTGTATATGTTTCACTAAGAAGAAGAAGAAGAAGAAGAAGAAGAAGAAGAAGAAGAAGAAGAAGAAGAAGAAGAAGAAGAAGAAGAAGAAGAAGAAGAAGAAGAAGAAGAAGAAGAAGAAGAAGAAGAAGAAGAAGAAGAAGAAGAAGAAGAAGAAGAAGACACAGAAGAAGAAGAAGAAGAAGAAGAAGAAGAAGAAGAAGAAGAAGAAGAAGAAGAAGAAGAAGAAGAAGAAGAAGAAGAAGAAGAAGAAGAAGTGTTCGCGCTGTCGCTCGAACACCTAATAATAGGTTGGTTTCAGGGGCAAATGTGTTGTGTTAGGAATAAGTAGTTCATTTGTGGCATTAACACATATTCCATTTTCTGACTATTTGAGACTGTGGAGAGTGGAGAATAGTGGATTTGCTTATTGACGAAACATAAGAACAAATAAAGTAGAGCTTACCTTCAGTACTATTCGCATGTAGAAAAAGTGACAGAATTACCAGCATTCCCACACAAAAGGCCATTGTGAAAGCTGTTCAAGTCACCAATGTAGACCATGAGTCGACTCCAAGGAACTGGCTGTTGCAAGTTATCAACGTTGTAGATTACACTGAAATCGAGTGTATATACACACAGGATCTTGAGTAAACACAATTTATTCGGGTGTCAACAGTACACAGGACACAATATTGTTGGTCAAAACCCAGTACAGAATCAGAAAATAAAAATCCCTCTCAGAAAATACACAAAATGTCTAGATGTAAGTCTACTCAATATGAGCTCCAACCCTATACTGACTAAGATCTATTTCATTTCTCAATATCAAAGGCCCTTGCGTGTGGCCAAATTTGATTGGTTAGTTACCATGACGTAATTGCCGTATCTAACGCAATGATAGACAGCGCGCAGCGTGTACGCGCACGCACGTACTATATGGAAGATTTCAAGAACACTTGGATCAATATATATTTAATCAAAACCCTTTGTTGTCGTATTTCATATACGCGTGAAATATAATGAAGCGTTAAAGGTGCAATACCGTCGCGATCAGAGCAGACTTCCAATACAGCATGAAATCGGTGTCTTAGTTTAAGATGAACACAGTGACTGAAATTACTGGCCCATTTATGCAACAGCAACAGTAATATGACCTTATAATGCGGGGGTATTATTTTAAAATAAACACTCCGATTCCATGCCCTGTTGATCAGCACATTATTGTGACATAGCATAACTCGCTCCATCCACTCGGTAAAAAAAGCAACAAACGGGTTGTATTAAATTAAAAGATGGATGATGTACATTTCATAACATGCGTGTAATTTGATATCAGCAACCGGAGTGGTACAATTACAATAGGTGTCTAAACTATAGTGGTCAAAGGTGTTTATATTTGGTAAGTTGTCAAACATTAGAATGAATACTAACAATGTAAATATATTTTCACTAGTATCACAACAACATGCTGAAACTTTCACAAGACATTTTAGTTAATAACCGAATTTTGGTGGTTAACTATTTTTAATGACTCTAAATATATGCAAACAAAATCCGAATCATCCTTGGGGAAACGCGTTTTTCATCAGGAATATTAGGAATAAAAATGGCCGCCAGCAAGTACACAATATACATGAAAAGGAATGTATTTCAGACACCTAAATTTGCAAATTAATGTTTTGGTCCAATTTGGGAAAATGCAATGCCACTGAAAAATAAATTAAATGTAAAAAATGTTTTGGAAATTGCCTTCAAAATAGCGAAATAAACTCGGGCAATACATTTTTAACAAGAAAATAGTAAACGACAATTATTATGCACTCGTTTCTCCTTAGTGCAGGGAAAACCATGACAGCAGACCTTATTATGTGTAAAAAAATACAGTGTATAATTAATTGGTTTACGGTCAACTCACTTGCTACGTGCCTTTTGATGAGTCTTAGCTTGTACGCCCATTGTTACAAATCTTAATTACCAATCACTCAAATACGATCAATAACGAGACTGCTTGGAATCCAAGTACTGACGACGTTGTTTAACTCGATAGCGTGACAAATAACATAGGCATTTTTATCACGGTCATTTAGTCACCCCCCAATCCCCCCTCCCCCCGCCTCCAAAAACGAAAACAAAAAACAACGAAAAAATATATATATATATTTTTTCCCTGTTATTATTACTATTGTGTTATTATTGATATATTTTGGCAATGAGACGATGTCCAGTTGCAGCCAGAATTGCTTGATGGATTTGAATTCTACCGTGCCATGTTTTAAACGACTTTTTTTCTACAGAGTGATATGAAAGTTTGCCGATTTTATATCTCCTTATTGTATAAGCATTTTATTGCTTTGAACGATTACGGGTGTCATGGCAACCATGACACCTATTTATTTTGAACAAGTCAAATTGAGCGTCCACTGTCTAGATGTAAACACAAGATTAGTGAAACTGAAATACATTGAATATAATGGCTTTTATTATTTTTTTCAACTTTCTAGAGCCAAGTTTAGTCATAAGAACACTTCCAATGTATTCTGGAAATCAAAGATGACCGCCAAAACATTCAAAAACAAAATCGCCCAATATGTAAATTTTCAACATAAATAGTGGTAAATAAATAACATTTTGGTACAAAATTATGTGATACTATTACCCAATAGCGCCCTCAAGGTGTGGTCTCGGTGACGACACTCACATGTACTTAAAACAATATCTGTACCAAGTTTGATGGCCAACGGGTGAACAAGTAAGGACAATTTTATATCAACATTCATTAAACGGTACTGTAGCGCCCTCTAACAACTATCCATTGAAATTATTATGACATGCGATAGGTCTTGTTGCATTAAGTTAAATGAAACTCTGCTGCTGGACAGATTTAAAACGGAAGAGGATGTCCTCCAATGTATGGTTTAGAAGTTCACCTAGTAAGAAATAATTTTTTCAGACATAATTATCTTATCCAGTAACAACGAACAATATTGCCATCCAATACGTAAATAGTTAAGTCATTGAGTGCAAACATACATTCACGTTGAAAGAAATGGTAACTAATATGGAGGTATATAAAGGTTTCAAATATAATGCACTATGTTGAATACAAACCAACTGTACGCCTTATTTCACTGAAATAATATTACAAAACAAAACTGTTTGACTATTCCTTAATACAATTTATTATTTCCATTCTCAAGAAAAGCAAGAAAATGTATATAATTATATCTATGTAATATTAATAGGGCCTATGATATGCAACATTAGAAAACATCCGTGCTTCACGTCTGTTTTTTTACATAATGTTTGAGTATAGGTTTATCAGTCCTAGGGACACAATAAACTGCCTACGGTATATTTGTTTATATCTCCAGAACGCATTGACTAATCACGCTTAAATTGTCCGACTTTTCTTGAATATTCTTGGGGACAGGTCCAATTTAATTTGCACTTTTTGGTTATTATTTTTTGTCATATTGTAAAACACTGAGAACATTGAGTCATGTGACGAATTCCATTGCATTCTTGGGATGCAATATGGTCGCCATTGAGTTTATCTGTCCTTAAAAATAAATCCCAATTTTGGGTAAAAATTTTCATGTTTTTGGGAGTAAAATTTACCAACTTTTTAATTATAGCGCCCCAAACGGTGATGTAATTGCTGTCACATTGGTGATTGTACTGAAGACAACACCTGTGTCAAAATCCATGATCAAGGGATGCAAATTAAGGAAATTATTGGAATAATTTTGGGAAAGTTACCAACAAATGTGCATAGCGCTGTTAATGGTAACCTGTGAAAATTTATGTGACTTAATTCGATAGTTCCTGTCGAGCTAAACATACCTACTATATGTAGAAAGTAGAAAGTGATGTCAACATGGCTACAGAGTTGTGTATAATCTTTTAAAGTTCAACAATTCATATTTCATATACCGTTTTAATTTAAGTAAAACTTGTAGCTTTGCATGGTGAGGAGGATAAGTAAGACTAATTGCGGTGACACCATGTGAAATTCTCAATTGAGTAGTAATTAGTTCTGAAAAGAACTGGAGGTACAACTTGACGTTTCGATCAGTATGCTCTGATCATCCTCAGGAGAATGCCGGACTCTGGGAAATGCTGCTGCTTAAGTAGGCTGCTGGAAGATTACGCAATGACAGGATGCTGGAGGATTAGTTCGTTGAGGCGTGCAGGCGGGAACTGTTGAGTCTGGGATCCTAGGAGTTGGGGGAAGGAGTGTGTGCTCACTGAACCGAATCAGTTGTTGACAAGCACGGGGGGGAGGAGGGTGGTTAATTTAGGGAAAAGGAGATCCCTCAGTCTGGGGTGAGTTGTGGACATTGGATATAGAAGATCCTTCAGTCTGTAGTAGTGGTCGCAAAATATCGCTGATGTAGAAGCCCATGTCCTGTGGCACAGTGTCGTGTTTAACGATCAAGATGGCCTCTCTGATGCATCTGGTGTGCCATGTGTCGATGGGTGTGATGAGTTGGGCTACCTGCCAGTCGATTTGGTGGTCCTTGATGTGCGAGTGCTTGACGATGGCTGACTTCTCAAAATCTCCTCTGCGGCCGTGCGCTTGGTGTTCTTTCAGTCTAATGGGGAGATTTTAATTTAACTTTGTACCGTAGACAACAAGAACGGCTCCATCAATCCGCATGACAGAGAACCTTTACATAAGTATCAATGGATGTGTACATAAGTATCAATGGATGCTATAACTAAATGGTGATCGTTGTATGTATACATAATGATCAAGGCAATGGAGTCTGTCTTTTACGAAACGTCAAGATTAAATCAAGTTGCCATAGTGACCAATCCCGAATGAAGTTGGCATAGTGACCAATGCGGTATTGGTCACTTTGCCAAATTACAAAAATAGCCAGTTAGAGCATTCGTCATTTGAATGCATGCTCTATCTCCAAAACTGTAAGGAATACATGCACGTGGATTAGATACAATGGTAGTTCTCTTCCTGAATGTACTAATGGGCGGGAAAACTTAAAATTGAAAAAGTCGGATTGGTCACTATGGCAAATTAGGGACGATATGTCAACTGTAAATATTGTATTTGTAATTAAAATGCATAATTATTAAAACACTATGACGGATTAAATATATGTTTTAATATTTTTAACAACTATTGAAATATCTAATGACTCGAAGCAAGCTTATCATGGTCTTAACATAAAATACGTAATTTATACATTTTAGCACACACCACAGTAGGTTGTCAAACATCTAATGTTTGTGATTCCATTAGCAGCCAAACCATTTTATTCTATTATTGTTTGTTCAATAAGTCAGATGTACCATGTCAAAGCTTAGCCAATCTAATAATTATGTGATGTATTTATTTAAATAGGAAACTCATACATGACTACGACTGTTTACACACATTATTATTATGCAATTAAATTACTGTGTCATCAAATTGTAAACATGTTTTGTCACTTGACCTTTTGCATTCTTAAAAAGCACTATTTGTTTTTAACATATCTCTCTGTAAGTATACTTCAATTATGATTTCTAATCAAATACTAATTCATAAAACGTGGATTGAACATCACTAACACCATTTTCCCTCAACACAACACAACGTCTAAATAAATACATTACATTTACGGTTTTAAAGTTCTTACAAAAAAAAGAAGGTACAGCATTGTGTTTTTACCAGAAATCAACGAATTATTATCAACAAGATTACTTTGTGTTTAGTTGGTACACCTACCATTCATTCTGAACATTGTTTTTGTTCGAAGTACTTTTATCTTTGTTGTAAAACATTAAAAATATGTAACAGTTTCTGATTGTTTTTTCTCAAAAATGGAGCACCTAATTGAGATGAAAATTTCACAGGTTAAAATTACATGTTTTTTTTCTTCCAGACATTACCACAGACATAACTTGTGTGGAGCTGAATATTTTCAGTTTCACGCTATTCACTTGGCGAAAGCATACATTTTAGATGGAGAAAAGCGTGTTTTAAGTACACAAAAAAAAAAAGCAATACCTTCCATATATTACTGTATGCCATGTGTAATAGCATCATACCAGCGACAACAATCACAAACACTCGATGTTGACATGTTAGGCTTATTCATCATCTAAAAATATAAAAGAGAAACAAAACATTTATTGTTCGGAAATGTTCAACGTTTTGCAATTGCACGGACGAATTGTATTATAATTTGTAAAGTCATTGGTGCAGGTGTTTTGATTGAAACGAATTATTAAAATAAATACCTCTGAAGTATATGTACAATCCATTGTTTGGTGATGGCGTCTGATTGTTTGGGTCATACAGAAGATCCACCCCAAATTCATATCCTTGACTAAAAGAGTGGTCGAAACACATGGCGTATCCCAGGCTAAGTGACGTATACTTTTCACAGTTATCATCATCCAATTGAAGAGACATCACACCATGTTCCTCGCGGTAGTGGAATGAGTCTTGATCTCTTACAGGACTCCGCCCTGAAAAGAGAAATGCATAGATTAAAATGCAGTTCTCCGTTGTATTTAGTAAAGGGGATAATACGGCCAATACAAATGTTCCTATGAGATACGAACGCCTCATGACGAACATGTCACTACATTTAGTATAAAAAAAACAAAAAAACTAGTAGACAATACAATATAATGATGTTATAGTTTATCTGCTCTGAAAAGAAACATGGGAGGACGATTATGGCAAACTTTGTCCTGACCGTCCTCTCCTCCATAAATTTAATATTTCGGCAAGGACATGTCAAAGAGTGTCCATGGGACAGGCTGCATGCGTACTGTCAGCCAGCTTACCAGCTGGTAGATGCAGCCATAGACAGTCTAATATTGAATATAAGTTAAGCCATACCTACCACTGACAGTTTTAGGGTTCCACACATTTCCATTTTGTATCTGTACCTCGATGTGATCGTGGAAAGCCTCCCATACAGCGTGAGCGACATTGTTGCTAGAATCAAATATCCACCTTGAAAGGAGAGCAGTGTAAGTATTAATTTTGGAACTAACTGTTACATAATACTTTTTCAAAGACTGCTTCTTGTAATGCAATCATAATTGTTTTAAAACGGATCAGGCTCAAATTTTCCTTGTGCTTGTTGACAACTGATTCAATTCAGTGAGCACACACTCCTCTCCCCAACTCCTATCCTTTATTCTATATCCTTCATCTATACTGAGCAACAATATATTTGGAATTAACTATTGTGTTATTGTCCCAAAATTTACCAATTTATATTTTTGATTATATTAGATTACAGTGATAATTTAAAGCACATCATTATATACTATTAGTAGTCATGAAAAATATAAATGATCACAGCTTAATTTGTGGAAAGTTGGTAATGATATCAAACATCCCTTAACATTTTAATCTATATTTCGCTAATGAATGTTAGTCCCGGAGACGGACATTTCACGTTGGAATGAATAGTAACAATCTAAATGCATGATCACTATATTCTCGTTATCGACACAATGCAATTAGCTGAAACTGCAACATTGCATGGATGTATACTGGCTTTAATTGTAACTGTAATTATGTGATGTATTTTACCCAAAAATGGCAATTTTGATGAAATTTTGGAGAAAAAATGCCATATTTTACTGAATGCAGAGGGCACTTAATTGCACTAAAGAGCGCTTAAATTAACTATGACGTTCGAATACATGACTATTGCCACACATTTGCCGAACTCAGTTCTTTTGAATTTGACACGATATGAGTTATATACATTTGAAACATACCTGATATATCAGTTGTAATGAAATACTAATTACAGTACATTTAGCCATGATGGATGAAATTATATTGAAATGTTTCCCAACTTTGAAATTATAAATACTTTCATAAATCAGTTTACCTGTATACCGTTCCTTCCGAGTCTATCGCCAGTATCTCGGCACCGTTTTCTTGAAGAAAATCCGGTAGACGACTAAAACAGTAGTCAGAGTTTATATCACAGTCGCCATAATTGTCTGAAAAAAAATTGTATAAGAATGATCGAATTTTAATGAGCCACTCCGAGAACATTTGCCGTTAACATACTTAATAAGTTTACCGTAGATTTCATCTCCGTGCATGACCTGTTGAGGGCGCACAATTCTAACAAAAAACCAAAAAAACAAAAGTGGCACTAACAAGTGCGATGAAATAATTTGAGTGGATCAACAAATAGTGTGGGACAAAGATATTATTTTGTTTGCTAATAAAGGCTATATAATGTTGTGAAACTGTACTCACGAATGTTAATTTACGAAAATTTGGCAATATATAATGCCAAAAAATTGCACAGTAACGGCAAATGCCGGCTTTCCGAAATGTTCCCTTATAGCGTAAGTGCAAAAACAGAATACACGGGTACCATTATTGATTGATTGATTTTTTTTTTTTATATTTATTTATATTTATTTATATTTATTTATATTTATATTTATATTTATATTTATATTTATTTATATTTATATTTATATTTATATTTGTATATATATGTATTTATATGTATTTATATGTATTTATATTTATATTTATTTTTATTTATATTTCTTTATAAGTATTTATATGTATTTATATTTATTTATATTTATTTATATATTTATTTATTTTTATTTTTTTATTTTTTATTTTTTTTTATTCTTTGTGGAGTTCAGGACTCCATTTATTTCAACATCAAATCAATTACATCAAATCAAATACAAAATCACATCAACAAAACACGAACAAATCAGGAAGTTAAACAAGAAAAAACAAAAGGTAAACAAGTTATCTTACAGGGAAATGTACACCGAATTATTTACAAAATAAAAACAAGAAAGAAAGAAATGGGAGGAAAATACATAATGCTGGGATACTGGAACGAATAAGTTAATACTCAAACTGTAACTGCTTGGCTTCGTTAATAAAACACAAGGCATTATTTTTCGCATAGCATGATTTGAAAAACTCAAGATTCATTCTACTCTTTTCCAAAAAGAGAAACTGCTTCAAGCTCTGTTTAAACTGTAAAATAATGTCAATATCCGAAGCCTGTGTGTAATTATCAAAAGCCATGTTACATCTTGTAATCCAAATTTGTCTAAGCATTTTAACAGTAACTATAGCCTCAACTGACTTCAATTTGTAACCAAGGATTCTGTTGTAGTCATTTAAGTGAAAAAACTTGTTACCGGTGTACTTTCTTAAAATGTATTCTACATAAATCCAGGCCTGTAAAGTCGAAATGCAGTAAATAAACAAATGTTCGTGGGACTCTGGCTCAGTTCGGCAAAGTGGGCAAAAAGTATTGTTAATTTTACCAATTTTATGGAGGATGTCTTTAGTCGGCAGAATGCGCTGTTTGAGTTTGAAAAGGAAATGTTTGTCATCGGGATCCATCAAAAAATTATTGTGAATATTTCCCCAGAGCACAGACCAATCTAAATTGCTACAATGAAGAATATTACACCAAACATGCTGAACTTTAGGCGTGACAAATTTGCGAAGGACAAGATTCCTATAACTAGGTTTCGCATTAGTTTTGGATATTTCAACAGACTCAACGACGTTCAAATTTTCAATATTCAACCAGTTGTAAATGCGATTAGGAGGTCCCTGCCTGTTTTCATCAATTAGTGTTTGATCAATGTGTTTTCTCAAACTACTGGCTATTCTACCGGCATTGATATTCCTGATATTACATCTGTTAGCAATTTCCTGAAAAGAAATCAAATTTCCACCGACAACGACATCCTTTAAATGGTGAAACCCAGCTTTCCTCAAAATGGGACTATCAAAAACGGAACCGTCAAAAGTGACGCTGTTGTTATTCCAGAGAGGAATTTCCCCCGATTCAAGAATACTAGAGATCGTGAGGTTAATTTTACCCCCTACTTTTTGGAAGGCTTGAATGAGCTCGATGTAAAAGGATGTAGTTTTCGGCCGAATTTTACGGTTGTTTAACACAAACCAACCCAGTGCATTATTACCGCTGGATCTGTTAATCCAATAATCAAAAAAAGGTTTCCATTTCCCTTCGGTGGACAAGTAACGAGATAACCACTGGAGTTTAAGACTCATTAATTTGCATTGAATGTCGATAATTCCAATTCCCCCAAATCTTTGGGACCAATACAAGTGTTCCTTTTTATTTTTTCAATTTTATTTTCCCAAAGGAAGTTCCATATAATTTTGCTCATTTCCTTTAATAGATGATCAGGACAAGCTATAACACTGCCGAGATAATTAATTCCCGACCCAACGAGAGTGTTGACAATCACAGTTTTACCTTGATAAGTTAAATTCCGTTTTGACCATTTCTCCAGAGTGCTTTGCATTTTCTTGATTCTGGGACCCCAATTATCATCCGCCGTTATCTCGTTACCAACCATCATACCCAAAATTTTCATCTTAGTACAACAAGTAAAATTGCACGGTTTGTCCTCTCTATTGCGCCATTTGCCTAACCATAGAATTTTGGACTTGTGTGTGTTGAGTTTTGAACCACTTCCTTTGCAGTAGGTATCGAGGATGTTTTGAATGACCGCAAATTCTCTGTTATCGCTCACAAAGAGGTTAGTATCATCAGCATGTTGAATAAGGCGAGTACTTTTTTCCCCGAAGGGAATTTTGACTCCTTTCAGACTGGAGTTGGTCCTAATTAAGTTGGCTAAGCCTTCGGCGCAGATAGAGTAGAGCAATGGTGATAATGGACAGCCTTGTCTTATTCCACGTTTAACTTGAATCGGAGCACCAATAAAATTATTGACAATGATACTACAGTTGGGGTTACTATAAAGAAGTTTGATCCACTTGACTAACTTTGGCGGAATTCCCATTTTACCTATGACAGCAAACATATAGTTCCAATTAATACGATCAAAGGCCTTTTCTTTATCTAGACTAATAATAGCGGCTTCAAGGTTCTCCCAAATGATGTAGTCAACAACATCTCTAAGAAGCATGAGGTTATCTTGAATTTTCCTAGACACAACACCACAGGTTTGTTCTTCTCCAATTATTAAAGGCATAATTAATTTTAACCGGTTAGTGATCACTTTCGAGAGAATTTTGTAATCGACATTCAGTAAGCTGATGGGGCGCCAATTTTTCAATTCGTGTCTGTTACCAGAGTTTTTATATATAAGTCTAATGAGGGCCGAGTTCATAGAATTACACAGAAAACCAAATTTAAAGCAATCGTTATACACATCCAAAATGTCACGGCCAACAATTTCCCACACTGCTCGATAAAATTCGACTGTCAGCCCATCGAGGCCAGGCGATTTATCCTTCTTCATTTGAGAGAGAGCAATTTTGACTTCATCTTCAGAAATTTCGGCTTCAAGATCAAGGTTTTCGTCAGGAATTTGCATACGTTCAGTTTTGGATGTGATAAAATTCAAATCAAAATCGGAAACATTCTCACATTTGTACAGATCACCATAAAAATTATTGGCAAATTTTTAAATATTGTTAGAGTCATGGACATAGTTGCCTTCAGGGGTAAGAAGTTTATCAATAATATTACTCTGAATCTGCTGTTTCTCTAGATTAAGGAAAAATTTCGAGGGTTTCTCTCCTTCGTGCTTGGTAATATTGCGAACTCTAATTTTAGCCGTTTTCCATTCATTAACCTCGTGACTTTTTAATTGGGCCTCTAGGTTTTTAATGGTATCGGAATCGTAACTATCTGGATGACTAATGAGATAGTCATAATGCTTTTGCAAATTGGTAAGATTTTGCTTGTCTTTTCGAGCTTTTTCCTCACCATAACCTTGAATAATTTCTTTGATTCTAAATTTTCCGATATCCCACCACTCGAGCAAAGAATCATAATCCCATTTCTGGTAAATCCAGTACTGCCAAAAATTATTAATTCTAAAAATACAATCTCCATCTCTTAGAAGATTGTTATTGCAGATCCACCTTCCTCTCCCATGACCAGCACAAGGGTTGTAAATTTTGACATTAACAGTTTTGTGATCAGCGAGGCCCGTTTGGTTGCAGGAAATATCATCAATATTATTCAAAAGCTTGGAGGAAATAAAAACAATCGATCCTACTGGGTTTCTTGTGGACTTTATGAAAGTGAGTGTAACCAGGCTCATCCGGGTGGACTGTGCGCCAAGTATCAACGAGATCTTTTTCGTTAAGAACATTATGTAATATAATTTTACTTGGATCTTTAGAAACGTTATCAAGATCACAATTAAAATCACCTCCTATAATATAGTTGCTGTTAATATCATTAATTAGGTCAGTTAAACCATCAAAACATTTAGCTCTAGCATAGAAATCGTTTGGAGCATAAACGGATGCAATGGACATGATTTCATTTTCCCATTTAAATTCTCCCATGATCCACCTTCCTTCTTCATCGCAAGTAATATTACTGATATCAATACCAGATTTGTCAGGTGAGAATTGCCACTCCCCTTGATTGGCGGTTACCGTGACTAAAAAACATCTTCCCTTTCCATTCTCTGCTCCATGCAATTTCATCACTGTGCTCACTGTGGGTCTCTTGCAAGAAAATAATACTTTTTTTTTTCCTTAAAAGATTATCAAACAAGACGCTTCGTTTAAAATTGCTTCTCAAGCCATTAACATTAATAGTTGCTATGGACAGAAGGGTCATGAAAAGGATTAAATAAATGAAAAACTTAATCATTGTTATTAATCGATGGAAAGAAAATTATTACTTTTTATCTGCTGCTTTCCCGCGTCCTCTTCCTCCTTTCTGAGCTGGAGAAGATGGCAGAGCTGGCTCGTTCATGGGCAGTGGGTGAGGCTTGCTGGGCTGGGCTTTCTTGATGGACTGGATAGGTCGGTTTGACGTGCTCTCTTGACTGACTTGGCTGGGCGCGTTGGGCTGGCTTGATTGGATCGCCTGACTGGGTTGGCTAAACTGACCAGACTGACTTGATTGGCTGAGCTGATCGGTATAGTCTGACCACATAACTTGGCTGGAACGGCCAGGTAAGCTTTCCTGGTTTGGCGGGGCTTGGCGGGACTGGCGGGATTGTCTAGGTCGGCTGGCCTGATTGTCGTTGCTGGCTTGGCGGGGCTGATTGGTTTGATCGGCTTGGTCTGGCTTACTGGTCTGGCCGGTGTGGTCAGGCTGGTGGGACTGGCTTGACTGACTAGGTCGGCTGACTCGATTGGCGTTACTGGCTTGGTTTGATTGGTGGGGCTGGCTGATCCGCTCGTCATGGTCCGGCTGACTGGTCTGGCCGGACAGGCGGGCTTGGCAGGACTGGTGGCTTGTTGGTCCTTGTTGATTGGCATGTCTTGTTGGTTGGACTGGTCTAGTTGGCTGTTGTCTTGCCGGCTTGATTGACTGGATCGACTGTCCTGGCGGGTCAGGCTCGACTGCCGGCCTTGGTTCGGTTTGCGAGACTGACTGGACGGGCGTGATTCGCGTTGAGACTGGCTGGTTTCACGGGGCTCGCGATCGCTGGGTCGTATCGAATGATGGGGTTGGCTAAACTTGTGTTTTCTTACTGTCATCTTCCTGGGTTTTCTTTTCCCAAGATGTACGTCTTTTCCTCCTCCGTGTCACCCCTCCTCTTGTGTAGAGAACAAAGTCCTCCGAATCTTGCTCTTCGTCTTGGTCTATCCCCTCCCTTTGGGAACTTGGCTCATCCGGAAGATCTTGACTTTCAGGTTCATGGTCGAGCTCCATATCGCTTTGTGGCTCGGCATTCCCACCCTCGTCCCTAGCCTGTTTTCTGCCTTGAGATCCGTCATCTTCTTCTCTGCTCTTGCGCTTTCTGCTTTCCATGTCTTTTTGTGCTACATGTATATCCCAGAACCCTTCGCGTTTGGTAGATGATTTGTTCCGTCCTTCGGCTCTGTCGATGTGTCCCGAAACTGCCCACTTTGTTTTCCCTTGCCCGGTGGAAGTCTCTCACCTCTGTCCTCCTCAAAATCAAATGTTTCTACTTCGCTTTCTCTGTGGCTATCAGTTTCGTCTATTCTTGGGATGCGAATTTCGGGCGTCTGTTGGTCTTCATCGTCGGCTTCTTTGTCTCCTCGGTGCCACGATGATCGGTGGTCCTCACTCCCACAGACGAAGCAACGCCCTCGGAAAGTACAGTCTCGGGCAAAGTGTCAGGGCTGATTACAGATTTTACACGTTTTCTCTTGCCCTCTATGTCGTGCGGGAAGTGTAAAAATGCCTATCTTGATGTAGCTGGGTATAGCTTTCTTGATATCTCTCATCAACACGCTCCGGACTCCCGTCTCGATGTCGCCGTTGAATTGGTGAACGTGTCTGCGTACGTTGACTGGTGTGCCGAATTCAGACAGGGCTCCCATCACCGTCATGTCAGACATTTCATATGGTGCTTTGATGTATATGACTGTAGATCTTGTCACGTTGGACCGCTCACAAGTAACTAACGTGTTCTGCAGTATCATGCCACGCCTCGCTACATCCATGCAGTGTCTTTCATTGCTGAATGACACATTATACCACCCGTTTTCGAGTTGTGCTATACACTTTACTGTGTCAATTGTTTGGATCTCCTTTTCAATTGCGTCATAGACTTCTCTGGCCACGATTGTCTCCAAATTCCTTACACTGAAGCGGATTGTGTTCGGGCGATCAAGCCTGTAGTTCTTTGTCCCCGTCCGGAACATGGCGTGATTCAAGATGGCCTCTGCGGTGGATTGCCTAGGCCAATCTTTACAAGAAGCTTTCTAAAAAGCATCCAAAATTGTCTAAAAGGACTACCATGCGGGTTAGTTTTGGTCTGTGGCACTTACCCAAGAAAATAGTAGACTTTGTATGTCAATTACTGGCGCAGTGGCGTATAAATTAGCGAAAATCAGGAGCATTTGACGAACACGTCTTGCGCCATTAACGCTATTTATTTATTTATTTATTTATTTATTTATTTATGTATTTATTTATTTATTTTTTATTTTTTGATTGTTTATTGATTTATTTTTTTAAATTTATTTATTATTAATTTTTGTATTTCTTTCTTTTTTTATTTAATTTTGTTTTTGTTTTTTTGTTTTAATTTAATTTATGTTTTTATTGTATTTTTATTTAATTATTATTTTTCCCCGCTGGGCACGATATGATAAACAGCACACTATTTTTTCTGTGTTCACGAAAACACATTTTGAGCTGTTGTGTTGGACAAAATTTGATTAAAATGTTTTTACGAAAGGAGCATTGTATTTTAAAAAATCAGTTAGTCGTAATTAATTGTTCTATGGCATAAGTTTGAAATATGTACTTTAATACATACACACAATGTATTAATATACTGCATTATTAATTATAGATTGATGAAATTCTTGCGTCGAGGGATAAACAATTTATACGATTTTGCCCATACACTGACGTATGTATGAAGCGCTGTATACTCAGTACTTACTGCGTGTCTGTGAAAATAATCGTTAAAAATAGGCCTATTAGTAATTTCAATAAAGAACTCAACTTAACTCTTGACTTTCTGATAACGTATATTTAAATTGTACCTTTGTGAAAATGGTGAGGACATTTTCAGAACCGTTTAACGGTACTGTAGTAATAGTGGAATCCTTGCTGATATTATGATCATTTGCCATAAAGAGTTTCTATGTATATATTTACCCTGCAGTACATCGGTGACTGATATTGGCCAGCTGGTGTTTGCCTTGTACCACCAGAACAGTCTCCATCTAGCATCGTCTTTGTTAACAACAGGGTAGGCAACTGACCAAAACAAATTAGACCGAATCATAAATATTTAAAACCTTTATTTTTGTTAAATATTCAGAAATACAAAATATATAAAAACATACCTATAATGAAAAGTTATGTTTTCCACAATGATGTTTCTTCTTCATCATATTTCTTCAACTTTTTTGTCAGAACACATTTTGTAATAAAATCTAGAGTTAAAATGAGAATGTAATAAGTCCGTACATGTAAAAATATAAAATGTTAACAAACCTGTAGTCTTCACTTCTGTTGTTGGTGCTTCACTAGTCGTTACTCCAGTCGTCACAGGCGTGGTGCTTTCGGCAGCAGTGGTCATTTCTGTAGTCTGCATTTCAGTCGTCACAGGCGTGGTGCTTTCGTCACCAGTCGTCATTTCTATAGTCTGCATTTCAGTTGTAGATGCTTCGGTCGTTGATGGTTCGGTTACAAACAACTAAAATTAAATCGTAAATACCTAAAACCCTATATTTTCAAATATCCATATAGAAAATATACCACTATCATCAATTTTTTTTTTCACTTGGCAAATAATTAACCACTGAAGCGTGACCGGTTCCGCTACTGTGGGCTAAAACAGTGGATTAAAAAGCCCTATAAATCCCGAATGAAATGATTTGCAGACTTGTAACTTGATACAAACATTTAGTATATGATATGTAGATGTACCTAAAATTATTTTCAAAAAATAACAAAAATAACACACAAAAAAAAAAAAAAAAAAACGGTTCCAGTTTAATTGGCTAAAACAATGGAAATGTAAAAAGCGTAATAACTCCCAAATGGAATGGCGTACAGATTTGCAAGTTTTACACAAACATTTCTACCACAGTGTAGATGTATCTAAAATTATTAAATCTATTATAAACTTAAGTGGTTCCGGTATTATCGGCTAAAACAATGACAAATGTAAATCCCTGTAAATACCGAACGAAATGATTTACAGACTTGTAACTTGGTACAAACATGTTGATGGTATCACAAAGTCACAGGTTCCGGCTAACACAATCAAAATATAAAACAAACAAAAAAACCAACAAAAAATACTTAATGAATTTTTTGTGGGTGGCAGCAATTTTGTATTCATGTTTTCATGTATTCATGTATTCATGTATTCATGTATTTATGTATTCATGTATTCATGTATACGTGTATACGTGTATTCGTGTATTCGTTTATTCGTTTATTCGTGTATTCGTGTATTCGTGTATTCGTGAATTCGTTTATTCGTTTATTCGTTTATTCGTTCATTCGTTTATTCGTTTATTTGTTTATTCGTTTATTCGTTTATTCATTTATTCATTTATTTTGGCCAAATGTGTTACTCGTGGACACTGTATAACACTGTCACATTTCATATTGAAGCCACAGACACATCCTAATAGTCATGATCATCTCAGCCAACTAAACACGTTTGTTACAATATCCAAGCCGGCGTATGTGGACTCACAACTTTTTTTTTGGTTTTTAAATAAGGGTCAATACTGCGTAACTTATATAGCCAGATGGGCTTACTGAGTAGGTTCAACATTACACAAGAACGACGAAGAGTACCTGGGTGATTTCCTGCAGGCGTGTTTTTGTATACAGAGTTTGTCATTTTCCACATAACACGAAACGTTTTTTTTATGATGAATATGTTTTGAGATGCAATGATGGAGCCTTATTAAAAATAAGATATATGATATTGTTATCATAAATCACTTACCACATTGCAGCCATTTTTTAATCTCTTTGGGGTCGCTGCTGATCAGAAAGGAGTCATAGTATGTCACATTGAAGTGTCTACATGGTGTCTGAGTATTCATACCACCGGGTTGAATCTCGGTACACTGACATGGATCCTCAACTGGAATTAACCAGCGGTATATATTGTTTGAGTTGGGATCAGGTTCTTTTCCTATAGAGCAGATCATACCTAAACAAAAAAATAATAAAAAATAAACACAAAGTTTCACAAAAAATTACAATTAGTGTGATTCATAAAAATAATAAACTTTACATGTTTCTTAATCAGTTTGATAAATGTTACAGTTGTGATTAATGGAACAATAAGCCCCACAAATCCAGATGTAATTATACCAAACAGACCAAACAATGCTATTTCAAAAACCGTGTGATAAATTTCACAATTGTGATTAATGAAATAATAAGCCATATCAAGATGTAATTATACTATACAGAACACACAATTCTAGTGCAATAGGTTTGTTTCAGTGGCAAATGTGTTGCGTTAGGAATAAGTAGTTAATTTGTGGCATTAACACATATTCCATTTTCTGACTATTTGAGACTGTGGAGAGTGGAGAATAGTGGATTTGCTTATTGACGAAACATAAGAACAAATAAAGTAGAGCTTACCTTCAGTACTATTCGCATGTAGAAAAAGTGACAGAATTACCAGCATTCCCACACAAAAGGCCATTCTGAAAGCTGTTCAAGTCACCAATGTAGACCATGAGTCGACTCCAAGGCACTGGCTGTTGCAAGTTATCAACCTTGTAGATTACACTGAAATCGAGTGTATATATAGACACAGGATCTTGAGTAAACACAATTTATTCAGGTGTCAACACAGGGCACAATATTGTTGGTCAAAACCCAGTGCAGAATCAGTAAATAAAAATCCCTCTCAGAAACTACACAAAATGTCTAGATGTAAGTCTACTCAGTTTGAGCTCCAACCCAATACTGACTATGATCTATTTTGTTTCTCAATATCAAAGGCCCCTGCGTGTGGCCGAATTTGATTGGTTAGTTGTCATGACGTAATTGCCGTATCTAACGCAATGATAGACAGCGCGCAGCGTGTACGCGCACGCACGTACTATATGGAAGACTTCAAGAAGACTTGGATCAATATATATTTAATCAAAAACCCTTTGTTGTCGTATTTCATTTAAGTGTGAAATATACGGAAGCGATAAAGGTGCAATACCGTCATGATCAGAGCATACTTCCAATATGGCATGAAACCGGTGTCCTAGTTTAAGATGAACACAGTGACTGAAAATTACTGGCTCATTTATGCAGCAGCAACGATAATATGACCTTATAATGCGGGGGTATTATTTTAAAATAAGCACTCCGATTCCATGCCCTGTTGATCGGCACATTCTAGTGACATAGTATAACTCACTCCATCCACTCGGTAAAAAAAACAAAAAAAACGGTTGTATATATTAAAAGATGGATGATGTACATTTCAAAACATGCGTGTAATTTGATATCAGCAACCGGAGTGGTACAATTACAATAGGTGTCTAAACTATAGTGGTCAAAGGTGTTTATATTCGGTAAGTTGTCAAACATTAGAATGAATACTAACAATGTAAATATATTTTCACTAGTATCACAACAACATGCTGAAACTTTCACGAGACTGTTTTCCATTATTATATCTTGATTATTACGAAGTATCATATTTGTCCAGTAAGAACTGACAAGGACCCAGACATTTTAGTTAATAATCAAATTTTGGTGGTGAACCATTTTTATTGACTCCAAATACACTCCTCAAAATAAAATAAGGGTCAAAAGTATTTTTGTGAAAAATGTTGACCAAGTCAGGACATAGAAACATTTTTAGTAAGGGTAATGGTCTAAAGGTTGCTCTGCAACATTTTAAGCACTTTTCACATGGTTTGCATGTCTATTGGCTTAGAAACTGACAGATCATGTGACAAGACACAAAAATGTTGATAACAGGTTCATGATGTCGCAATCAAGTTTGGCACATCTGCTTTATTTTTCTTCAAGACTTAATGAGATTCCCCACACATAATCAATAGGATTCTGCACTTGATAGAGTAAAGTTAAACAGTGGGTTAACCAGCATGGAAGCTGTAGGGATGAGGGGACCCCTTGAGCCCCCTCCCTATTTTGAAGGCTTTCCCACCAGTTGATATTCTCTCCCTGTCATAAACTTTGGCAAATCAACATTATTTCTGTATGTTTTGAGACTTAAAGTTAATGTCAGTATGAGGTTGCATGACCCCTGACTCGCACACATTCCATACAACGCCTCCTCATGGACTGTACTGTGTACCCAGTGTTGAATCCTGTTGACAACATCTCAGTAACACCCCACAAAAGAAATAAAGCAGATGTGCCAAACTTGATTGCGACATCATGAACCTGTTATCAGCATTTTTGTGTCTTGTCACATGATCTGTCAGTTTCTAAGCCAATAGACATGCAAACCATGTGAAAAGTGCTTAAAATGTTGCAGAGCAACCTTTAGCCCATTACTCTTACTAAAAATGTTTCTATGTCCTGACTTGGTCAACATTTTTCACAAAAATACTTTTGACCCTTATTTTATTTTGAGGAGTGTATATTCAAAGAAAATCGATCCCTAATCATCCTTGGGGAAAATCGTTTTTAATTAAGAATAATTATTAGGAATAAAAATGGCCGCCAGCAAGTGCACAATATACATGAAAAGGAATGTATTTCAGACACCTAAATTTAAAATCACAAATATGCAGGGAAACAACCCAAAACAGTATGTATAAATGACATTACAAATGCTGTAGATAATAACTCAACATTAAAGGAGCACAGAAATAGAACTGTAAAAGCCACGGAGATGGTAAAATATGGTATTTTGACTGGTAATAAACAAATAACTTATTGATCTTTAGCGCGGTTTTGATAAATTGAAGCTTTTACGAAGTGTAGCTCGGCGCCGATTACCCCGCCCCGAAAAGGGGTCATTTTGCACCACAGACTCACGTCGGTAGCTATGACGTCACGAAGAGAGTTTAGGCTTTTGTTGTTGTGTACGCTTGGGAACGCTAGAGCATGCATCCATGCAGCGGAGGTACAGTGTGTGTATGTGAATTCATTGTATCGTTCATATCGTTCATATCGTCCACATCACACTGGAAAATAGTTTAGAAATGTCGTCGTCAGAAAGTGAATTTGAAGCTGAATTTTCGGAGGAGGAATTTACAGACCCAGAAGATCAGCATATAAATGAAGCAGGAGTAATAGAACCGTACATGTACGAGCCAGAGGCCGACAGCGGCGACAGTGATGATGGAGATGAAATTCCCGGTGTTCACAACGACGAGGAAGACGATGAAGGAAGACTCGGCAACAGAAATTGGTGAGCAATAAATGTTAGACTGAGCAATTTCCCCCAACATATTGATACAAATTATTTACTTTGAAACAACATTACATCGCCTTGCTGTATGTTTTGACTAACGGAATCGTTATCAATAGTTAATAACTAACGTCATCGTGTTGTTATGAAACGAGCAAGGATGTGTCGGGAATAGACGGTTATAGGCATTGATTGCACAACAAAATTACGTTTGGCATCAGTACATGTACAGTTTCAAATATTTTTTTTCTGCCAGCAAAATGCTTGACGAAATTACTTTATTGTTACTTAAATTATGCATATAATTCATTTTTTTATTCTCATTTCAGGTGTTCTTGCGATGGTTGTTTTGAAATGCCAATTGTAAGGGAATCCGTTTGTTGCAAGGAGATTCAACAAGTTGTGCAGAAAATGGATGAATACGACTACGAGGCTAATTCCCTTAACTGCATAACCGAACATCCTGGTTTCAACACAGTATGCCTTGACAGATGGGTTTTGGATACAGCATACTTACAGTATCGTCAGCAGTATGGCAACGCAAGACAAGATGCAACTGAAAACCAGTAAGAAACAAATTCCAACAAATTGAAATTCATAACAATTTCAAGTATGAAATGTTTAAAACTGGTCCCTTCCCCCATCCCCTTTTGTGCAACCTGCCTAAAGTTTTATTCCTTCATTTTTTTTGTTTCCGTACAGGAAGTACAGGCACACAGCCTATCGTCAGATGGCAAGATGGTGTTGGGGATTCTTGGGAAGGAATGTACGCGTACCTTTGCCTTCTTGTGTTGTCGCAAAGATCCGTGAAGAATATCCCTCCGATCAGTACAAGGGTTTTCAAGAGATTTAAATTTTATGCAAAATAACTGCCACTACTGTATAAGGTCTCAACATGTTTGCCTTTATTTTAATAATCATATTACTTGTATTAGGTAGAGCACTCAAAAAATAAGCATACATTACACATGTTTAATTTTGATTCTGTATGAAAGACCTCACTGAATGCTTTATTTTGTTACTAAATTTTCAACAACGGGTAAGCAGTTCTTGAGAAATAAATTTTTAAAGATATCGTATATTCGCTGGAAAATCTGTCATGTAAAAATTACTATTCCAATTTTACATGTTTTTTTTTAAGATAATAAGTATTTCAGAGCCAAAATGTTTACATTTTCGGAGGGAAGGCTATGGTATTTTAATGTAAAGTCAATGTCAATTACCAGATTTGTTGTATTTTGACACAAAACAGTGTATATTAAAAAAATATTTAAAAATACTTACCTGTCACCTACGCTTTTAATACGTCACATGTACTAGGCTGAAAGTATTAACTTATGTGTGAAAAACACTACACCCACTGCTTTCAAAGTTTCTAATTCTGAAGTTGTAAATAGTTTTTTTTTTCAAGTTTTACCAGTTTGGCTGTGCTAATTCCATATTTTACCTTTATTATTTAAGGAGTAAGATTGTACAACCAAAGCCCATTTTCATTGTTTGTACATAATGGCCAGTAAATAACAACTTACGTACTTCCCCCCCCCCCCTCCCCTTACTATTGCGTTTAAATACACACAAATGTTAACTGGACTACTCGGCCTTTTGTGTATAAACAAAGAAATTTATAAAACAAAGGTATTTTTATTTCATAGATTTCATAAGCAAATGAGAATGGGGACATAATGTACTTATTTAAAAATGTATGTGAAGCATATCACTGTGTCCCGTGACAATTTCACCTGGCCCTCAAGGTTTAGTGATTTACATAAATTAATGTTTATCTTTACAATACAAGTTAATAATAATGAATGAGAATTTATAAAGCGCACAATTCCACAAAAGTTACTACTTGGATACACAACAATATTCTCAACTACCTTAATACTATAATTTGTAGTGGGTTCGGTCACTCCGAGGACAAACCAGTTAGATGTACTTAACTTAATTCATCGAGCAATAAATGTGCTTCCACGATCCCAGTCGAGTGCCCTGTGACAAGCCTCATTCCTGATATGTGTATTTCTTTTAAAACTTACAAAAATATTTTCATTGTTGAGCCGACTGTTTTTATTTAGTTTGGCATTGACAAAGCCCACACTCGAAATATAACAAACACGAGGCAGGTTATGAGGTTTGTCTATACATGTACAAATCTTACTTTAAATTAAATCTACTACAGTGCGTTGCGATCAGCTCATCTTTGGATGGGTAGTTGTACTTGCTAGCCAGGCTAGGTGGTGCCTTCCTCTTCTTCGCCTTTTTCGTTTTGCAGGCACGTTTCGCCACTTTTGCCATCAAGTCTTCTGCATAAGCTGAATTTTAAGAGAAAGAAAATTATACACCTGATCCTTTTTCCTTCATTTTTTTTTTTTCGAGTGTAAGAAAGCTGCCTTTACTAACTTGGTTCTTCCAAGTCTTGGGTGGGGGGGTAGAAAAAGTTGTCTGCAGGGGTTAAACATTTCAGACAGGACCATTCACAGGGTATATTAAAAAATGTGGGCCAGGGGTTGGGATTAGGTGTGGCTGTGTACATTTGCCGGATACATACATGGTTATTACCATGTACAAGGAATTTGGGGGGGGGGGGCTGTTCCACTCCTGTCCCTCAGCCTGGCTCCTCGGTTAATACCATTATATAGTTCATTGCATTGAACTTACTGAAGCGAACTGGCTCCTTGATGGCCTTGACAGTAGCATTCCCCTTCTTGTACTTGGGCTTACTCAGGCGGTAGCGCTTTACACCCTGCTGAGTAGTTGCCTGCTCCCTTTCGCTATTCTCATTAAAGTGTAGAGCAGCTAGGTGAAGCCTTTGATTGGACAAATAAAAAGACGATTGGTAATCAGCATCAGGCATTTTTAAATTCAGAACGTTGGTAATGTTTCCTTTGTGATCTCTCTGTTCTTTTAGGGGACACACTTTATGATGGAAACAGCATAAAAAAGTCTTACTACTAATCGTTAGCAGTTACTAGTAATCGTTAGTTCCTTTTATTTAAAAATGTCTCTTTATTTCTTTAAAGAACACTATAAAGGAGAGAGAACATATAGATATTGGTGGGATGCTCCTTTAGATGATTTTATCCTTTTTTGGGAAAGGGAATGGGAAGAGGGCACCAATATCCCTCGATTATGATACATGTACGTGTAGCTGTTTTTACCTGCACATCATTCCGTGGAAGGAGTAGGAAAACATTTTTGGGGCGAAGTGATTGATGATACTGTGGAAGGACTCCAGGGAGGAAGTCTGCTGCGTACTTGACATCATGCTGACATCCTTCAGCAAGGTAGTGTTCTCAATTATAGAACACAGCTTTTCGCAGACCTCTGTACCTGTGTTCAAATTATACAAGACCGTCGATTACATTTACTACTTGACAAACGTATTGACCGTGTGGGGGGGGGCTTCAATCAAATTTTATATATTGCATTTAACATCATTGCATGACCAATGAAAACTTTTTGTATTTCTTTGTGTAGCTCTGGAAAGTAAACAATGAACAAAATGCTGCATTACATAGACATTACAACATTTACATGTACCAGTTAGGTGAATTCAATGGTTACCGGGTTTAAGCCACTTCTTTTTACGCTCTCCCTCCTTAAGCTCTCCATGCAAACATCGCGGGAATATTTCAGAGTGCCCTTGATGGATCCCCTGGATGTGGTTGGCTAGAGACAACCATTTTGCCTCTCGCAACTCCGTCTCATCATCGGTAGTCGAGGAAGCAACATAGTAGACATGGTGATTGATGCTCCGCTCCCAGTCTCCAACTATCTCAAAGCCTTTTTTCTTGGCAAGGCTGTGAACCTTTTTCCTTACCGCTGAAACAACACAAAGAAATATTTTTATCATTATTTGAACATATAAAAGATATATTTTGAAGTGAATGAAGACCTAAGCAAACCAAATCAGAGAGGGTACAGATTGTGAGACAAAGAATGAGTTGTGCATTTCTGAAACTAAACTTTTTCTTGAAAAAGATGTCAAGACAAAAAAATATTGGTCATAAAGAAACAGTTTTCTTACCCTTTGCAATATGCCAAACATCATACATGTGAAGGATGTTAGGGCTCTTCTCTCTTATATACTTGGCAAGTTGGCGATGTCTGTCAGTCACCAGCTTGCAAATGCTCAGGTCTGCCTTGTTGAGTTTCTTCATCATTCTCTTAAAACCTTCAAGTTCCATCCAGTTGCTGTTTTGTACCTCGTTGCTCTAATATTCAATAAAAAGATAAAAAATAAATAAAATTAACAGAAGATGCGTAAGCGTAGCATGAAGACTTAGCTATTGACATACTCCGAGTCCTGCGGAAAAAATTCCACATGCATAGTACTTGGAAGGGATTCGAACCAACAACCCCCAACATTCTAGACCATTTTGTTGCATTGAGTAGAAAACAAAATTTTATGGTGGCATCAGCACAAGTAGGTAAAATAAAGTAAAAACCTTACCTGTACTAACTGTACGTCAACAATCTTATTTCTGTTAAGATCGATGGCACTGTATGCTCCGAATTTCGCGGAATGGCCAGGGCTGTCTGCCCGACCGTCTCCACCAATGGTCAAAGGCTGTGTTTCCTCCTTCATCTTTGCAATGAGGCTGGATTGTGCAGTCTTCCAATGGCGCTCGACAGCTGGCTGCAGAAAGGAAACCTGGTGATTGTAGAAGGACCTCTCGCTGATGGTGGCAACTTTCAGATAATCAAATATCCGCAGTGTAGTGGCGCAGCTCCCACCTGCAAAAAGAATCGCTGCAGAGAACAGCACATTCACAGATGGTATGTTGCCATACCAAGGCTGGCTCTCCCAGGTCTGGGGTCCCAGGTGGCAGGAGTTGCAGTTATGTGTGATGACTATGAATGTGCCAATGACTCGTTCTTTGACTGCTACATCATATGACTGACATCCAGCACATCTCTGAAAAAGTTTCAGTAGACGGGACGCACAGACAAGGTATTTCTTTTCTACATGTGTGTCAGAATTCCCAACAAACTTGTAGTCTACGATCGTGCGTGGGCTTCGTCCTCTCCTCCTACAAGAAATAGTGGTAAAACAAATGATGATTATTATGTTTTCATCTCTACAGTTAAAACAAAATCAGACCTGTTCATAATTTTTTTAACTCGGACAAATACACCCAAGTTGATTTCTGAGTGCTGAGATTGAGATGTTTTGAAAAAGTAACGTAAACTTTGTGTTTGCCAAAAAACATAACTTGCCTTTTATGAGGCATCTGGGCTTTCTGAGGTGTACTCAAGTACTCTGATGACGAGTTTGCTGAGTCTGGTGTATAGCCTGGAGACTCTGGCTGCTGCAGCATCATGTCATCATCTGAAGAATCAGAGCTGCTCTCTTCTGGATTGTCATTAACGAGCTTGCATAATACTCCAATACTGGTTGTTACTGGCTGACACTGGACTCCTTTATCAACCATGCGTTCTGATGCTTGGACTCCTACAATTCAAGTAAATGTAAATTGTAATATGTAAAACAATCTACATTGTAAACACAAAAACAGGATATGACTTAACACTAACACATTACAAAAAATGCATAACTTGAGGGAATATTTACTGTCAAGTTCATGCGACTCCAAGTTATTACTGTAGGTTTCATGTATGGTAAATTTCAGTCCCTAGAAAAAATATATATATATTCCTGGTTTTGAATCACAACAGGAAGATTTAATAGATGTAATAACTTGCATCAGGGAGTGCAGGGGTCGTGGGTTCAAGTCCCACCCGAGTAGTGTGCCTTTGGATTTTTTCTGCAGGACTCTGGAAGCATAACGTATACAGTGCTTATCACCCGTTGGTGTAGGGTAAAACCCAAAAAACAATATTAACAGGAAGATTAATCCCCTGGAAAAAATTTTTATGGAAAACCAAAGCTCCCAAATTTTCCCTTACACTTTTCGTAGCAGAATGCAAAATGGAATATCAGATGCGATACATACTTTTTATCCTTGTGGCCACTTTATCAGTCTGTGTAGCAACTGAAACTGTAGAGTATCCAATACTTCGAGCAGAAGGGATGGGCTCCAGGATGGGCTCCGGAATTGGATCCTGCAAATATTTTTTTTTTTTTAAATGAGTTGCGGCTCGTATTTTTTTTTAAGACTTTGTTTTCTTATGAGAAACGCTTGCAGGCCTATGTGTTCTTTGTATATATATATATACACAACAAATTTACAAACAAAGTTTTGATACTGGCACAGTCCAAAGACTAAGTTATGTCCGAAGCTCAACTTTATAAAAGGAATCGGCGAGACAAAAACACAAAATTGTGTCTCACCATGTGTGAACCATGCCCAGTTAACTCAAGCTGACTTGTGTCTGTCCATTGCTCATCATCAGTACTTGCTCCGTCAGCTGATGCGATGTCCTCGGACACCTCAGGGGAACTCTGGAGGAGTTCATCCAGCATCTACAGATAAATAGATTTATAGCAGAATTTGAATATTTGTATGGTATGACAAACAACATAGTGAGGTCTGCGGTAACACATGGAACTTAGTTGTGGTTATGAAAATAAACGGTACGATGATAACAATTACTGAATTAACTCAATGTTGCAATTATTCTTGTAAAACGTTAGATTTTGATGTCTCTATTTTACTTTCAATATCATATCCATTAAATTTTAACAGACTATGGATCAATTTTACGTTTTTACTATGCTTGTTACCCCAGGTTTCAGTTCATTGAGCAGTCCGATTGTGAAAATTGTGTAGTTTATTAGGCTTATTTTGTTCATGTGAAACTAGTACGCCGTATTGTTATGTATAGAGAAAGGACACAATGACTGTCCGAAACCCAACATGGCGGCGCGCAGTACAAACACAAAACCCGTGTGACTTACCTGTCGCCTCTCACGTTTTGCTAAAGCACCGCTTCGTCGTCGCTTTGGCTTGCCGTTTGCAGGACACACAGGCTTTTTTATTTTCGTTGGAATCGCATTTGTCTTGAGCCTGGGTTCTTTTGACATCCCAAATTCCCCGTGAAGGCTCGTTTCGTAGTCATCAGCGGTAAAATGATCACTGCAGATCACGCTAGCTGGAGTCGGCCCGAGCCATTTCGCTCTCGTCAACTGCACTTTCATGGCCCAGATTTTCCGTAGTGCCTCTTCTTTGGGGAACCTGTGGAGCTTTACACCGTCGCCATGGGTATTGCTACAGCCTGCTACGATACATCTAGTCGGCATAATGTATGGGGAATTCAGAATAGCTTGGGAAATTCAGGAACAAATATACTGAGATCGGAGTTAGCTCGCCACGTAACGTATCATCAGCTGCATGTAAACCAAAGATCGCGTTGCGTTGCGTTGTAAACAGCCGGCCACAGAATTCTCTACGCGACGTCACGGAATCACGTGATGCATTACATCATTCACACTATGAACAACATCACCCTGAAAATACCCTGAAAATCAGTTTTGCCTTGAAATAACAGTTGACCGTAATTTCACTGCAATTTCACGGTGTCTCTTCCTCTCAGATATTGGCAATAATGTTTACGGTGATTTGACAGAAAATTCACGGTACTCTCGAGAATTAATGAGCTGCCCCAAAACTGCCATGAGAAGTTCATGGTATTTTCACAGCATTTTCACGGCGAAGGAATCCCAAGAGTATTTCATGGCATTTTCACGGTGTTGTGTCGTCATGAAATTGCCGTGAACTATTTATTTCACGGTAAAACGGATTTTCAGGACATTTTCAGGGTAAAGTTATTCATAGTGTCAATGGCGATTTTCGAGGGAATAAAGTGGGGGGCTTGTGAAGTGGAACAAAACTCTTAAAAATGAACAGAACGAACTACATTTGTGGAAAAAAAAAAAAAATGTTTTGTTCTATTATACAAACACGTTTGTTAAGACTAATATTGCCCTTTATTTCTGTGTTCCTTTAAGACAAAAAATATGATTTTAATGAGGAGCCTCGTAGCCAAACTAAGGAGTTAATCCAGCCTAATCCATGTGGTCCTGTTGGATACACAAAGAAACATCAACCACAACTGAACTAATGCTATAATCCCTTGACAATAGCTATTGCTGGACAGCTGGACTCTTCTATTGTAGCGTTCAGAGAGTGTAAAACCAGTTTGAAACTGCCAAAAACGGGCGATAAATGGAGGTTGCGGGAAGATCTCCTCCTTACTGATTATTCCAATAATTGATGCCAATGGTGACACCGGTAAATTAGAGTGTACGACTGATAAATAAGAGTGTAATCCCATTCAGTTGCACTTCATGTATGTTGCCTTGTTTTACTCAAATAGCATTGTATACAAAAACAAATAAAGAAATAAAGAAAGAATAAAAACAAACAAACAAAAAATAAACAAACAAACAAATAAAACAAAACACAATGAGATGTCCACTTCACAAGTAGTTGACTAATTTGACCATATTCAGTCAGAATATAAAAATGGTTGAGAGACACCTTTTTACAAATACTCGTGCAGTAATAACAGAGCTTTCATGTTTCAATTGCAGGCAATCGTCAGTTGCGAGTGGTTGATTCAAAGAAATCGTGTCGTCTCTTGTCTTAACATCGGATAAGCAAATTGTGTTTTGCATATTGGCTGTAGTTTGTGCCGGCGCGTTAGGAAGCATTGAGGGTACAGGATTCTAGTCCAGAATGTTAAGTTAGATAAAATGTCACTGAAAGTAAACATAGGTTGGCTTTAGATTAAATTAAAAACATTTATCATTTTTCCGGGTGGAGGTTTTGCATTGTAGGTTTATAGAGATCACATCACTCCGTTAAGACTATATTTCGACTAATTTGGTTTCGTTGACCATTCACATTGGACATTAACAGTGTACAAATGTATGTTTTGTTCCAATTGGGGTAAAATACAATGCCAAAAAGAAATTAAATTTTAAGAAATGGTCGGAAATTGTCTTCAAAATAGTGAAAACACTGAGGGCGATACATCTTTAAAAAGAAAACAGTGGAAAATATTTATTATGCACTCGTTTCTCTCTGGCATAGGGAAAACCATGACACTATCAGAGCCAATATGTGTACAAATATGGTGTATAAATGATTGGTTTACGGTCAACTCACTTGCTACGTGCATTTCAATGAGCGCCTATTGTTAAATTGATGAGGCTGTCGCCGGCGAAATTGATATATTTCTTGTGCGTTTTGTTTTTCTCTCTCTCTCTAAAATAGGGGCAATTTTCTAATTTACCTACACTTGCAATACACTGGCTATATCACCTTGTTGCAATGAGTGATGTGTTTATTAAGGGTATGAACATAATGACAACAGTCTAATTTATATATTTGACTTTTTCAAACATTTTTCACTCATACTTGTTTTTATTTTATGTATTTATTTATCTATTTTGTTGGAAAATCATATCACATCTTAGTAGGTAATTAACAGAACGTGTTTATCTACATTTTGAAGATGCTCATTTGAACAATAAATAAATAAATAAACGCCCTTGATATAATACACATGAATTAACTTTTGTGTCTAGACCTAGTATAGTTTGGTGTGATTTATGTTCACCCACCCACCCACCCACACACCCACCCACCCACCCACACACCCACCCACCAAGCCTATGGACTATCCCCCCTGTCCAACACCCGCGGGTTATATCCCTCATGCCCCCGGGATTTACACCCGTGGCTAATACGACTTAATCATTTGGCGTATTATTTTCAGTCACTGAGTTAATCTAAAACCAACACTCTGATTCCATGCCCTGTTAATCTTGACGATATTGCCCCTTTAATTTGTTTCCACGGCATTTCCATGATCGTCACTCAAGGGCATCTTATTTGCGCATGCCCGCTAGATGCATTGTACATATCAATTTCAGTTTAATCTATAACGTTGATGCCAGTGCTGCGGAGTCGACTGAAGGTCTACATTGGTGACTTGAACAGCTTTTACAATGGCCTTTTTTGTAGGAATGCTCACAGTTCTGTCGCTTTTCCTACATGCGAATAATTCGGAAGGTAAACTCGATAGTTTCATTGTTTTCCTTAATTAGTTTAATGCACAGAAGTGCTTCGTCTATCTTCCATAGTCAGTCTTGTGCATACCAGCGAATTCGCAACAGTTGATAACTTAAATACAACAAGTTATGTTAAAAAGAAATAATATTGTTAATATTTCCTTTTAACATAACTTGATGTATTTGTGCTGTAATTACATTTGGATAAGTAAGGCTTATTATTTCATTAATCAAAATTGTAACATTTTGTCAAACTTTGTTTTTTATTTATTTATTTTAGGTATGGTCTGCTCTATAGGAAGAGAACCAGATTCCAACTCAAACAATATATACCGCTGGTTAATTCCAGTTGAGGATCCATGTCAGTGTACCGAGATTCAACCAGGTGGTATGAATACTCAGACACCATGCAGACACTTCAATGTGACCTACTATGACTCCTTTCTGATCAGCAGCGACCCCAAGGAGATTCGAAAATGGCTGCAATGTGGTAAGTAATTTCTGATTTATGTTATCACAATTATAGGTGTAACGCGTGCATCGATTATCGTGATACAAAACTGCCACGATACGCATCACGATGCTAAAGCTTGTATTGCGATACTGATGATTTTTGCATACTTAAAAAAATTCAGGCATCGGTGAATCGTTACACCTCTATTTGAAACCGACTGTATGTGTATGCATACCCCAAACACTTTTTTTAAATATAACTTTCAAACACACACAATCAAGGGCTGATCTAGAACCCTCCCCAAAAATGGGGAGGGACGGACCTGCGAGCAGGAATATATTTTTTAATTTTCTTTTTATTTAAAAAAAAAAAAAGATTTTATGCACTCCCTTATGCAATATCAGCATTTTCACATTTGCAGTTGTGAGTACTACCTCTTTTTTAAAATTTCCCCACCATTTAGACGACTATTTATTTATTTATTTATTGATTATTATTATTATTTCAGTTCTTTTAAGGGGAGGACGTGAACTCAACTTTATTTTTTTCTTTTCTTTTTATTTGTTGTGGGTGGCGCTTTTATAAAAAAATAAAATAAAAAAATAAGCATTTTCAGATTGCATTTTAGCTCACGATCCAGTTGTGAATAGTAACCTCTTTAATTTTCACAGAGGACTATTTATTTATTTATTTATTAATTAATTAATTAATTAATTTATTTATTTATTCCCTCCCTCCCCAGGTCACCGAGGCGTGGGTAGTCGCCGCCCCTCCTCGGCGGGACGTGGTGTCTTTTCACCGCCCACCCCGGTGGCCTGACCATTTCCCAACAGGGGCCTACAGGCAGTGGGCACGAGGTGCCCACATCCAGACGCCAGTGGGCCCCACTCCTCCTTCCCCTTCCTTCCCTTCCCTGAGTCCTCCCCTTCACCGCTTAATTATTTCTGATGCCTGCTAATTGCTATTTAATGTTTCAATTATTGTATTGATTGATTTAATTATAATTCCATTAATTGTACTGATTTAATTATAATTCTTTTAATTCTGTATATACTGTATTCTTCAAGGATTTTGAAATAAAGTTTCCTTGAAAAAGTAAAAAAAGTATTTATTTATTTATTTATTTATTTATTTATTTATTTATTTATTTATTTATTTATTTATTTATTTATTTATTTATTTATTTATTTATTTATTTATTTATTTATTTATTTATTTATTTATTTATTTATTTATTTATTTATTTATTTATTTATTTATTTATTTATTTATTTATGGTGCAGGTTACAGTAAACTTTGGAGCATCTTCAAGACTATCATCCACTTTGACCATCAATAAATCTTGGTTTATATAACTTAAGTGGCTGTTTTGAACAAATTATATTCGTTTAAAAAAAAATAGATTGATGCATTTAGGAATAACATCTATGCATGCTACAGTGAAACTCATCTAAGGCTGCAAAATTATTATCGAGAGAGGTGTGGTAATGAAACTATGGATCCCACAATATCTAATTAAATTTTACTTGAAGTTCTTTTCGGCCATTCAAGGCCAATCTACAATTATTACACTAATGCAGTGTATTAACCAGCTGATTACATTTTGGGAATCTGTATTACAAGTAAGACTAATTGCGGTGACACCATGTGGAATGTCAATTGAGTAGTAATTAGTTCTGAAAAGAACTGGAGGTACAACTTGTTGTACCTCCAGTTCTTTTCAGAACTAATTACTACTCAATTTAGATTCCACATGGTATCACCGCAATTAGTCTTACTTATCATCCTCACCATGCAAAGCTACAAGTTTTACCAATCTGTATTACAGTTAAACTAATTCAATTAGGCTTGAGAATCATACACGTTGTAATTGTTGAATTTTAAATATCCCCCTTGAATCTTGAGTATTAGGCATCACAGCATGTGTAGGGGGACTCTTACATGTCAGAACACCCTGTTATTGTTAAACTTCATCTAACCATGAAAGAATAAAGATACTAAACTTAATTTGCTTACATACATAAATTGATCAAGATGATGGTGATGGTGAAAAAGTGTTTTGCATGCATACATACAGAACCTGTGTATTATATAAAATACCCCATTATTTGAAACAAAAATCATCTGGCTATGAAAGCTATGAAAACTGAATTTTCGTACATGCATAGATAGGATAATTTTAAGATATAAAAGTTTAAGTTACATGGGTAGTGGTCCAGCTGGTCGACCATGCATTAGAAGATTTACAAAAAAAAAATTAAAAAAAATTACTATTGTTATTTTTTTTGGGTCTGCGAACCGATCTTTAGATCCCAGCCAAACCTCCACTGAAAGTATAATTGTTAATAAAAATAAAATATCAAAGCATTCTGACCACTCGTGAGGGCACCAGAAAGGCCCAAAAGTGGCAAAAAGTCACTTATGTTGGCTCAATTGTGAGTTTTGAAATAACTTAACAAGGAGATGTTATATACTCCTTTGATAGCAGATTGTAGCAGATTGCTTACAATTACCAATTTGAAGTAAAAATTAAAAAAACATTTTCACCCATTTCGTTCCTAATTAATTTGCCATAGTGACCAATCCCAAATTAAATTGGCATAGTATTGGCCACTTTGCCAAAATACAAAAATGGCCAGTTACAGCATTCGTCATTTGAATGCATGCTCTATCTCTAAAACTATATACGGAATACATGCGCGTGGATTAGATACAGTGATAGGTCTCTTACTGAATGTACTAATTGGCGGGAAAACTTAAATTGAAAAAAGTCAGATTGGTCACTATCATGGCAAATTATGGACGAATTGAGAGTTTTGAAAGACCCCTAATTTAACAAGGAAATGTTATATACTCCTTTTGATAGCAGATTATAGCAGATTGCTTGCAATTACCAGTTTGAAGTAAAAAAAAAAACATTTTCACCCAATTTCGAGATATAGTCCTCTGAAAGTGATAAAAAAAAATCACCGACACAACTTTGAGGGAGAAAAGGGGCGTGGCTACATTTTTCAGGAGCACAGAAACGACTTGGAATTGGGATCCGAGCAAAATTTAGTTATGTGTTCATTACTCCAAAGAGAAATCAGAAGAAAAAAAATATAAGCAAAATCTATTTAAAAAAATAATAATATTCAAAAACAACAAAATTGTAATCCGTCACTTCTATCTCAAAGTGTACATTTTTAATATCTTCAAAAGGTTCACCAAGTCCTACAGACTCTACGTACAACACGCACACCTTGGCTTCGTCCGAGTGCCAAAGAAATGACCAACATCTCTGCCAACCATGGGAACTGGAGGAAGCCTATCAGGTGGGTCATTTAGGCAAAATACCCACTGACACCGGTTTCTGGTATTCAGTGCCTGAAAGTAAGGTTGAGTTGAATTCGAGCGGGCTGACCTACTTTGATCTACCAGGGCCACTCATTACGGTGGAGATCTACGGCAAGGACGACCTTGTTGGGATGGCGGCTGCTTGCTCTGCCCTGGGAGCTCATCTCTGTACCCTGGTTGAGTTGAAAGAGGTATACTTGAGGGGATATCGTCAACCATATGCAGTTTGGATGTACTTCTCACTACCCAACCGCGATGTTCAACTTCTCAGTGATGGGTGTGGCAGCTACATAGGTGAAGAGTGTTACGAAGGCGTCGTGCCAAACACACCGAGACCAGACGATACCAGTCGTGTAAGCTGCTGTCCAGTTTTGAGTGTGGTGACCTCAGCTGGCATCTGCTGCCCCGGAAATCCTGGGTTGATAAACCCTAGGTACCCCATCATCACGACGGAGAGCTACGCTTTGAATGGCCGTATTGAGATGGAGGCTGCTTGCTCACTCCTGGATGCTAATCTCTGTACCCTGGCTGAGTTGAAAGAAGTATACTTGATGGGTTATCGTCAACCATCATTGGATACTTGGTATTACTTCTCACTACCCAACCGCGATGCTGAATTGTTCATTGACGGGTGTAGCGTCTACATAGGTGACGAGTGTTACGAAGGCGTCGTGGCAAACACCCCAAGACCACCCTCTACTGGTCTTGTATTTTGCTGCCCAGTTACATCTCAATGAGTTTGCTGAGCTGCCTAGAGGCAGCAATGACCACATGTAATAAGTGTGGTATTACTGCATTGGTTTAACAAGAAATAAATACTAGGAGCAGATCTAGAAGGAGTGTCTATGGATAGCCCAAAGGGAATAACAATAACTAAACAAATAGAACACAGATTAATTTGTCAATAATAAATTAATTTTATAATTTTATATTCGGTTGTTTATTTATTCGATTATTCGGTTGTTCGAGAATTTGTTTACTCGTTTAACTCAATGTTTGTTTGTTCGTTTGCTTGGATGTTTGCTTGTGTGTTTACTTGTTTAATTTAAATTCATTTGATGTTTTTATTTGTTGGTTTGTTTGTTAGTTTGTTTGTGTCATTGTCCATCTGTGTCTTAGTGTTCTTTTCTGTTGTTCTTCTAATGGTCCCCTAGACCTTGTTAGTTGCCCACCCTGGTGGGCCATGACCAATACCTGGCGGCTTATGAGTCCACACCTTAATTATTTTTGATTGATAGTTTACATTCATAACAGTCATGGTTGTTTTGCTTGGTCTTTGGATTGAATGTTTTGTTTACTATTTCATACATTATTACTACTTTTTTATTTGTTTCTAAATTTGTAATTACTTTCTGTACATATGTTTTTTCTCTCTTGACAATAAAGTAATCACTTGTAAAGTCAAACAAAAGTTGTACTTCTTTTCTTCATTTCTTCATTTGTTCTTGAAGTGAAGTTCGAGTTATAATATCAACTAGTATCGCTAATTTGTTTACTCGTTTAATTTAATTTCCTTTGAATGTTTGTTTGTTCGTTTGCTGGGATGTTTGTTTGTTCGTTTTCTATCGTTTGTGTCTCAGTTTCTTTATTTTTTCGTTTCTTCTTTACTTCGTTTGTTTGTTTGTTTGTATCTGCGTTTGATCTTACTTGCTGAAGTTCAAGTTATAATATCAACTATTATGGGTAAAAACCAACGGTTAATACCTTTTAGATCGACGATCGAGCGTTCAGTAGAATTGTTTTCAAGATCTATACAATTATATCGCACGCAAGTGTATATCTATATTTTACATCATATGTAAAAGTTAACAGCAAATACAGTATCATGAAGAAATGATAAACTGGGGAACCAATGTAATAATTTATTCGATTTTGTATTATGTGATCATCACTTTAAACAAATTTTCTGTCATGCATGAAAGAAGCACTGCGTATCATTCAGTTACGGTAGGCATACCCACTCGTGTCATAGCTATTTTAAATAAAAACCCGTTGTATATGCAAATGCTGGGTGACTGCCAATAAATTAAACGACAATATTTCGTGATATTTTTGTTTTCCAGTTGACTGACCACCGCGGCAGTTCGCTGTATCAATATCACCTGTATACACGAGATAGTTATAATTACGATATGCCGTGAAAAGGAAGCAGTTAATGGGTTATGGCTTCTGACTGGCACCCCAACCCGAGCAAAGATAGTTGACTATTTGGGAGGACGCCATCATAGGGCTGGATAGCTCAGGTGGTAGAGCGCTGGTACGGTAATTCAGAGGTCTCGGGTTCAAGACCCGGTTCAGTCAAATTTTCTTTGCTCAAATTAAAAAGTATGTTTTAATTTTATTAACTAATAGCTCACTGACCGCACATTATCAACTTTTTATCTTGTTTCCAATAACCTCAGGACATGGTACATGCATGGTCAGCGCGGGGTCCTAATAACAACACACTTAAAATAATAATATTAATGTAAAATATGAGGAATTAAACTTACCAATTGTGGAACTTAGTGAGTAATAACCCGTCGTTTCTTCAGTAAACTCCATTTCTTGGCAACTTTGTGGATGTCTATTTCACCTGTGAGGTCTTTCTCGCTGGCTAATAGCATGAGTCCCTCCAATCTAGAATCCGTCATTGTTGTCCGCAAACTATTCTTGACAAACTTGAGTCTGCTGAAGGTGCGCTCATTGGACGCCACTGTTACGGGTGCGGTAATCATAAGACGAATGGCTCGATTTGCTAATGGCAGGGCATCTTTATTGGCTTCATTTACCTCTCTAATCTTGCTGAAGTCAGTTATATCTTGAAGGCACAGTTCTGCCAGAACCTGAAGCTCTGCCTCAAGGGCTGAAGGGTCGGGGGTTTCGGTGGGAGGAAATAGAGTGGTAATTGCAGACGCCTGTGATGCATCGAAGGGGGGCTTGATACATGAGAACAGGGGCTTAACAGAATCTTGAAACTGGACTAAATGTTCCCTCATTCTGGAGATGTGGACATCTAGCACTTCCTTAAACTGTTGCCCATAGAATTGCTGTAGAGTGAGGTGAACACCTGCATGTTCATCAAGTCGGCTTGGTGCTTTTCTTCGACGATGATGACGGTTAAAATCTCCCTCTGGGTCCACTCCGAGCTGTTAGGCAAACTTGCAGGCTGCCTCAATCTGGTCTTCCATCAGTTTGTCATCTGATCTTATTTTATCAAAGATGCTCAGTGTTGCCTCAACAAGGTCAGCTGCATCAAGAATTTTGAGGTCAACCCGCTGGAGATGTTCCACAAGATGCTTAGATTTGTACATAGTGTTCTTCATGAACATCACGGCAGCTATGAAGTCCAAGTTAAGCATTCTTTTGTTCAGACCGAGTGCCTTGGTTTGGGTTTGTTTGTCTGCCTTGGGACTTGAGGCGATATCACCAAGGACAGCAACAATGATCTCAAATGACGTCCAGACTGCTTGGATGCTTTCCGCCCGTGCCGTCCATCTTGTTTTGACAGACTACGGAGCATGAGACAGTTTTCGATTGTGGTTATCTCATCTTGCAGTGGCTGGAATCGCTTTGTGCTTGAAGTGAAGAAGACGTACAATTCCTGAAGGATGTCAAACATATCACGAGTCAATGTGCTTGCATTACAGCTGTGTTCAACTACGGTATTGCAGCGGTGGGCTTGGCATGGTATGTACGGAATCTGTCGGCCAACAATGTCAGATAACATTTTCTGGGCACCATTGAACTTTCCGGACATAGCGGCAGCAAAATCGTACGACTGGAAACACAGTTTAGCTGTGTCCAATCCTGCTTTTTCCATGGTAGTAACAATTTCGTTAGCTTGGGCTTTACCAGTTTTGTCCAGAGATTTCTTCAATGCAAGAAGTCTTTCGACTGGTTGAGCAGACTCATTCACATACCTAACAACAACCGATATCCTGTCCGTATGTGACTCATCTGGTGTTGTATCTGCCATTACAGAAAAAAGTCCTGCTTCGTGGACCTCTCCAACCACTCTCTCGCGTATTTCTGTTTCCAGTAATGAAATAAATTCATTCTGGGACTGTGGGCTCAAATACGTCACATGATACGAGTTCATTCGTTTGTCACTTAGCCAACGTTTGAGGATGGGTACATGTCTGCTGAGAAGGTGAACTATCTGGTAAAAGTTGCCATCTTTTTCATCAGACCCTCTGAAAGGGAGTGCTTGTCGAGCCAATGTTTTAGTAACATCTAACAAAATAGATGCAACGTCACGATTGTATGCAAGATCATCAGCCTCCTGGAGCTGCGCCATCCTCTTAGCTTTGTCCAGCTGCACGTCGATGTGTCTTGTCTTCTGGATAAAACTGCAATAGCTGGAGAGGGAAGCTTTGTGACTTTCTGATGTGAAGTGTTTAGCCAGTTTAGCATGCTTGTCTTTGCCGGCACCTTTCATTTTATGCCATTTGTTTACACCTGTCTTCACCCACGCTGATTCTGCCTTTTCTTTTGATAGAGCATCAGTAAATAAACAGCATACGAAACAAAATGCCGCATCCTCTTTCACGCTATACTCTAAATGAGGATATTCATTGTACCACTTTGCTGAAAAACGACATTGTTTGCCCTGTGGCGTGTGGGGGTTAACTGGAAAACTGTGCAGTTTTGGTTGACAGGGACCAAGGTGGATCAAATATTCTCTCTGATTATCCTCGGTTACATCACCGCGCAATGCCGGATCATGTTCGACGGAAACGTTGGCACTATCCTCTGAGTCATGAACTTGAAGTTTAGCTGCCTTGATTGACTGCAGCACTTTACCGCTGGTTTCGAGGAAAGGTGAACTTTTTTCTTGCACTTCTGCTATGGTTTCTCTGGCCTCAGTCATCCAGGACTCTATGTGAGGCAATTCAGCTGTTTTCATGTCATTCATGAGTCGTTTGCAGTCATCCGTCAGTTGCACAATCCGCGACTGAACTGCAACGGATTCAGTCCATTCAACTGTGTCTGATTTACTTACACAATTAGAAGGCATACTCTCTTCGCGCCAAACATCTTCTTTGCCTGTCTGATGGGGAGGCATCGTAGTGTCACTTGCCAAGTCTCTACGTGGATTGTTTTCCTCAGTATGGACGGCCGTTGATGTAGATGAATATGTAGCTTCAGCAGATTCATGGCCGCTTGTTGGTTCAGCTGCCTCATCTGAAACAAAAAAACACAAACAAAACCCAAAACTGTAAAAGAGAGATCACGCTGCGAAAGATAGAATACACTAAATTAGCAAAAGGAATGTTTTAAAGAGTATTTGACCTACAGAAAATAGAGTACAAATACTTTATACAAATAAAATTGAATCCGTTTTGAGTGATAAGCTGGTCACACAAATTCAAAAATCCGACTTTGATATCCCCCCCCCCCCACCCCGCACGGTATTCTCCAAAAGAATATTATAAATATTCAATTTACCTATATTTTCCACAACTGAGCGCGTCTGGGGCTGTGAAGTGTCCACTGGCAACTGATTCTGGTGCTCTTCTCTTGATGGCAAATGGATTTGCGGGTGCGCCTTCATGCTGGATTCTTACCCTGCTTCCCATCGTGACATGCCTGCTCGTGACGCTTGCGGTAATCGTCGTCAAACACGGCATTGCATTCCATGCATTGGAGTTTTATTCTCTTCCTCTTTTTAGAGCTCATCCTTTGATCAATAGTAACTCAAAACTTGCGACAACCAAAAACTGTTTTGGATTGACGTCTGGTCTCGTGGAAAAATATAGTGAAACTGCAGACTGCAAAGCAAAATTACCGTGCCTTCCCGCAAAAAAATCTCAATTCCATACAGGGGTTATATCCGAAACGGAAATTGGAGCTGTTTCCGCGAATAAACGAGATGTATTACAAAATAAAAACAACTGATAAGAAACGGCTCGGCAAATCTTTACAGTGCTTTGAATTGAAGCCGACCTATTTCCGTTCGGCAAATCCTTAATTCTGAACACAAAGCTCCACGGGCCGGTTTGCCGAATGGCATTTTATTCTGAAATGTTACTACATTTGGTGCTTCATTTGCCGACTGAAGCTCGAAATGCCGACTGAAACAATTATTGTTGCTAAGCCCAACAAATAACGTGTTTTGAGAAGTTTTCCCGTGGATTTCTGAGTGTAGTGGATGGGCGCTGCTTAGGTTGTGCTAAGAAATTCATATGATGGGAATTTCGTTCTCGTTCCAATAACTGCGTATACATAGATGTATCATCTATTTCACTGGTTGGCAAAAACAAAAACAAAAAACTAAACAAAAAATAACGCATCACCTCAATGATTTTGAAGCCAACCGATGAACAGAATCCGGATAAATGTTGTTTGGCCTTTGCGTGGTGTTATTTTTCTTCCATTAAGCCCTCTTTGGACCCGGGTTCAAATCAAACGGCAGTTTCCCTGCTAGCTACAGTGCTATTATACCAAACATTTTTCTTTTTGCAAAAACTATATACAACACAATCTTGTGACCCTATTAGCCCGAAGACTTGTAAGACTTATCTGCTCGTATTTCTGGGCTGCAACAAACTCACCCCAGTCATGCGATCTGTTGGCCACCCAGGAATGTAAGAACAACCGACACAACAAGAGTCGCCCTAATCCGTACATTACACCCAAGGCAACCTAAACTGCCATCTATCCTGATACATATCCTTCACTCTTCTATTTGAAATATTAATCAAAAACAAAATCAGCATATCGGATGAAAACAAAAGTAAGTTAAATATCATAATTCGGACAACTATTTTGCGTTGCAGAAAGTACCAAAAGTAATGAGTAAAAAGTAAAACATTTATAACTTCTTCAACTAGGACTTGTCCAATGTTTGTTTTCATTTCATAGATAGGCCCCAGTTAATGTGTAATTTGGCCTCAGAACATTTATGTCAAATTCATCAACAGAGGGCGTTTACTAGCAGCTAACTATTATGCATATATTACCACGAATTTGAGATACGGGCGTTACGGATCGCACTAAGGCGAGCGGACCCATTAGGGCCCATTGAACAATTGTTAAACTATTGGCCCAAAATATTCATTGAGGTTGCTTCATTCGTTTACCAGATTTGAAAACAATGGTTCTGCTTGGAACAGCTTCTGGAAGCAGACAAAAGAAGTGATAACTGGCAGTCCTAATACCTACACAACAGCCAATGTAGTCTGGAACATCCACTATTAATCCTTCACTAATCCTCCCTACACAATAGGCAGTAATCCCTTAATTAATAGCCCTTTTGTCTGACCCAGGAGGGCCAGTTTAGCTAGGTGCATTCAAGCATTGACAAAACTCTCTTCTCAATCATTCGACCATTGAATCGACTTTCCATAGTTTAACGATTGCTCAATGGGCCCTAATGCGACCGCTTACCTAACTGCCTTTTTATACAGTAAGGATTGAGCATTATCTTATAATTATCAGCTAATTAAAAAAGGTACTTCCACTAAGGAAGTCGAGTGACATGGTATCCTAGTGGTTTCAATGTACGTGATACCGAGATAGAGACAACTTAAAACAAAATAATTCAAATTAAAAAAAATAATTCAAAAGCAAAGTCTTTCTGCGTAATTGTAATTCACGGCTGTAGAAGGTTCTTTGTAGAACTTGTAGCCTTGCATGGTGAGGAGGATAAGTAAGAGTAATTGCGGTGACACCATGTGAAATGCTCAATTGAGTAGTAATTAGTTCTGAAAAGAACTGGAGGTACAACTCGACGTTTCGATCAGTATGCTCAGATCGTCCTCAGGAGAATGCTGGACTCTGGAAAATCGTTGTGCATTCTCTTTCTGGTCATTTTGTAGTTAGGGTGGCAACATGGTGTTGTGTGGCTTTATCAACACTGTGTTTACACGCATTCACGAAATTATTTTATTTATTATTATACACCTTGCAAACCAAGGATTCCTCAAAAGCGCATACAGCACAAATCAGCTTTCTGATTATCTTCAAATTTAACTATTCTGGAAATGTAATAGATGCCTAGATGCTGGATGCATGTTGAAGCATACTCTGTTTTTTATCAGTTTTTAATAAACGGCCCTCTCACATTAAATACAAAACCTTCCTGATGTCGCCTTTTTGTTCCCAGTGAATCAAACATAACTTCTTGACGTCTCGGTCTCGATCTGAGACACAAACGTCTGGACCTTCTCAGACCGAAAACTGTGGTCAAAGCGCCTTCCAGATGTGATATTGATGACATCGCATTATTGCATGTGCTTCAGGCCTCATCTGATATATCTTGTTGCACTTTACATTCTTATACCGAAGATTAATAAATAAAAACTGGTGTCAGATAGGGGAGATCATATCCTCCAATGTATGGCTTATAACGTCACCTAGTAACGATTTTTTTTTGTTTAAAGCATAATTATCTTATTCAGTATCGTTGGCGACAGATAGTGCCATCCAATATGTAAACATTCCATTTTGTTTCATTTATTGATTTCACAGGTAGAAAAACAAATAAACACAAGATTACATTAAATTAACAGAAATAGAAACAAAGGTAGCACTCCTGTAGGATTATTAAAAAAAAAGTAAACTAAATTACTGTCGAGTTGATCTCCTGATGCTACCACTTAAGAAGCAAACAAACATTGAATCACACAAAGAACGATAAACAACATGGCTTTAGGCACACTTTGAGATTTAAAAACAATATTAAAATAAAAATATAATTTTTAAGTTTATACTACACAGTTTGAGTTAGGGCATCTCCTAGGCCAGAGACTAATAAATGTTTTCTTAGTGAATTAATAAATATAGATAAACCATAAATATCTGTGTCTTTAACATCTGCTGGTAGCACTTCCCATAATCTTGGAAATGTATATAAAAACAAATAATAAATAAAGAAAATGATGAGCAGCATGGGACCTTGCCATTTGATGAGAAAACTTAACAACTTCAGTGTGTCTACGATTAACATTTAAGTCATTGTTGATGACTTCACACATAAGTTCACGTTGAAAGGCTTCAAATTATACGAAGTAAGTTGAATACAAACCAACTGTATGCCTTATTTTGCTTAAGTAATATTACAAAATTAAACTGTTTGACTAATTCGTTATACAATTTAATAGTAAGCATTCTCAAGAGGAACAAGCAGATAGACATAATTCTAATAGACATTTAAAAACTTACTGTATCAAAAGGTCCAGTGAAATGCAATTCTAATTAGATACATATTTTTTTGAAAACATCTATGCTTCTGGACAGTTTGAATAAAATCACATATATTTATAAACCTCCTTCGTAACAGTTAAATTGTGGTTGAGGAAGCAATTATGTGACGTCACTTATATTACTGCTAGAAAGCGCTATGACCAACTCTCCAAATGTACGCCTTTGATTGAGAGTGAGCGATACTGCCCTCTATCAGTATATTTTAACGGGTGGGTGGATCGATAAGCTCGTGTGACGTTATCAAGAAGATATATTTGTGTTTGATGTCAATATGATTCATACAGCGTTCGCTGGAGGATGGTATAGTATTTTGGTGCAAGCATCATTCGTAAACATCCTCATCATCTCACATCATCACCTGTGGTTTCACTTTTCAAGTTTCAAAGGAATCATTCACCACAAAAGAAATGTTTCGCGTTCTCTTTTTGGTGATCATTCATTGCCTGTTGGCCGAGACTGTCAGGTCCTGTCAAAATGCGGCCGTTGGTATCTCGCGTAGCCTGCATTTCAGTGGTAGGGCCGACCTGTCCCTGCTTGGTCATGGATACCGCAACTTGACGAGAATTTCGATGGCCAGATGCGGCATGTTGTGTCTATCTAATACACGCTGTTTCTCGTTCAACTACTCGGACCGGGACAAGCTTTGTGAGCTGAACGAGGCTTCGGCATCGCAGTTCCCACAGGCTCTCGTTGAGAAGAATGACACCTACTATTACGAACCAGAGAAGGTATTTCTTTTTCTTTTACTTTTTGTAATTCGTTTGTAAATATACGTTCCGTCTTTTGAGCAGTATGTCCATCTATGCTATGAAACGATGTCCAATTTCAGCCAAAATTGCCGGAGCTATTGGTATTCTGCCACGCTGTATTTGAATTCGACCTATGAACACTTTAAATTACCTGAATTCTCAAGGCTCTTTAATGCAATGTTACTTTTTTATGCAAATCGCCCCACACAAGGCCAATGGCCACTCCAAGGTGGGGGCTACTAAGTCATTGAGATGTTACAACGACTCCACACTGGAGAAACCAGCCCCCCGCACCGAAACAAGACAAGTTAATAACCAGCCTCTACACGGTGCGAATAGGACTGGGAGGGGTAACTAGTCCAGAACAAGGCAGTTGTTAAACTGCCTCTGCCCCTATAAGCAATATTATGGTTAAGTGTCTTGCTCAAGGACACATGTGTCACGGCCGGGATTCGAACCCACATTCTGCTGCTAACACCAGAACTTGAGTCCGGTAAGCTAGACTGGGGCAAGTAACTGTTTATAGCTTATCCAATTACCCCAGCATCAAGGGGAACAACATGTACCAATAATTATTCGCGCGTGGTGCATGTCACTGATATGCACAGACAGCCGGTCTTTATACCGGCCATTAATAATAATAATCAAACACAACAACCAACTCTGCCCTCACAGGTACCCATTTACTCTGGAGAGAAGCAATTATGATAAAGTGTCTTGCTCGAAGACACAAGCACCACGTTCGCGGTCTGGATTCGAACCCACATTCTGACGACTCAACCATCAGAACACAAATCCGATGCACTAAACCGCTCGGCTATGGCACTCCACAATACAATAATACATCCCAATTTGATTCGTCCAATTGTCTATCGGTCTTGGGAGTTTGTGAATTCAGAATAAACTGTACCAGAGTCATAGCACTCACCGACTCACTCACCGACTCACTCAGTTTGTCTATCAGTATGTGAATTCAGAATAAACGGTACCAGAGTCATAGCACTCACCGACTCACTCAGTTTGTGAGTTCAGAATAAACGGTACCAGAGTCTTAGCACTCACCGACTCACTCACCGACTCACTCAGTTTGTGAGTGCAGAATAAACGGTAGCAAGGCCATAGCACTCGCTCACTCGCTCACTCACTCAAGCACTCAGGCACTCAGGCACTCACTTACTTTAGCCAATTTGCCATCTGAATTTAGCGGCAGATACAAAACTTAAAAACTGAACATCTTCAAAATCGCTGGACAAGGGGTGGTTACTTTTGATGCGGCTAAGTGAACAATCCGTCCCTAATTTGCCATAGTGACCAATCCGACCTTTTTCAATTTTAAGTTTTCCCGCCCATTAGTACATTCAGGAAGAGACCTACCATTGTATCTAATCCACATGCATGTATTCCTTATAGTTTTGGAGATAGAGCATGCATTCAAATGACGAATGCTCTAACTGTTTTTTTTTGTAATTTGGCAAAGTGACCAATACCGCGTTGGTCACTATGCCAAATTAATTCAGGATTAGTCACTATGGCAAATTAGGGACGAATCATCCAACGAGGCTCCTCGGGCACAACAAACACAAGCCCACTTCGATGGTTTGATTTGGTTGTTTATTTGCCGACTTTTTGTAATTCGTTTGTAAATATACGTTCCGTCTTTTGAGCAGTATGTCCATCTATGCTATGAAACGATGTCCAATTTCAGCCAAAATTGCCGGAGCTATTGGTATTCTGCCACGCTGTATTTGAATTCGACCTATGAACACTTTAAATTACCTGAATTCTCAAGGCTCTTTAATGCAATGTTACTTTTTTATGCAAATCGCCCCACACAAGGCCAATGGCCACTCCAAGGTGGGGGCTACTAAGTCATTGAGATGTTACAACGACTCCACACTGGAGAAACCAGCCCCTCGCACCGAAACAAGACAAGTTAATAACCAGCCTCTACACGGTGCGAATAGGACTGGGAGGGGTAACTAGTCCAGAATAAGGCAGTTGTTAAACTGCCTCTGCCCCTATAGGCAATATTATGGTTAAGTGTCTTGCTCAAGGACACATGTGTCACGGCCGGGATTCGAACCCACATTCTGCTGCTAACACCAGAACTTGAGTCCGGTAAGCTAGACTGGGGCAAGTAACTGTTTATAGCTTATCCAATTACCCCAGCATCAAGGGGAACAACATGTACCAATAATTATTCCCGCGTGGTGCATGTCACTGATATGCACAGACAGCCGGTCTTTATACCGGCCATTAATAATAATAATCAAACACAACAACCAACTCTGCCCTCACAGGTACCCATTTACTCTGGAGAGAAGCAATTATGATAAAGTGTCTTGCTCGAAGACACAAGCACCACGTTCGCGGTCTGGATTCGAACCCACATTCTGACGACTCAACCATCAGAACACAAATCCGATGCACTAAACCGCTCGGCTATGGCACTCCACAATACAATAATACATCCCAATTTGATTCGTCCAATTGTCTATCGGTCTTGGGAGTTTGTGAATTCAGAATAAACTGTACCAGAGTCATAGCACTCACCGACTCACTCACCGACTCACTCAGTTTGTCTATCAGTATGTGAATTCAGAATAAACGGTACCAGAGTCTTTGCACTCACCGACTCACTCAGTTTGTGAATTCAGAATAAACGGTACCAGAGTCTTAGCACTCACCGACTCACTCACCGACTCACTCACCGACTCACTCACCGACTCACTCAGTTTGTGAGTGCAGAATAACCGGTAGCAAGGCCATAGCACTCGCTCACTCGCTCACTCACTCAAGCACTCAGGCACTCAGGCACTCACTTACTTTAGCCAATTTGCCATCTGAATTTAGCGGCAGATACAAAACTTAAAAACTGAACATCTTCAAAATCGCTGGACAAGGGGTGGTTACTTTTGATGCGGCTAAGTGAACAATACGTCCCTAATTTGCCATAGTGACTAATCCGACCTTTTTCAATTTTAAGTTTTCCCGCCCATTAGTACATTCAGGAAGAGACCTAGCATTGTATCTACTCCACATGCATGTATTCATTATAGTTTTGGAGATAGAGCATGCATTCAAATGACGAATGCTGTAACTGGCTATTTTTGTACTTTGGCAAAGTGACCAATACCGCATTGGTCACTATGCCAACTTAATTCAGGATTAGTCACTATGGCAAATTAGGGACGAATCATCCAACGAGGCTCCTCGGGCACAACAAACACAAGCCCACTTTGATGGTTTGATTTTGTTGTTTATTTGCCGACTAGGGGGTGTGTCCGCCACCCCCCCAATCCTCCCACCCGTTGGCTGCGGCTCTGATTGCCACTTTTCCCTCTCATTGTGTATACTTTATTTATATCATCGATAAAGTGCATTATCCTTTACTCACTGTACATAAATTACGTAAAAAGGGTGTACATATCGCAATTAATCAAAAGTTCTTTACGTCTGACATGTCAAAATTTTTGATCATGAATACATGAATACAAATTTATCATTACCGGCAACGGCCGGTGATCCATTGAAATTGATCGTCACTGGCCGGTGATCCATTGAAATTGATCGTCACTGGCCGGTGATCCATTGAAATTGATCGTCACTGGCCGGTGAGCCATTCAAATTGATCGTCACTGGCCGGTGATCCATTGAAATTGATCGTCACTGGCCGGTGATCCATTGAAATTGATCGTCACTGGCCGGTGATCCATTGAAATTGATCGTCACTGGCCGGTGATCCATTGAAATTGATCGTCACTGGCCGGTGATCCATTGAAATTGATCGTCACTGGCCGGTGATCCATTGAAATTGATCGTCACTGGCCGGTGATCCATTCAAATTGATCGTCACTGGCCGGTGATCCATTGAAATTGATCGTCACTGGCCGTTAATGACACAAAGAAATAAGCTGAAACTTTCACAGGTTGGTGTCTACACACTTTTTTTGATTATAGAGTATGGTTTTATTTACATACGCTGCTGACTCGGATAGTCAATTATAACAATCAAAGGATCCAATTTTTCGATGGTCCGCAGATAAAAATGCCCCTCTCCTTAGTACTGTAGTCTGCTGGGTTAGTCAGTATTAATAACACTGCAATGAACCTTAGTCATTTTTGTTTATCTTTCACTTGGGCATATTTAACTCATTTTCAATTATGCTAGCATCGTGAAATTGACAATTGTTGACCACCAATTGTTGGGAACCTAATACATGAATTACTTAAAAATCAAGTGGACCAGTGAAAATGGATGCGGCATAGCTACAAACCTATGGAGTGCCATGGTTGAGCTAATTTGGGCTAATGGTCGAGCGGTTTAATTAAGTGCATCGGATTTTTGTTCTGATGGCTGAGTCGTCAGAATGTGGGTTCGAATCCCAACCGCGACCACGGTGCTTGTGTCCTTGAGCAAGACACTTTACCATAATTGCTTCTCTCCACCCAGGGGTAAATGAGTACCTGTGAGGGCAGAGTTGGTTGTTGTGTTTGATTAGCCCTATATGCGCTGTAATGGCAGCAATTGAGCTGTATACTCGCCAGGGAGCTGAGATGGTTTCAGGATGGTTTATGAGCCTGATGAGCAGGGGTAATAATATAATGCGCCTTGAGCACCAGTTTGGTGGATACGTGCGCTATATAAGTCCACATTGTTGTTGTTGTTGTTGTTTTTAAACCAACATCATTATGATCTGTTTTGTTTTGCAGCCGAGAGACGTTAAGCAGCTGTGTGACAATGGAGGTATGTACATATATTTATATTAGTTAGAGCTTAATTAAGTATTAACCTACACAAAACAAGACACTATCTGAAGGACATGGAGACTATTAAACGAACAGATACAATTAAGTTTAATATATGTGTGTATTATCTTATGTTAATGATATACGCTTATTAACATATCATTCAAGCACATGCATTAGAGGAGGTGTTTTTTTTACATTGTTTTCTGAGAAACTATTGTTAAATCCTTGCCAAACCTCCAATGAGGTATGATTAGTCCATCCTTGTATACGGGTAGACATACATACCTAGTTAGTATTCATATAAAATATAAAAGCAATCTGACCACGTCGGCTCAATTGTGAGTTTGAAGGACCCCTAAGGGACCGTTGCCAATCTCGCCCGCAAAAACCACTGGGTCATTCTCCCAGTATTATCGTGAGACTCGCCAGGAAAGCAGTGATGAAGCTACAGTCCTAAAAAAAACTGCCATTGTTAACTTCCTAATCCATTGACAAAAGAGTGTTCATGTGGGGTTTAGACATTTTGAATTGCCAATTAAGCCTTTCCATTGTGTTAATCGATTAAGGTCTGGCCATGCCCAGCAAGACAAAGCGGTTACATCAGACTATAATGTGGCCAGCTTCTTCTATTGTTGAGGTTTTTCTAAAGGTCTGGTAGGAGACTTGGAGTAAAACAAATAGTGAGGGCGAGAATTTTTGCGGGTGAAAATTTAGATTGTTCCGGGTGGAGTTAGTGGGCGAGATTGGCTAAGGTCCCTAACTTGAAAAGGAGATGTTATATACTACTATTGTCAGCAGATTGTAGCAGAATGGGTGTAATTCACTCTGTGTACCAATTTGAAGCAAATATATTCAACCAATTTTGAAATATAGGCTCAAAATGCTAAATAAATATCACCGACGCAACCTGGATAGAAAAAAGACAGGCATGACTATATTTTTCAGGGGCCCCAGAAATTACTTGAAATTGGGAGCAAAATATGTTGTGTGTTTATTACTCCCAAAGAGAAATCAGCCAGACAAAAAATAACTGGAGCTCAAGTGTTTGTTGGAACAAACACACGGTCTTTGTGTGAACTTCCGATTCAATCAAATTATCATCGATGTTGTTAATATCATATTTTGCAAAGGTGTATCATCTTTTATAATATTTAACAATATCAATGACATATCAATTTTGCGTTAGAATATGTTGAATTTGAACTTCCTGTTTGGACCAGAAGTAAAGGTCAGATCAGGTGATTTGAAGGTCATATATATGACCTCCTCATGATCATGAAAAAATAACGTTAGTACCTGCTTTGGTTCAGTTTCTGAGACTGGAAAATAATCCCTTTTCAAAACGGCTGCTAGGGAGTGCTGTGAACTTTGATAACGTCATCAAACATTTTTTTTTTAAGATAAGAGGTCACTTTATTCACAAACGTCATATTCAAATTTCTGTATGTTTTTTTTCTGATAGAAAGTTATTATTTCTCTAAACCTGTCGCCAGATGTGAAATGTGGATAGTAATTTCATTCAAATACTGTCAAAGCCGAGTATGTCACTGACGAATTAAATGGTTTTAGACAACTTGACATATTGTAATGACCCTTTTTAAAAATCCACATAATTGTAACCCGTCAGTTCTATCTCACATTTTCAATATCTTCAAAAGGTTCACCAAGTCCTACAGACTCCACGTACCACACGCACACCTTGGCTTCGTCCGAGTGCCAAAGGAATGACCAACATCTCTGCCAACGATGGGAACTGGATGAGGCCTATCAGGCGGGTCATTTAGGCAAAATACCCACTGACACCGGTTTCTGGTATTCAGTGCCTGAAAGTCAGGTTGAGTTGAATTCGAGCGGTCTGACCTACTTGGATCTACCAGGTCCACTCATCACGGCGGAGAGCTACGGTAAGGACGACCTTGTTGGGATGGCGGCTGCTTGCTCTGCCCTGGGAGCTCATCTCTGTACCCTGGCTGAGTTGAAAGAGGCATACTTGAGGGGATATCGTAAATCATATGCACTTTGGATGTACTTCTCAATACCCAACCGCGATGTTCAACTTTTCAGTGATGGATGTGGCGGCTACACAGGTGAAGAGTGTTACGAAGGCGTCGTGCCAAACACACCGAGACCAAATCCTACCGCTCGTGTAAGCTGCTGTCCAGTTTTGAGTGTGGTGACCTCAGCTGGCATCTGCTGCCCCGGAAATCCTGGGTTGATAAACCCTCGATACCCCATCATCACGACGGAGAGCTACGCTTTGAATGACCGTGTTGAGATGGAGGCTGCTTGCTCACTCCTGGATGCTCATCTCTGTAACCTGGCTGAGTTGAAAGAAGTATACTTGATGGGTTACCGTCAACCACCATCGGATACTTGGTATTACTTCTCACAACCAAACCGCGTTGTTCAACTGTACATTGACAGGTGTAGCGTCTACATAGGTGACGAGTGTTACGAAGGCGTCGTGGCAAACACCCCAAGACCAAATCCTACTGGTCAAGTATTCTGCTGCCCAGTGACATCTCAATGAATTTGCTGAGCTGCCTGGAGGCACCGAAGACCTCATGTAATAAGTGTGGCATTACTACATTGGTTTAAAAATAAATAAATATTAGTGGCATATTTAGAAGGAGTGTCTAGGGATAGCCCAAAGGGAATAACAATAACTATAGAATACAAATTTGTTAATTTGTCAATAATAAATTAATTCTTTAATTTATTCTTTTGTTCGTTTATTCGGTTGTTTATTTATTCGATTATTTTATTGCTCGCGAATTTGTTTACTCGTTTAATTCAATGTTTGTTTGTCCATTTGCTTGGATGTTTGTTTGTTTGTTTGTTTACTCGTTTCATTTAAATTCGTTTAATTCAATATTTGTTTGTTTGCTGGGATGTTTTTGTTTGTTAGTTTGTTTGTTTCATTATCCATCTGTGTCTTAGTTTATTATTTTCTGTTTTGTTCTTCTAATGGTCCCCTAGACCTTGGTGGGCCATGACCAATACCTGGCGGCTTGTGAGCCCATACCTTATTTATTTGTGATTGATAGTTTACCATCACAAATGTCATGGTTGTATTGCTTGTTCTTTGGATTGAATATTTTGTTTACTATTTCATACATTATTACTGCTTTTGTTATTCGTTTCTAAATTTGTAATTACTTTCTGTATTTTTTTTCTCTTGCCAATAATCACTTGTAAAGTCCAAAACCGTTTTTACTTGTTTTCTTCATTTATTCATTTGTTCTTGAAGTGAAGTTCGAGTTATAATATCAACTAGTATCGCTAATTTGTTTACTCGTTTAATTTAATTTCCTTTTAATGTTTGTTTGTTCGTTTGCTGGAATGTTTGTTTATTCGTTTATATTTCTATAGTTTCTATCTCGCATGAAGACGATCAGAGCATACTGATGGAAACGAGTTGTAACCACCAGTTCTTTTCAGAATTAATTACCACTCAATAAAAAATTCCACATTGTGGCACCGCAATTCGTCTTACTTATTTTGTCTTTCTTACATTATTGTTTGGTAATAGGCCTATAGGAGTTTTGTTTTTTTACCTGGCCCAGTCATAACTGTAAGGATTTCCTCAACTACTTGAGGTATTTGAAGGTTAAACAAATGTTCAGTTTTAAAATGCTGTTCTTCTCAGTTCAGGTTAAGCCTCAATTCTTCGCTAGAAGGGCAACAGCTAGAAGATTGACCGTTCATAATGGCCGCGACACTACATGTATGCACATACTTGCACAATGACTTGTACGAAGCTGTCATCGCTTGGCGTATAAATTATGCATAATGTATTGTACACGACTTCAGTACCGTGAAACTGTACGTGTTTGAACGCGTACTGTAAATCACTAGCTGCATGCCGAGTACACGCGGATATCTCACCCACAATCGATTCACGCATAATATTAACTATGTCTTAACTAATGAGCAGTGGCGTAGCCACGGTGGCCTGGGAGGGGGGGGGCACGTGTCCCTCATGAATTTCCAGTGCCTCCCATGAATTTCCAGTGCCTCCCCTCCCAGGTGCCCCCACGAAAAATCCCGATAGTGCCCGCAAAAATTGCTCAACAATCGTTTACCTAGAACCGCCTCAATCAGTTGACGAAACTCCCACTGCTTTGAAATTGTTCGCCTTCCTGTTCTCCATCTTGAATTTCACGTTGAATGAATCACAGAGTGATTTTATGTAAAATAAAATCACTACATTTAAACACTTTCATTGTAAAATTGAACTCAACAACTGTAAAATTTCTTTATAACACAGGTAAAACTTACACAACTCTGGTCAAGTTTAATTTTTACTCTGGAGTCATGTATTTTTACGTTTACAAAATAGATTTGTATTATTTATGGAGTGCCATGGCCGAGCGGTTTAGTGCATCGGATTTGGGTTCTGATGGCCGAGTCGTCAAAATGTGGGTTTGAATCCTAACCGCGACCATGGTGCTTGTGTCCTTGAGCAAGACACTTTGCCATAATTGCTTCTCTCCACCCAGGGGTAAATGGCTACCTGTGAGGGCAGAGTTGGTTATTGTGTTTGATTAGCCCTATCTGCGTTGCAATGGCAGCAATTGAGCTGTATACTCCGCAGGGAGCTGAGATGGTTTCAGGAATGATTTAAGAGCCTGATGAGCAGGGGTATATAATGCGCCTTGAGCACCAGTTTGGTGGATACGTGCGCTATATAAGTCCACATTGTTGTTGTTGTTGTTGTTGTTGTGCCTTCAGCACCATTTTGGTGGATACGTGCGTCATATTATTATTATTGTTATTATTATTATTATTATTAATTATTATTTATTATTATTTATTATTAATTATTATTATTAATTAATTATTATTAATTAATTATTATTAATTAATTATTATTAATTAATTATTAATTATTAATTATTAATTATTAATTATTAATTATTGATTATTAATTATTAATTATTAATTATTAATTATTAATTATTGATTATTAATTATTAATTATTAATTATTAATTTATTTATATATTTATTATTAATTTATTTATATATTTATTATTATTATCATTAATTATTATTATTATTATTATTATTATTGTCGTCGTCGTCGTCGTCGTCGTCGTCGTCGTCGTCGTCGTCGTCGTCGTCGTCGTCGTCGTCGTCGTCGTCGTCGTCGTCGTCGTCGTTGTCGTCGTCGTCGTCGTTGTTGTTGTTGTTGTTGTTGTTGTTGTTGTTATTGTTATTATTATTATAGTAGTTTTGTAAAAATATTCAAGGGTGGCCACGGACGCCCCCCTCTTTTTTTTGGGGGGGGGGGCGATTTTGTCAAAAGTTTGAAGGGGGCCATGGACCCCTTTTTGATACATTTGATTTTATTCAAAGACATACTTTTAAAAAATCATTTAAGTGTTTGGGGCATACATACATGTACATACCCATACAGCACCTATACTATACAGTGTATAGTATAGTATAGGCCTACCGTATATTATGCATAATACACGTCTGACCATAATGGAGAAAAGATTAGATGCCGAGCTGAATTTCTTACATAAATTATATAGATATAGGATACAATATTTTAAGATGTAAAATTTTCAGTTACATGGGCAGTGGCTCACCTAGTCAACCATCCATTAGACGGACGTGTTTTTTGTTCTTTACTCCCACAGAGGTATGTTGGGGAAAAATCATCAATATCTGAGTCAGTCACTGACAAATCTTCAAAAAATAGGTGGCATGGAATAACCCATGTATACATTGGAATCTATATTCATGTCCATGGGTTACATTCAACTAATATTACTGTGCAAAAGCTTGCCCCAAATTAAACAGTGTGTCTAGCCTGGGCAACACGAATTTACATTTTCAGTGTATCAAATGCTTATTTTGAAACCATCAAGCCTCGTCAGTCAAATTCAATTAAAAACTGTATTGTCATTCGTCGTGTTATGATCACAACTAATTGGTTTCGCATCACAGAATACAAATTGATTGTTGCCATACATGTCAACGACGAGGATGACGGTGCACCATCCATTGCATCCTTATAACCTGAATACTTTGTTGCACAACGTGTTTATTTGTTATTTGGAGATAATTCCCAATGGTTGTTCACAATTGCATTTGCGTCGAGAATCAGGAACAAATTTGTATCAACCATTAGGCCCACAAAAAAAGATGTTGAGTTGCCCTCCACCGACCGACCCAAAAGTGCTGAAATCTCGGGTCGGTTTTTTTTTTGTTTTTTTTGTTTTTTTTCCCCCGTCATTCATAGGCCTATTTATTAATGAAACTTACCAATTTTCTTTGTATAAAACATAATACGTTTGATTTGTGAAATTTTCCACTTTTGTAACCGGTAAATTTACCGGTACCCAAGACTGTACATGTTTTCAAATCGAATGCCCCCGGCCCTCACATGGTGCACTGCCATGGTGCACTGCGATTGTGACTCAAATCTACACATTTTCCAATCGAATGGCCCTCACACGTTGTGCACTGGCTCCCCGCACTGTACGTGTGTCAACGATTGCGACTCGATCTACATGTTTTCAAATCGAATGGCCACTCACATGTTGTATGTTGAGCATTGCACGCAATATGGATGAATTTGTTGTGTCAATCACAGCGAAAAGTACAACAAAAATGCTTGGGATACTTTTATTCTGAAGCAAAATTCCTTGCTGATAGGTATACAAATGAAAAACATAGTATGTGGTTTCAGTTCCAATGCATTTCAATCTTAAAATGAAGTCAAGGAGAAAAATCAATAAATAAATAAAAAAATCCCGACCGACCGACCCCTTCAAATATTTTCACTGGAGGGCAACTCAACAATTTTTTTTTTTTGGCCTTATCAGATATGTCTTTCTATATTAATACATGCATATTCGCCCTGAACTAGGCTAATATAAAAGCCACTCAAGGTACAGGGCTACAATAAAATAAAAATATAAGTAAATAGACTCAGAGGAGCTGAATGTTGGAATTGAGATTCTTCTTGACACAGGATAGATCGTAGGATGAAAGGAAACAATGTCTGTTCCTCTTCAATCCATTGTAAATTGTTTACAGGAATAACACTTCTATGAAATTGCTGTATGAAGTCAAATAACAGTATGGTGTTAAAAATTGCATTTGCGTCGAGAATCATGAACAACTTAATATCAACCATAGACAAATTATATGTCTATCAACATTCCTCTTTAAGGTTTGCTACTCTTAAATCAATTGTAAATTGTTTACAGGAATAAGACTTCTATGAAATTGCTCTGTAAAGGCTCCCCCCCCCCCTCCATTCATATAACAATATTATGTTATGTTTGGTCAAAATATTAATTAATTGCGCACTTCCACGTCAACAGTATTGTAACCAAACATATGCCGTCGTTTATTTTTGTTTTTTTTCACATGAAAGTAATTATTTTCCTATTTCTTCCTTCGAACAGTAATGGCAGTAATTTATCATTAAAGGTTGTATGGCTTGTATCACTAAATAATGCAGGCTGCTGGTGACTCAACCTTGTGCTGCCAACATAATTTGAAGAACAAAATGCAAAGCTTTCGTTTCATCATAAAGTCTCTCATATTGGTGCGGTTCATTTGAAGCGACTAATTGGTTTTCAAACGGATTAGTTGCTGTCATTAGTCATATGATGTTTACTATGGTCTACGCGTAATTATCTGTTAAGAGGAAAAATGTGAAGAAGAGAATATTTATTGTTGTTGAACATGCCTTGACCACGGGAACTTGTCCCCCTCCTCCTGCCCCTGTAGTTACGCCCCCTGTCTAGAGGGAATTCCTAGTGTCTCCCTCCTCCTGCCCCATGTAGTTACGCCTCTGTTTAGATGGAATTCCTAGTGTCTCCCTCCTCCTGCCCCCTGTAGTTACGCCCCTGTTTAGAGGGAATTCCTAGTGTCTCCCTCCTCCTGCCCCCTGTAGTTACGCCCCTGTTTAGAGGGAATTCCTAGTGTCTCCCTCCTCCTGCCCCTGTAGTTACGCCCCTGTTTAGAGGGAATTCCTAGTGTCTCCCTCCTCCTGCCCCCTGTAGTTACGCCCCTGTTTAGATGGAATTCCTAGTGTCTCCCTCCTCCTGCCCCTGTAGTTACGCCCCTGTCTGGGGGAAATTCCTAGTGTCTCTCCTCCTCCTGCCCCGTGTAGTTACGCCTCTGTTTAAATGGAATTCCTAGTGTCTCCCTCCTCCTGCTCCCTGTAGTTACGCCCCTGTTTAGAGGGAATTCCTAGTGTCTCCCTCCTCCTGCCCCCTGTAGTTACGCCCCTGTTTAGAGGGAATTCCTAGTGTCTCCCTCCTCCTGCTCCCTGTAGTTACGCCCCTGTTTAGGGAATTCCTAGTGTCTCCCTCCTCCCGCCCCTTGTAGTTACGCCCCTGTTTAGATGGAATTCCTAGTGTCCCCCTCCTCATGCCTCCTGTAGTTACGCCCCTGTTTATATGGAAGTTCTTGTGTCTCCCTCCTCCTGCCCCCTGTAGTTACGCCCCTGTTTAGATGGAATTCCTAGTGTCTCCCTCCTCCTTCCCCCTGTAGTTACGCCCCTGTTTAGAGGGAATTCCTAGTGTCTCCCTCCTCCTGCCCCCTGTAGTTACGCCCCTGTTTAGAGGGAATTCCTAGTGTCTCCCTCCTCCTGCCCCCTGTAGTAACGTCCCTGTTTAGAGGGAATTCCTAGTGTCTCCCTCCTCCTGCCACCTGTAGTTACGCCCCTGTTTAGTGGGAATTCCTAGTGTCTCCCTCCTCCTGCCCCCTGTAGTTACGCCCCCTGTCTAGAGGGAATTCCTAGTGTCTCCCTCCTCCTGCCCCATGTAGTTACGCCTCTGTTTAGATGGAATTCCTAGTGTCTCCCTCCTCCTGCCCCCTGTAGTTACGCCCCTGTTTAGAGGGAATTCCTAGTGTCTCCCTCCTCCTGCCACTGTAGTTACGCCCCCTGTCTAGAGGGAATTCCTAGTGTCTCCCTCCTCCTGCCCCATGTAGTTACGCCTCTGTTTAGATGGAATTCCTAGTGTCTCCCTCCTCCTGCCCCCAGTAGTTACGCCCCTGTTTAGAGGGAATTCCTAGTGTCTCCCTCCTCCTGCCCCCTGTAGTTACGCCCCTGTTTAGAGGGAATTCCTAGTGTCTCCCTCCTCCTTCCCCCTGTAGTTACGCCCCTGTTTAGAGGGAATTCCTAGTGTCTCCCTCCTCCTGCCCCCTGTAGTTACGCCCCTGTTTAGATGGAATTCCTAGTGTCTCCCTCCTCCTGCCCCTGTAGTTACGCCCCCTGTCTAGAGGGAATTCCTAGTGTCTCCCTCCTCCTGCCCCGTGTAGTTACGCCTCTGTTTAAATGGAATTCCTAGTGTCTCCCTCCTCCTGCTCCCTGTAGTTACGCCCCTGTTTAGAGGGAATTCCTAGTGTCTCCCTCCTCCTGCCCCCTGTAGTTACGCCCCTGTTTAGAGGGAATTCCTAGTGTCTCCCTCCTCCTGCTCCCTGTAGTTACGCCCCTGTTTAGGGAATTCCTAGTGTCTCCCTCCTCCCGCCCCTTGTAGTTACGCCCCTGTTTAGATGGAATTCCTAGTGTCCCCCTCCTCATGCCTCCTGTAGTTACGCCCCTGTTTATATGGAAGTTCTTGTGTCTCCCTCCTCCTGCCCCCTGTAGTTACGCCCCTGTTTAGATGGAATTCCTAGTGTCTCCCTCCTCCTTCCCCCTGTAGTTACGCCCCTGTTTAGAGGGAATTCCTAGTGTCTCCCTCCTCCTGCCCCCTGTAGTTACGCCCCTGTTTAGAGGGAATTCCTAGTGTCTCCCTCCTCCTGCCCCCTGTAGTAACGTCCCTGTTTAGAGGGAATTCCTAGTGTCTCCCTCCTCCTGCCACCTGTAGTTACGCCCCTGTTTAGAGGGAATTCCTAGTGTCTCCCTCCTCCTGCCCCCTGTAGTTACGCCCCTGTTTAGATGGAATTCCTAGTGTCTCCCTCCTCCTGCCCCTGTAGTTACGCCCCCTGTCTAGAAGGAATTCCTAGTCTCTCCCTCTTCCTGCCCCATGTAGTTACGCCTCTGTTTAGATGGAATTCCTAGTGTCTCCCTCCTCCTGCCCCCCATAGTTACGCCCCTGTTTAGAGGGAATTCCTAGTGTCTCCCTCCTCCTGCTCCCTGTAGTTACGCCCCTGTTTAGAGGGAATTCTTAGTGTCTCCCTCCTCATGCCCCTTGTAGTTACGCCCCTGTTTAGAGGGAATTCCTAGTGTCTCCCTCTTCCTGCCCCTTGTAGTCACGCCCCTGTTTAGAGGGAATTCCTAGTGTCTCCCTCCTCCTTCCCCCTGTAGTTACGCCCCTGTTTAGAGGGAATTCCTAGTGTCTCCCTCCTCATGCCCCTGTAGTTACGCCCCTGTTTAGGGAATTCCTAGTGTCTCCCTCCTCCCGCCCCTTGTAGTTACGCCCCTGTTTAGATGGAATTCCTAGTGTCCCCATCCTCATGCCTCCTGTAGTTACGCCCCTGTTTATATGGAATTTCTAGTGTGTCCCTCCTCCTGCCCCATGTAGTTACGCCCCCTGTTTAGATGGAATTCCTAGTGTCTCCCTCCTCCTTCCCCCTGTAGTTACGCCCCTGGTTAGAGGGAATTATTTAGTGTCTCCCTATCCTGCCCCTTGTAGTTACGCCGCCTGTTTAGATGGAATTCCTAGTGTCTCCCTCCTCCTCCTGCCTCCTGTAGGTACGCCCCTGTTTAGATGGAATTCCTAGTGTCTCCTTCCTCCTGCCCCCTGTAGTTCCGCCCCTGTTTAGAGGGAATTCCTAGTGTCTCCCTCAACTTGCCCCCTGTAGTTACGCCCCTGTTTAGTGGGAATTCCTAGTGTCTCCCTCAAACTGCCCCGTGTAGTTACGCCCCTGTTTAGAGGGAATTCCTAGTGTCTCCCTCCTCCTGACCCTGTAGTTACGCCTCCGTTTAGAGGGAATTCCTAGTGTCTCCCTCCTCATGCCCCTTGTAGTTACGCCCCTGTTTAGAGGGAATTCCTAGTGTCTCCCTCCTCCTGACCTCTGTAGTTACGTCCCTGTTTAGAGGGAATTCCTAATGGGTGTCGATGTGTTATTTGAGTCGATAGTCAGAAACAAGCTTAAACTTGAGCTCAAGTGTTTGTTGGAACAAACACATGGTGTTTGGTTAACTTCCGTTTCATTGAAAAGATCATTGATGTCGTCATAATAATAATTTTTTGAAAATGTCAGAATTGTTTTATTATAAAATTATATCAATTCCATCTTCAAAAGACATATAAATTTGGCGTTAGAATATTTTCAGTTTGAACTTTCTAATTTGGACCGATGGCTTCAACCATATAATAAGTGGGATGTCCAACATAATGGATAATAATAATAATAATAATAATGTGTGGACTTATATAGCGCACGTATCCACCAACTGAGTGGTGCTCAAGGCGCATTATATTATTACCCCTGCTCATAAGGCTCATAAGGCTCATAAATCATTCCTGAAACCATATCAGCTACCTCTGGAGTATACAGCTCAATTGCTGCCATTACAGCGCATATGGGGCTAATCAACCAACTCTGCCCTCACAGGTACCCATTTAACCCCTGGGTGCAGAAAAGCAATTATAGTTAAGTGTCTTGCTCAAGGACACAAGTGTCACGGCCGGGATTCGAACCCACATTCTGCTGCTAACACCAGAACTTGAGTCCGGTAAGCTAGACTGCTCGGCCACGACACTCAAGTCATTTGACACACAACACAATGATATATACATGGAATTAGCAATACAAAACATCGTAATGCAATGTATAGCGGTAAATTAGATTGAACGTAGGCATCCAAATTATGATTTAATAACAGGGATTATTTTGAGAGCCATAAATATGTGAAGATGTTAGAATGTAGGCATATATCATACAAAGGTCCTAGGGCACCGGGGGTGACTATTGTGTGTTTTTCAGTTGGATGGTAATGGAAAATTATAAAGAATTCATAATTATTGTTCAATACCCCCAGGAACATCGATAATTGAAAATGTAATCTTTTTTAACTATGTTACGGGGGGAAATAATTGCAATTCCTGCATGCAGGAGTGGGAAATAATTATGCCATCTCACAATCATTAACCTTGGCATTTTCAATTGAGTTTAGCCTATATCCAAACACAGTTTGTCGCATAGCTGACAAATTGACGAATAGGCTAAAATGTTGTTTCGGTGTTAATTATTCTCATCTGTATACGCTCAGAAAATCATGTGTTTCATTAAATAGTTGAACTTTAGTTTTCATTTTGTTTCAAAGCTGTAAAATTGTGTATTTTCTTTGTACAAGCTTTCAAACTTATTTGTCACGTCATCGGATAGTAAAATACACGGTGCGTGCTTCATCTCCACACAAAGTGATCGTATTTGACACCCGATTAGTCATTTTCTGAGATACCATTGAATTGTGTGTGCCGCTTCGCGCCAAGAATGATCTTCACGCACACGTTTATATATTTACCATGCATACACAATGATACCCGCAGTGTGCTACTCTACACGTTGAAAATGTGTTTTCAGCGTTGCGTTTTCACGAACGGACAATCGTCAAGTTTTCACGAAGGAACAATTGGGAAAGTTGCGTTGATTTGAGCGTTTTCTCGAAGGGATCATTGTCTTAAATTATTAATTACATTGTGACTAATCGTCCTGTACTTGAAAAGTTGAAACATTTTGGAAAGTTTGAAATCTGTTATTTCACTTAGGGCACACCATTTATTAGTATGTTTCATCTTGAATGTGACATGATACGTTTAAAATATAGGTGATACTTAAAGCTCGATGTTGTGTGTCCAAATTGTCCTTTCGTGAAATCGCAAATTGCTCGTTAGCACCCATTTAACCCTTGGCCAGTTAGTGTAATTTAGACCCTGTAATTTTGTGAGATTGTAGATTTCAATGAAGTTATTCAGAATATCGAACAAAAAATCACTCGAAAAAAATAGTGTTTTTTCCCAATTGGCCCTAGTGAAAATGGTGACGAAATGTACTAGTATGTGCATATAACGTGTATCATATGAATCCGTACACTGCGTGATATGTATGTGCGCTGCAACCAAAGATTGGATAGCTAAGCAGGGCGATAATTACATCTATTATAGGACTTCGTATAATACTGAGTGGCGGCGCATGCAGCATCCGCGAACACAACGCCAGAATAAAAGACCACGGAAGCTCGTGGTGAACTCCATTCTGAGGACGCTACTAATGAATAATTCATAAACCTCCAGCAAAATGATAAATCTATGTATGCAGATTGTAAGCAGGGCTCGTGTATATTTAAAAAAAAAGTTATACTATAATGCATCACTTACCTATTGTGTTAAATATTAACATTTCTCTACCAAATCAGTAAAAAACATAAGACATATTAAAAACATAAGACCACATAACGGACTGGTAAATGCCACCGTGGTGTCGCCAGTCACGTGCACGGTCTTGTTTCCCGTGAGTTGTATTCCAAGTTGCATCTTGAGCGATGACTAAAGGATAACAATTGCAAAATTATACGATCAAGCCGTTTCGACGCGCATTGGTCAATGCTATGTTTGAGATATGTTTCATTGGATTCAGTGTTACCGCAATTTGACATAAATGATGTACACAAAATCTGCAAGGGCAGCATTGAAATAAACATCAATTAATTAACCCCCCAAAAATGAAGGGAAACTCGCCAAGGCTTAAAACCAAACCGTTGTTTTGTATATGAAAGTATTTAGTTTCTTCTTTCGAACAGTGAAAGTGTAATATATTTGGTATAACCAATTATGCCATTGTAACAAGGCTTGCTGGCGTATCAAGCTTGCGCTACCTGTCAGCATAATTTGATACATGAGTTTATCAAATGTTTCTTTCCACCGTCAAGGCTCATTGTTGGCGCGGTAATGTTCGTTATCATATGAAACAGGCTAATGGATTGTGCTACAAAGACTACTTACTGATTCATTGCTGCCATGAGTAATTTGACGAGGATAACAATGCATCTGGGCTACGGCGTATTTAAACAATACGAGCAAAGTGCTGAATAGAGATTGTTGTGGCAGCCGTTGTATAATTTATTTCTTTATTTTTATTTTTATTTTATGTGCCCTTTAATGTTTTCGTGATGAATTCGTCACCGTTTTCACGAAGGGACGGGCATGTCAAAACACGTTAAAAACACATTTTGAGATATTTGCATTTTAAAAGGTGCTTAATTCGAAACTGAAAACTCTGCAGTATTAAAACTTTCTTGTGCAGTTTAAATGCCCTAATGTGTTTTGTTAAGAGTTATATCACCACGCTACAATAAGGGAAAATACATTAATTTCACGGATGTATAACTTGGTAACATTATATTAGAGTTCTGGTGTTTTCTAGATTTGATAAAATATAAGTGGGCGTTACGTAAGTCCAAGGTAAAGCTGTTTCAGTCACCTTGCACATTCCTTACTGGTGAGCACCACATTCTAAGTAGTGATGACCTCAGCAGTGTAGGCTCTGGTCAGGGTATGTGTATGTCCAAATAATTATGGATGACCACTCTACATCGATTTGCTTAGGACAGCCTCTCTTTCTCAAACCAACCAAACATATTATTGTATTGTCTAATTATTCAAAATGTATCATTCATAAGGTATGAAACAAGTCCTTTTAAGGTTATGATCTTATAAGAAAGTGTTCATAGATTGTGTATATAAACCTTGTGAATTCTTAGTGAGAGCAGAGAATGCCTTCACCATCCGACATGTATTAAACCGTATCATCAACCTTAAACTCCGTCTCAACTCGTATCTTTGCTTATCGTCTGTACTGCATATAGCCTAACTGGTTATAGTTAAACCTTATTAATAATATAAAAAAAATACCAAAACGTTGGTTAATTAACACAATAATTAGTCAAACATCCCCGTCTGTTCGTGAAAACGCAAAAGCACGATGACCTACTTTTGCGCACATCTTTAGTGTATGTTTTTGCATAGTGAAGGGCGGGCATGTCACGTGATCACGCGCTGACAAGCCCGTCTCTTCGTGAAAACACAAATACGACTTGACCTACATGCCCGTCCATTTTTATACAGTGTATTTTGCACATGTTTGGGGATGCCCGTCTCTTCGTGAAAACACAAATACGACTTGACCTACATGCCCGTCCATTTTTATACAATGTATTTTGCACAACATCTAAACCAGCAACACCCGAGCATCAAGTTCACCATGGAAACGGAAGAAGATGACAAGATCGCGTTCCTTGATGTTGGCATTTCCAGAAACCCAGACGGCTCCCTACACCACAACGTCTACAGAAAGCCCACGCACACAGATCGGTACCTGAACCAGCGCTCCTTCCATCATCCAAGCATCAAGTCATCGGTCAACCGTACGCTCGTACAACGCGCCTACAACATTTGTGACAAGGACAGCCTTCCCAAGGAACTACAGCACATCCGAACTACCCTCAAACGCAACGGTTACAATCACAACAAGATCAGCACAGCGAAGCCGGTTCCAAACTCCAAAAGCAAGGTAAGTGATCTAACCCTCTCTGCTTGTCTCCCCATCTAGGTTCGACGTCTCACAAACTACAACGCATCCTCCGACAAGCAGGCATCGATGTGTTCCACTCAGCCCCCAGCAAACTCCAAGGACTTCTACATACCCACAAGGACAAACCGGACCCAAACAACAGAGCGGGAGTCTACCGGATCCCCTGTGAGTGCGGTAAGGTGTACATCGGCGAAACAAAACGCAACCTCCCCATCAGATTGAAGGAACACCGCGCACACGGCCGCAGAGGAGATTTCGAGAAGTCCGCCATCGTCAAGCACTCGCACATCAAGGACCACCAAATCGACTGGCAGGCAGCCCAACTCATCACACCCATCGACGCATGGCACCCCAGACGCATCAGAGAGGCCATCGAGATCGTCAAACACGACACTGTGCCACAGGACATCGGTTTCTTCATCAGCGACATTTGGCGACCTATACTACAGACTGAAGGATCTTCTATATCCAAAGTCCTTAACCCACCCCAGACTGAGGGATCCCCTATATCCTAAGTCAACCACCGTCCTTCCCCTGTGCTTGTTAACAACTGATTCAGTTCAGTGAGCACACTCCTCTCCCCAACCCCTAGGATCCTAGTCTCATAGTCTCACAGTTTCCCGCCTGCGCGCCTCAACGAACTAATCCTCCAGCATCCATTCATGGGATGATCCTCCAGCAGCCTACTTAAGCAGCAGCATTTTCCAGAGTCCGGCATTCTCCTGAGGACGATCAGAGCATACTGATCGAAACGTCGAGTTGTACCCCCAGTTCTTTTCAGAACTAATTACTACTCAATTGAGATTCCACATGGTGTCACCGCAATTAGTCTTACTTATCATCCTCACCATGCAAAGCTACAAGTTTTACGTATTTTGCACATGTTTGGGGATGCCCGTCTCTTCGTGAAAACGCAAAATGCAATTACTTAGATGAATGCCCACTTACCAATTAATATAATTAAGAAATTAAACATAATTTTGATTAAGCAGCAATTCGGGATGGCTTAAAATCATGTTTAAAGGCTAGAAGTGAAAAAAACTCAAAATGTTTTAAAACGTGATTTTTGACATGCCCGTCCCTTCGTGAAAACGGTGACAAATTGGTCTTGCGTCAATTTAATGTTATGATGGCAATCACATTGCGCCATGTGTTACAACATAAGTACCTTTCAAAAGAAAATGCCGTAAGTAGGCCCTATATTAATTATATATTTCTTTCTCTTTAGGAATTAGTTGTTTTAGGGAATATTATCGTCGCATTTTTCTCATAGTGACGAATCGGAAAAACGTGCGTTACGAGTAAATCATGCTTTAAGTAGGACACATTTTCCCTGTTAGTTTGTTGCTTTATTTTTCAAAAAACACATTTCGTTTTATCATCCAAGTGTTAGTAAGTACCTGGTTGGTAATTTACTGTGTTTACTTTGTTTAAAATGTTGATTTTCTATGTGTAACGATGGCCTATACTTAATCGTCACTATGTAAAAAACAAAAAAGCTTATTCGCCACCCATGCGTTTGTACATGTTTGTATGTGTACATACTCTATAAGGCCAATATTACCAATAATTATCGATAAGCGAATACACTGTGTAACGATGTAATTACCTTAAGACGTAAATACCTTAGATCCATGGTTTTTCTTTGTCTTACATTGCAAAACAAGCTACAAACTTGATATTTTCTACAGTCTGTAGTCTGTCCGTGGTTATAACTGGTACCAGCCGTCCGCGCACTGTAATATTATATGTGTACAAAGATACAGTGGTTACCAACCGGTTAAACTGATTCGTCACTGTGAAAAAAACGTATTTGACTTTTTTGCTTATTCGCAGCATAGGGGATCTCTGTAACTCTAAAACCAGGCAGAATTATGTTTTAAAACCTTCACAGATGAAATTAGACCCTCATAGAACCCCAGAACTGTAAAATCCCAGATTTCACAAAAAATTCCGATTCGTCACTATGAGAAATATGCGACATTATGTATGTTCAATAGACAATAATTATCGTCACAATCAGAGTAGACGTTCAACAGGGCATGGAATCGGTGTCCTAGTTAAAGATGAACACAGTGACTGAAAATGACTGGCTCATTTATGCAGCAGCAACGGTCATACGACCTTATCATGTGGGATATTATTTTCAGTCACTTAGTTAATCTAAAACTAGCACTAAGATTCCCTTTACTGTCCCTTTAAGTGGTAAAACCTTTCAAATGTCCCATACCTAAACATATGTAACAAAATGGCGCTATTACAAGTTTTGTTTTAGACATAAGTGAACTAAATAAAATGAACATTGATACAAAGAAGAACAACAACTACAACACCGAAATGAAATAATAATTGGGAATTATGTATTTTTGTTCTTCGGAAGCTGACTTATCACTTGTAAATGCACTGTGTACGCGCACTATTTCTTCAGAGATCATCAGCTTGCAGAGGTACATGCGTGCGTAGTACTGTTACATAAGCATACGCCAAAACACGATACTCACTTAAAACTTGTTTACTACTTCAAGGATTCATATCAGTCAAAATGTTGATATACTTGCCAGGGTATATTTATTGCACTCAAAAATCGAACACTGTTAAACCTTACGTGTAGTAAGTACATTACAGGTCAAAATGAGTTGACTGTTTTTGACTGGTAAAGGCATTGTCTGGTATTGTTGAGGGTCGTCAAAATGACAGTAAAAACAGTCCAAAATGCCCATGTGTGCACATTTGGGTCAACAGTCAAAACAGGCAGTTGAGTGATCAAAATAGCTACTTCCCACTAAAGTTCAGCTAACTTAGGAGGGTTAAAGCAAATTTGCCCTTCGTTAAGTCACATGTTGTATTTTTACCGCTAGAGGGCCACTATGTGTTCAGAGCGGATAATACGATATATTCAATTGTACAGATGGAATGAAAAACAAATATACACTATAGGGGAACCCACATAGCTATGAAAAGCTAATGTTCATATCGGCTGGGATTGGTTCCGGATGAAATTTCAACCTAGAATCACTAAAACGGATGTTTACCCAGGTACCACTCCGCTACCCTGACTACTCACAACTTGCATGGGCTGTTGAGGGCATATGTTTTAAATCTCTGTTCATCTATAGGCCTATGGCAGCGACTTTGTCTTGCGTGCTTGCGCGTTTTGCAGTTGACGGGCGTGTGTTTGCAATATCTCCAGCGATCATTGGTTCACAGAAGAACACACACGCGTAGTATCAAAACTCATTGGACGCCAAATTGCCTATTATGAAGACACTGGGTGCAATTTCAGAACTAGATGCTTACAAATTACAAACAAAGAATAACTTACCAAACTAACTATACTCAAACGTTCTGAGAATGTTTAATCTAAATGTTGGTACATTTTCAATTTGAAAAAAAAAGATCATCATAATGATAATTGTAATCCACTATAAATGGTATTTATTTGGTCTGTCTCATTGCTTTAGGCCAGAAACTCCAAGGGTTGATTCTTCATCGAACCTTAGGACCAATGGATCGTGACGTCATAAAATGCGATACTGCTAATGTCAGTAGTGAGGAGTATGAAATTGGTGGTAACCAGAGGTTGGTGAAGATGGTTCCCGCTCCAGACGTAGTTGGCCACGCATGTGCAGTGTATGCACCTGTTGAGTCCTATCTGGTTATTGGGAATTTCAGTGGGAATTGTATCTCTGACCCGGGTAGATGTGAGTTTCAGAGTGTGACGTGGTCACTTTGGCTTAAGATCAACACGTCATCAGTCTTCACTGGTAAAAACGCGGAGTATTTCCTAAGCTCTGGAGGACAGACAAAGAACACAAGGGGTGTTGCATTTTTCTATCAAGAAGACATGTTCTGGTACGATGTACGCATCGAAAATAACCATACAACTCATAAATATAACACCTTTAAGATACCGACAAACGAATGGTTTCATTTGACCTTAACAGTGAATGCCACCAGTGGCACTACACGGTTATTTGTCACTGGTACAATTGTGGCAAGTGATGGTGAAACCATTAATGAGTCTGGAACGGATTCAGATGGTTGCACTAAGCTGTACATAGGCATGACCAACCCATGCGAGGACTTTGTTACGTTTCAACCTTGGGAGTATGATGGGGCTGCTGCTTATAGCGATCTGATGGTGTTTGACGGTCTCCTGAATCAACAACAAATACGCAGTATTTATCACGGGAATTTCTGGATACAAAATTTAATTTGGATACTTTGGGGATTATTCTCATAATATAAAAGTGCTACTATTCATGATAATGCCATCAACCATAAGGGTCAGGTAGAACCAATCGTTTGTACAGGAAAACAACAATAATAATTATTGTTATTTTACTTTAAAATAAGATAAGTTATGTGTGTAGAGTTAATCAGTAATATTTAATTAATGTATTTTTATTTGTATGTTTTTGTTTTATCAATTTGTTTCCGGAGTGCTTGGTTGTTCCATCTTCTGGTTTTCCCCACTCTGTGCACACAAGACCTCTTTCGGTGAAAACAAATCCAATTTCCGAGTATAATGAAATCCGTGAATCCGTGTACATAAATAATACATGCCCAGTGTCAGTAAAACAAACTTTCCCTGGAGGTTATAATGCACGCTAACCAACGATATGACGATTCTACTTGAGTGAGACTGATCTCTGTTATACTGACTGGATAGAGGTCGGGCACATTGGTATCTAATACATTAGGTAAGCCACCGTGGGAGCATTTTACCACTCTACATACATAAAGACTACAAAAGGAATGCACATGCAATAGAAAGGCTGATTCTGATGCAGCATTGCAATGCGTGGTTTATGAGAGTGGTAAGATGGCATCCAGTGGCTTCATATTATACATAAAAGGAATGCACAAAGGGCACATACAGTGGGAAGGATGATTCTCACTGGTAGCGAGTGACAACATGGCGTGCAGTGGCTGCAGTCAGTATAATAGTGATCAGTGCTGATTGCTAGAGAGCGCCCTCAATACTAACTGTTTATGCACGAAGCGGTTTACTGTCTACGATCATGGATTCGTGGTGTATGTGTCATTGATACTTGCTCCACGACACTTGCACAAAAATATGTAAACCTATATTTGACCTCGATGCCAACGCTTATCTAACATATTTAAGTTGACTTGCTTTTAGACACCGGTCTCTTTAAGCAAAAGTGAAATGTGATACCATCTACATATTTATGTATTGATGAATAAATCGGCGATAGCCTTTAACAATAAACTGTCCCTATTCTAATTACTCCCTAATTAGCCAAACATATTTCAGTTCACAAGCTTTTAAACTAGCACCGTATCTGGTTTAGGCAGCTTCTCAAATCTATTCAGGGATAAGTTGCGGGAATTGTTTTTTTTTCGCAAAGAGTATATCATTTTGCTTGTGGATTCTTTTCCTATTATAGATTTTTCCCAGATACAAAGCACACAGTCATTTACCCGCAATATGTTTATAGACTCCCCACTGAGCAGTCTGCGGTTTGGCCAACTGGTAAGATCTCACAGCCCTTTGCGGTTTTGAGAGGCCATGCAGTGTTTACGAAATGTGACATGCCTGATTTATTTTGTGAAAGTAGTCATCAAGGACAATCTAGTCTTACTTGATGTCAATGAGTGAGCCCGATCTTTAGCAACAGAACAGAACACATAGGTTTACTTTTAAATAAAAAGTAACTCAGATCTGAAATTCTTCAATACCATGAAGATTTTAAGAATGAAATGTTCTTCGGCAATAGTAACAACACAATCACTCGGCCAGGGATCACCCGCAAGGACCACCCGCTGGCTTCCTGTAGATACCGATCTCAATGTATGTGGTTTAGTCTTCTTGTAAACAAATTGCCTGGTCCAGTTTCAATACTTTCCCCGCAAACTTATCCGCAATATATTTAGACTACTTGGGGATACTTTGCAGGTTGAAAAATCAAATGCGGGGAAATCTCTCCGTAAGTTATCCCGGAATAGTTTTGAGAAGGTGCTTTAGCGGAATAGTAATGTAATAAGAGAATCATATTTCTGAATAAATACTTTTAAACGTTGTGTCACTATTCTAACTACCGCCACAACACCAATCTTAACTCGGGATTACTTAGGATGTTGGAGAAAAAAGTCCTCTCAACTCACTTGCAAAGGAATTTACAATTAATTGTTATTGTTATTGGGTTAACTATTGTAGAAACAAAATAAGACAGCAATCAGATTAGATATAATCCAGAAGTAGAAGAAGACAAGCAGGAGTGTCGTGGCCGAGCGGTCTAGCGCACCGAACTCAAGTTCTGGTGTTGCCAGCAGCAGGGTGTGGGTTCGAGCCCCGGTCGTGACACTTGTATCCTTGAGCAAGGTACTTAACCATAATTGCTTCGTCCTTCGGATGGGACGTAAAGCCGTAGGTCCCGTGTGTTGTATAATGCACGAAAAGTGGATTGTCGTGGCCGAGTGGTCTAGCGCACTGAACTCAAGTTCTGGTGTTGCCAGCAGCAGAGTGTGGGTTCGAGCCCCGGCCGTGACACCTGTGTCCTTGAGCAAGACACTTAACCATAATTGCTTCTCTCCACCCAGGGGTTAAATGGGTACCTGTGAAGGCAGAGATGGTTTGCTCTCTATGCGCTAGAAATGGCAGCAATTGAGCTGTATACTCCCCAGGGAGCTGAGATGGTTTCAGGAATGATTTATGAGCCTTATGAACCTTATGAGCAGGGATAATAATATAATGCGCCTTGAGCGCCACTTAGTTGGTGGATACGTGCGCTATATAAATCTATACATTATTATTATTAAGCAAGCTAATGTAGTATGGAACATCAGTGACACTGCCACTGCATATCCTTCACTAATCCTCGACCCTACACAATAGACAGTAATCCCTTAATAACCCTTTTGTCTGACCCAGGAGGGCCAGTTTGGTTGGGTGCATTCAAGCATTGAACAAACTATCATCTCTATTGTTTGACCATTGAATCGTCTTTGAATAGTTTAACGATTGCTCAATTGACTGTATAAGACCGCAGGCTTTAATTCTGTATATAAATATTTAGAAATTATAATTTATGAAAGTGCTTGCTGATGAGTAGAGAAATTGTCAAATGTTATCTTAATGTGAAAACAGTTAATTTTTGGCTTTGTAGTAGTTTGGCAATTTGTCCAAACGTCGTCACACCATTATATGTGTTAATTAGCACCGCAAACATTTACTCAGATATATTGTAAACCTGATATTTAAACTCTTCATCCAGGTGAACAAATTACGGTTTCAATTGGGAAAGATGGAACGATTTTGAGAATCTTAACACCGAAGCGATGTTAAAAAAATATACTGAACAGCAAAAGAAACGCAAGTCTGAGGACAGCAAAAAAACGCAAGTCCGAGGTCTTGTCAAGTTTTCCAACAGAAGACAAACCATTTTGATTCTAATCACTCATTTAATGAAAAATGCTTTCAATTTGTGAGCTGAAAGTGACTGTTGAAATTGCATTGCAAGATTTTCACATTCAACAGTCACTTTCAGCTCACAAATTGAAAGCATTTTTCATTAAATGAGTGATTAGAATCAAAATGGTTTGTCTTCTGTTTGAAAACTTGACAAGACCTCGGACTTGCGTTTCTGTTGCTGTCCTCGGACTTGCGTTTCTTTTGCTGTTCAGTATATTTCACCGATATCAATGCATATGAAATGGTTATAATATATATTTTGTATCAGCAATAAACTGTTTCATCTTAGTAGCAAACTTGTACGTGATTGTGTCATTAAAGCGTCTTTCACAAATTAATATTAGGGAGGATATCTTTCCCCAACCTCCAAAAACCTCCAAATTTTGGGCAGTACCCTTGGGGTATTACAATGAGCTTATTATCTGCCAGATTCTTAGCAGCCAAACAAAGAGATCACTTAACTCGGGAGTTAATCCTCCCATAATCCATGTGGGCCTGATGGATGTACAAAGAAACAGCAACCACAACTAAACTAATCTTATAATCCCTTGACAATAGCTATCGCTGGACAGCTCGACTCTTCTATTGTAGTGTTCAGACTTAGTAAACCTGTCGAGAACCGGCCTAACACGGTGGATAAATAGAGGTTGGGGAATGACATCCTCCCTAATAATGTGTCTGGATAATGAATTATTTGTCTTTGTAAATGTGGAATATTATTTCATTGTACAAAATCAAAATTTGTTTATGATGCTGATGAGAAGAAAATAATGATGATGACAATAATTATAAGAAAACTAAAATACCTTATTAAAGGTAAACAATTCCAAAAATCACAAGTACGTTTCGAGTACATCCCAAACACCTTGAAACTGTTATAATGTTTTTCTTTTTTTTTACCCCACTTGTAAATCTCTTGTAGACTTGATACTTGGTAACATTATTATGCAATAATAATTACAATATTGAATTTACGTCATAATGACATAACAAACATATAGGGTTCAAGTCCGGCATCAGCCAATTTTTCTTTGCTCGCGAACTGTTTATAATATTTCAGGTCAGTTTCTCCATATAAATCTACTTTGTGTACAACCACATAAAAGGTTTGTATCCCGTTAATTGTGTGATCCCCTCTACTGCCGTTACCCGGGTTGTTTGCATCTGACCGGGGCTTGATCCCTGGCTATTCGGCAGATATGGTTTGGCCTCTGTCCTGGCCCCATAGAGCAATAGATAATTGGCATAAGTGGACCACCCACCAACATAGGGGCTGGTTAGCTCAGTTGGTAGAGCGCTCGTACGGTAATCGAGAGATCGCGGGTTCGAGTCCGGCATCAGCCAATTTTTCTTTGCTTGCGAACCATATATATATATATATATATATATATATATATATATATATATATATATATATATATATATATATATATATATATATATATATATATACTTAAATGTAGCGGTCTATCTTGAAGTAGAGTGCTCAATGCCACATAGACAGAGCGTAATATACTTGTAGTAAAACTAGTGGAACGCTGGTAGTTGTAACTCCGAGTTTCACGCGTTATGCGATCATCAGACAACTGATAGTCACCAAGTGATTACTCCTATATACAGGGTGTCCCCATAAAAAGTATACCGAGATAAAAATTACTGTAATGGCAAAACTACTTTATATATGGGAAAGACAAATATATCTCTAGAAAGGGCAGAATGTCCTCTTTGCAATGCTATACAGCTTGTGATGTTATTGACACAGATGAGTGAACAAATTAGACAGATGTTAAGGGTACTGAAAGCAGGACTGTGACAAGTTTGCATATTTGAATAACAAAGGTCCAAAAAGCATTTTTAAAAACTTGCACATTAAACTTTTGAGGTAAGTAGCGAAAACAAAGCAGATTACATTGTTTTAGGTACATTCCTTGTTTTCAAGAATGTGTTGAAAAAACAAAGGCATTTGGTATTCTGCACACTTGCATGGTTGAGATTTGTTATTCAAATATGCAAACTTGTCACAGTCTTGCTTTCAGTACCCTTAACATCTGTCTAGTTTGTCCACTCATCTGTGTCAATAACATCACAAGCTGTATACCATTGCAAAGAGGACATTCTGCCCTTTCTAGAGATATATTTGTCTTTCCCATATATAAAGTAGTTTTGCCATTACAGTAATTTTTATCTCGGTATACTTTTTATGGGGACACCCTGTATATAGGCCTACACGCGCACGTACAGGTTACTCGCTCAATGATGCGTGGTAATTACCTATTGTTTGCGGGCCTTGTGTGTAAGCTTGTTTGTTGGCAGTTTGTGGTTTGTTGACGCGGTACTGTTCCTCGTCACGTGTCATCGCTTTTGAAGTTGCAGAGGTAGAACTTGTTTTCATGGCGGCATTTTGATATGAGTTCGGGTCGTTTGTTCAGGAGTATCCTCTTGTCGGCGTTTATGATGGAGAGCTTCTCTGTGAGGCAAAGGTTGCACCGTTTCGATTCACTGTTGTATGCTTGAGATCTACAGGCTACCGACCAGTTGATGGTGAATGGTTTCTTGTTCCTTTTCAATTGCCAAATGTGCTTGGAGAGTTCCGTGCTGTTCTGGTACTTCTCATGCCTGAAAGACTGTGTGTGGTTGCCGTATCTTAGCTTGAATGGAGGCGCGGTGAGACCTATGTACAGATGAAAGTTGTTTGGTTGCTTAACTTCGGCATTGTAGATGATGTTGCTGGCCTGGCACTTTCCTTGTAGAGGGCATAGGTCTTTCTTGCGGCAGTTGCAGTCCTTACGGTCGGTCCCTTTGTCGTTCGATGAGACTTGTTTGTTGTGTGCCTTGATGATACTGGCGATGTTGGGCATGCAGCTGTAACTGATCTTGACCGTGTTCCTGTTGAATATCTTGTTCAGTTTGGAGTTCCTCGGGAAGTGCTTGCCGATGAGTTTCAGGAATATACCGCCAATGTTTGTTGTCACGTTTTTGCTGAATGGAGGGTTGAACCAGATGACGTTGCGCTGCCTGTTCCGTTTTTCCTTAGTAGGTTGGCTATCGATGTAGGTGAGGCCTTCCGTGTATCCGCTGGATCTTAGTGCGTCCTCGTAAGCTGGGGAGGCATTCTTGAAGATGTCTTCATCGTGCGAGATGTGCGAGATGCCCGATATGCGTCGGCTGATGGAGGCGGGTAGGTTCTTGATGATGTTAGGCGGGTGGTTGGACTGCTTGTGGATGTACATGGGTCGGTCGTTTGGTTTCCGGAAGGGGTAGTGCTTGCCGTTGCTCAGATTGAAGGTGATGTCGAGAAAGTTCGTGATCTTTAGGTTACCGTCGATTGTGATGCTTAGGCCGAGTTCCTTGAATAACTTTGTTATGTCCTTCCTGATTCGGTCGGCTCTGCTGCCGGTGATGTTTTTGAAGATTGCCAAGCCGTCTTCCCTGTAGAGTCCAATTCCTTCTTTCCCATACCGTTTTGATAAGGTGTCCAGGATGTAGAGGCCTACCAACTCGCATACCTCAGCCCCGTCGTAGCTGCCCATTGTTAAAAAACACGCTCAAATCTCCCAACAAGACACCAAGATCATCATGCACGCCAGGAAGTCTCTACTATTCGACAAAGGCACGCCATGGAGGAAAAAAGGCAACAATGACCTCTTCGACGTAACAATGGGCAGCTACGACGGGGCTGAGGTATGCGAGTTGGTAGGTCTCTACATCCTGGACACCTTATCAAAACGGTATGGGAAAGAAGGAATTGGACTCTACAGGGACGACGGCTTGGCAGTCTTCAAAAACATCACCGGCAGCAGAGCCGACCGAATCAGGAAGGACATAACAAAGTTATTCAAGGAACTCGGCCTAAGCATCACAATCGACGGTAACCTAAAGATCACGAACTTTCTCGACATCACCTTCAATCTGAGCAACGGCAAGCACTACCCCTTCCGGAAACCAAACGACCGACCCATGTACATCCACAAGCAGTCCAACCACCCGCCTAACATCATCAAGAACCTACCCGCCTCCATCAGCCGACGCATATCGGGCATCTCGCACGATGAAGACATCTTCAAGAATGTCTCCCCAGCTTACGAGGACGCACTAAGATCCAGCGGATACACGGAAGGCCTCACCTACATCGATAGCCAACCTACTAAGGAAAAACGGAACAGGCAGCGCAACGTCATCTGGTTCAACCCTCCATTCAGCAAAAACGTGACAACAAACATTGGCGGTATATTCCTGAAACTCATCGGCAAGCACTTCCCGAGGAACTCCAAACTGAACAAGATATTCAACAGGAACACGGTCAAGATCAGTTACAGCTGCATGCCCAACATCGCCAGTATCATCAAGGCACACAACAAACAAGTCTCATCGAACGACAAAGGGACCGACCGTAAGGACTGCAACTGCCGCAAGAAAGACCTATGCCCTCTACAAGGAAAGTGCCAGGCCAGCAACATCATCTACAATGCCGAAGTTAAGCAACCAAACAACTCTCATCTGTACATAGGTCTCACCGCGCCTCCATTCAAGCTAAGATACGGCAACCACACACAGTCTTTCAGGCATGAGAAGTACCAGAACAGCACGGAACTCTCCAAGCACATTTGGCAATTGAAAAGGAACAAGAAACCATTCACCATCAACTGGTCGGTAGCCTGTAGATCTCAAGCATACAACAGTGAATCGAAACGGTGCAACCTTTGCCTCACAGAGAAGCTCTCCATCATAAACGCCGACAAGAGGATACTCCTGAACAAACGACCCGAACTCATATCAAAATGCCGCCATGAAAACAAGTTCTACCTCTGCAACTTCAAAAGCGATGACACGTGACGAGGAACAGTACCGCGTCAACAAACCACAAACTGCCAACAAACAAGCTTACACAAGGCCCGCAAACAATAGGTAATTACCACGCATCATTGAGCGAGTAACCTGTACGTGCGCGTGTAGGCCTATATATAGGAGTAATCACTTGGTGACTATCAGTTGTCTGATGATCGCATAACGCGTGAAACTCGGAGTTACAACTACCAGCGTTCCACTAGTTTTACTACAAGTATATATATATATATATATATATATATATATATATATATATTTTTTTTTTTAAGGAAAGAGTTGGCTTTAAAAAAAAGAGGATGGTTTAATGCAGTCATCTTGATGTTGGCATCGACTAGGTATTTTAGTTAGGATGGGGCATCTTGATGTTGGCATCGACTAGGTATTTTAGTTAGGATGGGGCATCTTGATCTTGGCATCGACTAGGTATTTTAGTTAGGATGGGGCATCTTGATCTTGGCATCGACTCGGTATTTTAGTTAGGATGGGACATTCCTGAAATCAAGTTTTGTAGCATTGGTTGAAAACAAACACACAGAACCGATGTTTCAGCTTATTATTTTGATTAAGTGACCTCTGAGAAGCACACAGGTGACCTCTGAAAATACAAAGGTCAATTGTTAGCAAATGAATGCACTCTGGAGCAATGCGAGACTTTAAAACACTTGGTGGCAGCATAAACTATTCCATTGTTCTTGATATTTCACGCATGCGCCAGAATTATATAAACAGCAGAAAAAGGACCGGTCTGCTGCCCTCTAGTGACCCCAAAGTCTACCATTGCTTGTCTACATCTTTAACTTTACTTGTAGCAAACTGAATCTGTTTGTCTGGTTCCATAACATCAAATCACCACCCACCACATTTAATTTTGAAAAGCACCAGTCTATTGTTGAGCCTCAATATGATTGTGCCACGATGTCGCTCTGTGAAAACAAATCTAGTCGTAGCTTAACTTCAATGCTACAATGAAACAATTTACCACAAATTTGTTTTAACATTCAACACTTAAAATGTAATTCAAGTAAACATTATATTTATTTTTACAATGTGTTAAAAAATCAGTACATTTCAATTCCCAAAAACTGCAATATTAAAAAATAAGTGATGGGAAGCACATGTGAATATATCATCCCATATTTTAAATTGTATTTTATACTATTATCATTTCATCAAAGGCTTTATTATAAGAAATAATGCAGACATGTAAAGTCTGTACACTTTATGCGTGGAATGTGCTGTATGTGTGACTTTGTGTGTAATCTGATGTATACATGTATTCATTAACCCTTGCTAAAAAGCAGAACAAATACAAATTCCAATTTAGGATCAAAATGTAACATTCTGTTCTTCGCATCTTTTACAATTGTGCAGCTTTTAGAACATTTACAAAGCTGAATGAAGCACAAAGTATCTCAAGGCAGAATTATATATAGACAGGAGGGATAATATTTGAATAATTGATTTAAGAAACAATCATTCAATGTTGACTTCTTCCAAAGTATTTGAGAATAATTCAGTTGTTTTTAAATTCATTTTTGTAACTTAATTCATAATAAATGAAGTATTTTAAATACAAATTCACGAGTAACAGATACAAATGAATTATCCATAACCATTAATATACATTAATTATTCATAAGCTATGAATACAAATGAATTATTCATAAATATCTGATACATTTTGAAATCAATTAATAACATTTTACACAACCATATGTTTCGTCACTAGTATGAAGTTATATGTTGTTAGATTATCTTTGTCTTGGATATGGCTCAATCTTCCAGTCATCTGAATTCAAAAGCAAACCTACTTTATCACTGAAGTAAATAGAGAAGGATTTAATCTTCATTTGAATCAACTGCTAAGTAACAGTTGTTTTTCAAGAAGGAACTTTCAATCAATGTTATATGTATAATTACCTTTAATACTGAATAAGAATTTGTTTTTCATAAACATGTCTATTTACAAATATAATTAAATGAATAATTAGAATATATGATTGACACATGCTGTGAGGTAAACAACTGATTATATATTAAATTGTTAGTAGTTTAGTCATCTTTAACTATGAATTTTTAATTAAATAAATTTCATTGAATCCTGAAGGAACTAGAACATCAAACAAAAGTGCAAGCAAAATGTTGCTTTTTAAACATTGTGAATTTATGAAACAATGTAAAATCATGAGCTATGCCAACCATCAACCGATCATCAAACATAACATCGTCTTATCTTGCCCTACCATTGGCTGATGCGGGCAGCCATTTTAACTCTTTCTTTTTACATTTGTTGTAAAAGTCAACACATTTCCCATTTTGAATATCAAAATTAAGTATCCAAAATGGCTACATAATTTATTTATTTAAGCTTTCTTTATTCAGGGTAGCACCATTCAGTGAGTAACACTGCTTTCCAAGGTTATAACCCTAACCCTAACCCTAACCCTAACCATAACCATAACCATAAAAGTGGCAGTTGCCGAGGTCGCGAATTTACGACCCTGATTAGGGTTAGGGTTAGGGTAGGAGACAAGTTAGGTTAGGTTAGGGATGAAGGTTAGATTAGGTGAAAAACAATGTTTGCTTATTGAATACAACCCACACCCTACTAACAGAAATAACATCAAATTTCAACTAACTAAAATTTAAATAAATACAAGAATATGTTGCTTAAGAAAAAAACAAACATTAATAAAAGAAATATACAAGTATTATACAAATGAAATCCCTCATAATGACTGTGATCCTTTTATATGAAACTCTCAATGAACAATGCCCATACATGTAGTTGTAACAAAGCATTGTGTAACACAAAACCAGTATTCAATGCAATGGGGTTTCTATAACTATTCATTAACATGTACATTTCAGGATAATATTTAAGAAATGTCTGTTAACTGTGTTAAATTTAACTGGGATAATAATAAGACTTTGTCAAACTATTTTGTGTACTTAATTAGGCAGATTGGCTTAAATACATTTCAACCATCATTATTTTTGGCAAAAAATTCAAGGCACTTTTGAAACTGGTGGTTTTCCTGATTGTAAATAAACCCTCAAATAACACATTTATTGTAATATGTACACATTGGTTCATTCTGTGTAATTTTGAAGCGAATCGGAGATTTTTTTTTTCGAGGTGAAAAAAACGACAAGGTGTCGTTTTTTCCAAATTTGGCCTAAAAATTTCATTTTTTCAAAATGATTAATACTTGCTGGAGAGACGTAACAGAGTGCCTAGAACACATTTGTGGTAATTTGAGTGGCCTATCTTTCCAACTTTTTAAGAAAATCAATATTTTATGAAATAATATAGGTAAAATGTCTAAATTTTAAACTTGTCCAAACAGGCTGTAACTCGGTGGCTGTATTCTGCAGACACATTGGTTCATTCTGTGTAATTTTGAAGCGAATCGGAGACATTTTGTTTTCGAGGTGAAAAAAACGACAAGGGTACCCCTTGTCGTTTTTTCCAAATTTGGCCTAAAAATGACATTTTTTTCAAAATGATTAATACTTGCTGGAGAGACGTAACAGAGTGCCTAGAACACATTTGTGGTAATTTGAGTGGCCTATCTTACCAACTTTTAGACCACATTTTATGAACAATTTGAGTGAAATAGTGAAATAAAAAATTGGCCCAAATAGACTATAACTATAACTGGCTTTATTCTGCAGACCGAGTGGTTGATTTTGTGTAATTTAGAAGAGAATTGCAGACAACCTTTTTTCGAGGTGAAAGAAAAATACGTGGTTTTTGCCAAATTTGGCCTAAAAATGGATTTGTTTTTTAAAATGCCTCCTACTTGTTGGAGAGACACAATAGAGACGCAACAGAATGTTTGTATCTGAAAAAACAAATTATAATAATTATTGTAAAAAAGTGCGGAGAGTTAGTCAGAGTGTCGACCAGGTATTCGGATGACTCAAAGTCCGAGACACCCCGGCATGATGATCACCATAGCACCCTTCTGGGAGGTCGCTACCCTCCCGGTCCCTCCTTATTCCCTCCCGTCCGTACATTTCCTCCACGCTCAAACCTTCGGGGGAGAGACATGGCGGTCCCCAAGCCATTGCCGCAGCCAGCAGCTGCCATGTCTCTATGTGTCAGGAGCAGGATTCGAACCCGGACGTACCAGCCTGGAACTGCCGCAATTGACAGCCCAGTGGACTAACGGCTTGCGCCATTTATCCTGTTGGTATTTGGAGTTGAATTTAATACTACTTAAATGAATCGTGAGTGCGTAATCATTTAATAATAAAATAGCGCCGTCCCTGGGATTCGAACCTAGGACTCCTGCACCAAACCCAACACCAGCGGGTTGCGCCACCAATACCTTTCGTTACTTTGAGTTGAATTTTAAACTACTTAAGTGGTTGCATAACCATTTTAAATGGAAAAGAAAAAGTGTCATTGCACCGCTGGGATTTGAACCCGGGTCGATAATGCCAAAGTCTGGCAACTTAACGATTAGACTATTTCGTCATCTGGCATTTAACAAAAATTATTGGATCTTCATCAATGAGCCTGTAAAAGGTGTCTCTGATTGGCTTCAAAATTGCACTGAAAGGACAGCCATGGGTAATTTGTACTGGTAACGCGTACAAGGTTAAAAAAAAGAAACAAACAAACAAAACACACAGAAAAAACACAAAACACACACACACACACACACACACACACACACGTGTGTAAACACCGGCATTCGGGGACTTCCTTTGTCAAATTCCTTTGTCCAAAAATACGGGGACGGATTGTTCTCCATTGTGAGAGCAACCGGGGACCATTGTCCCTTTTGTTATACGTCCCCGGTTTGAATGCGCTCACACACGCACCCTCACACACACACACACATACACACACACACACATTTACAATAATTGTACCACAGATTTATTGGTTACCTTGGGGCTTGTGTTTTAGATGCTTTCTAGGCTGTTGAACTGATTCTCACTGATGCCAGCCATTGCATCTAATTCCAATTACTCGGCATACTGGAGAGCTAAAATACAAAATATAAATAAATGTTCAAATGATTCTGTGAAAAAATAAATTCTGAATGGGGAAAGGCCAACATGTATTACTCCAGTAAGAGAATGCCCTCTATAATTGGTGTACACATGTTGTCCACCAACACCAGCATGTTTATTTTCCAATTAAAACTCATATTAACTCATCCCTCTGCAGCTTTTTCTTCATTTATTAGTTTTCTTTTTTTATGCAGGCTCTTCATCTTTTTTTTTATGTTATAAGACCTGACCTTTCTTTAAAGCATAGAGGGACAGACTTTTTATGCTTAATAATAACAAAACAACAAATGTAACCTAGCTCAGAAAAACAGGTGCCCCTATGACAATTTTGTGGCTACAACTAGCAGACTAATCAAGTGAAAGCATCTCTTTAGGTTGAGTTAGGGATATATTTCGGTGACACGAAGAACATGCAGAATTGCAGAAGAGACAACAACACACGAACATGTATATATTTACATGGATTTGCATACATGTATATGTACTGTACATATATGTAGGCGAGTTACGATGCTCTTTTGACTTGGACTGCATGGCACAGTTTTTAAACTTTTTTATGGACAATAATCTATCCATGCTCAGTCATTATCCTTAGTTAAAATGCAAACTTAAAATCATGTAGGTACACTGCAAAAACAGCGAAAGAGTAGACTCAGTATAGTTTTTACGAAATAGATGCAGTACAACAGTTTCGTCCGTCACGAACCTCCATTGGATTATGCATGCAATAATTATGTCTACGATAGGCCTACTTTACAAACGCACATTCTAGGCCAATAAACCTCTAAATAATGTCTACTTACCTCTTAATAATGCAATTATATTTTCCTCTTTCTCGGTAACCCATTTTATTTTCTTGTATTTTGCTTTGGAGTTAATAAGAACGGCAAAATTCCTCAGTATTTTTTCATGTAAACGAGAATTAAATGGCCGCCGCTGAAAATGTTTTGCTTGTGATAAAATGTCACGTGATCACTGATACGCAATGTGATTGGAGATTGCCTCGACAGATTGCCTCAAAGTAGAAAGCCAGCTAGTATAGTCTACTCATTGCCACTGGATTGCATGAAATGCCACACAGGGCAATCTCCGAGCAATCTCATTGCCAGCAACTTGTATTGCCTGAAAATTGCCCGAAAATTGCCCCGTGTGACAAGGCCTTTACGTTGTAGGCCAATATTAAACTCCGTATATTGCTGTGTGTACGTATTCTGTGCACGCGCAATATGTCTATTCGTACATACAGGGAATAGTAATTCAGCGTATTGTTTCACTTAACCTTCCGGTTTCGACCGGAAGGAAAGGTCAGATTGGGGTCACGTCTGAAAACGAAATGTGACATAGTTCAAGATCTTTAAGATGATAAAAAGATTGTGAAAATATCTTCTATGGTTCATGAGATATACTTTTTTGAAATTTTGAAATTTTCAACTTCCGGTTTTGACCGGAAGGAAAGGTCAGATTGGGATCACGTCTAAAAACGAAAAATTACATAATTCAAGATCTTTCAGATGATGCAAAGATTGTGAAAATATCTTTTGTGGTTCATGAGATATGATTTTTTGAAATATTAACTTTGATTTAGCGTAATTCGACACCTGATGACGTAATCATGACGTCACAGAAAACGGTTTCGTCTGCGTGATATGTTCTGTTTATGTGTTACGTTTGAAGGCTGTATATGCTTAGCAAGGATGCCTTTGTTACCGGACAAGCGCCACTGAGAAGAAGGAGAAGTAAAAAAAAATAAAAAATGCAAAAACAATAGGTGTTCGCGCTGCGCGCTCGAACACCTAATAATAATGTGTGGACTTATATAGCGCACGTATCCACCAACTAAGTGGTGCTCAAGGCGCATTATATTATTACCCCTGCTCATAAGGCTCATAAGGCTCATAAATCATTCCTGAAACCATCTCAGCTCCCTGGGGAGTATACAGCTCAATTGCTGCCATTACAGCGCATATAGGGCTAATCAACCAACTCTGCCCTCACAGGTACACATTTAACCCCTGGGTGGAGAGAAGCAATTATGGTTAAGTGTCTTGCTCAAGGACACAAGTGTCACGGCCGGGATTCGAACCCACATTCTGCTGCTAACACCAGAACTTGAGTCCGGTAAGCTAGACCGCTCGGCCACGACACTCCATGTGGAGCTAGGGCCAAGGATACGGAGAGAGTCCAGTGTATTGGCCCTAGTTCGTGACGAATGCCTATCCCAGTTTCTGAGATGTTCATTTGTCGTCTCTCTTCGGCATCCTTGGCCCTCTCAAACTTATTTGTGTCTGTGATGCATGCAAAATCAATGATACCCATCAATTACTGCACCTGCCTGCAATCGATGCCACACTTGGCCTTGGTCCTTCGTGTCACGTTCAGCAAGAAATTATCTCACTGTACGCCCCTCAAAACCTTCCATTTCTCTGTGAATTCAATAAATTTAGACAAGCTTTGGGCTGAAAACTATGAAATTCTGCCTTTAACCTCCTGGATCACAGTGTAAAATGCACTTGAACGTGGTCGATTTTTAACTTCAGAATCCGCCATGTTGAAAACAAAGTTAGCTCCAACCCCGTTTCCAATTAAGAGAGCAGTCGCGCAAACACCTAAAAAAACGAACATTATCAAGAGGTTTTTGGACAGTAACGCAAACACCTAAAAATGTCTTGACAGGAAATTCAACCTGGCCCGTCTGACTGTATAGAGGCTTTCCCTAAACGTTATGAACATCTAGAGGGAATACAGGAATGATGACGTAATACACAATTACGGCTCAATATACATACACGTACACGTTACAAATCTTAACCTCTCCATTTTTAATAGGTATTACCGATGTTTCGCATTGCCTTTAAATGTAGAATACTATATACTCTACCTGATAGTAAACTTGCCACTCATCAAGAAAAAGGATGTGACAGAGGAGTTGTTTTATTGAACATGAGAAGAATTTGTAGTTTTAATGAAATAATACTACTACTAATAATAATAATAATGTGGACTTATATAGCGCACGTATCCACCAAACTGGTGCTCAAGGCGCATTATATTATTACCCCTGCTCATCAGGCTCATAAATCATTCCTGAAACCATCTCAGCTCCCTGGGGAGTATACAGCTCAATTGCTGCCGTTACAGCGCATATAGGGCTAATCAAACACAATAACCAACTCTGCCCTCACAGGTACCCATTTATCCCTGGGTGGAGAGAAGCAATTATGGTAAAGTGTCTTGCTCAAGGACACAAGCACCATGGTCGCGGTTGGGATTCGAACCCACATTCTGACGACTCAGCCATCAGAACACAAATCCGATGCACCAAACCGCTCGACCATGGCACTCCATAATCATAACTTTTGTTTATTTATTTCTAGGTACAAGCATGGCAAAGATGCTTCTCTTCGCTGAAGGACTGGTTATACATAGTCTTCTTATTATTATGGCCAAATCAAGTAAGTTACAACTTGACACAGCAACATTATGCACTCTATGTAATGGCGTACCTAAGGTGGGAAGGGTGTGAATTGTGGTTGTTTGGTGACCCAACGAAATGTTGGGAGGGGTACATATCCCATATGTTTCCTGGATCCGTTGCTGAGAGAGTCATGAGAAACTTGGCTCTGCTAGCGCACTGGCTTCGTGCACATCGAAAATACACCCAGTTTAATGGTATGATAGGGGGCACATCAACTGCAAAATTTGGAAAATGTGATTATTTTTCATCACCATTCAAATCGAGTGCCTGCTCTTACCATTAGTTTCATCATGGCTGCATATTAGGCATTATGGTTTGGTTGTGCAAAACAATAGTATTGCAATTAGTATGGTTATTGGTTCAATGGAATCGATAACGAATGTATCCAACTGTACATGAGATCTGATATTTTCACAGGAGATTGCACCGATGGCAAGATGTCTTGCTTGAGAGGACCAGCAGAAGGATGCAACGTATATGCAACGGAGAAACTGACGGTACAGACGGAAAAGATGAGTTGTATTGTAGTAAGTAATGAACACACGTGCAGTATTTCATGCAGGTGGATTAGATGCAGAAGAAAAAATTTCCAACATCTCAGTGGATTTGATTTTAGATATTTTCACCACCTGAGACTGTTGGAGCAGTTAGACTTCGTCCTTAATCCATTTCATAAAATTAAAGCGGCAACCTCGATTCTGATCTTAACCGTCCGACGAGTCAGACAGCCACACCAATGTGGCAGAAGTTATTTATTTCATTGTTTTTCCCAGAAAAAAAGACACACATGCCTGGGAGTCATTGATATCCTAAAGTGGACCACTCCACATATCTTAGAAGGGGTGTCTGTTCCCAGAGCTGTGTATTTTCTTTTCCTGGGCTGGAAAAGAAATTGCTGCCATATGTCTGTGCACAAAATCAACCATCCATTGTGTACACATAAAGACCTACCCAGATCTAACCCTCTGATAAGTGGAACCATCTGTTTGGCATCAGGCTATGCTCAGGCTGTGCTATTTGATGTCTTTTAAACTAATTAAGGAAAACAATGAAACTATCGAGTTTACCTTCCGAATTATTCGCATGTAGGAAAAGCGACAGAACTTTGAGCATTCCTACAAAAAAGGCCATTGTGAAAGCTGTTCAAGTCACCAATGTAGACCTTCAGTCGACTTCACAGCACTGGCATCAACGTTATAGATTAAACTGAAATTGATATGTACAATACATCTAGCCGGGCATGCGCAAATAATATGCCATTGAGTGACGTCATGGAAATGCCGTGGAAACAAATTAAAGGGGCAATATCATCAGGATCAACAGGGCATGGAATCAGAGTGTTGGTTTTAGATTAACTCAGTGACTGAAAAATAATACCCCAAATGATTAAGTCATATTAGCCACGGGTGTAAATCCCGGGGGATGCGGGATATATCCCCCAGGTGTTGGACAGGGGGATGGTCCATAGGCTGGGTGAGTGGGTGTGTGGATTGGTGGCTGAGCCTAAATCGGCTGAAGAACTGTTACACAGAAAACAATGGAGAAGGGGAACAATAAGCCCCTCCCCCTCCCCTAGGTCTGAGAATAACAAAATGCTATCACACCAAACTATACTAGGTCTAGACACAAAAGCTAATTCATGTGCATCATATCAAGGGCGTTTATTTATTTATTTTTTTCAAATGAGCATCTTAAAAGTGTGGATAAACACGTTCTATTAATTACCTACTAAATTATGATACCTACTAAGATGTGATATAAAAAAATACAATTTTTTTTAAATAGTCAAATATATAATTTAGACTGTCGTCATTATTTCCATACCCTTAATAAACACATCGCTCATTGCAACAAGGTGATACAGGCAGTGTATTGCAAGTGTGGGCAAATTAGAAAATTGCCCCTCTTTCAGGGAAAGAAAAAACATAAGAAATGCATCAATTTCGCCGGCGACAGTCTCGTCAATTTAACAATAGGCGCACTAGCTACAACTCATCAAAAGGCACTTAGCAAGTGAGTTGACCAATTAATTATTAACCAATTAATTATAAACAGTATTTCTGCAATGATGGTTTCCCCTATACTAGAGAGAAACGAGTGCATAATTGTTATCCACTTTTTTCTTTCTTTTTAAAGATGTATCGCGTCAAAACATACATACACTGTTAATGTCCAATGTGAATGTTCAACCAAACCAAATCAGTCGAAATATAGTCTTAGCGGAGCAATGTGATCTCTATAAACCGACAATGCAAAACCTCCACTCGGTAAAATGATAAAGGTTTCTAATTTAATCTAAAACCAATCTATGTTTACTTTCAGTGACATTTTATCTAACTTAACATTCTGGACTAGAATCCTGTACCCTCAATGCTTCCTAACGCGCCGACACAAACTACAGCCAATATGCAAAACACAATTTGCTTATCCGAGGTTAAGACAAGAGACGACACGATTTCTTTGAATCAACCACTCGCAACTGACGATTGCTGTAATTGAAACATGAAAGCTCTGTTATTACTGCACGAGTATTTGAAAAAAGTGTCTCTCAACCATTTTTATATTCTGACTGAATATGGTCAAATTAGTCAACTACTTGTGAAGTGGACATCTCATTGTGTTTTTTTTATTTTATTTGTTTGTTTGTTTGTTTTTATTCTTTCTTTCTTTCTTTATTTGTTTTTGTATACAATGCTATTTGAGTAAAACAAGGCAACATACATGAAGTGCAACAGAATGGGATTACACTCTTATTTATCAGTCGTACACTCTAGTTTACCAGTACAACCATTGGCATCAATTATTGGAATAATTAGTAAGGAGGACATCTTCCACCAACCTCCATTTATCGCCTGTTTTTTGCAGGTTCGAACTGGGTTTACACTCTCTGAACACTACAATGGGGTGTCGTGGCCGAGCGGTCTAGCTTACCGGATTCAAGTTCTGGTGTTAGCAACATAATGTGGGTTCGAATCACGGCCGTGACACTTGTGTCCTTGAGCAAGACACTTAATCATAATTGCTTCTCTCCACCCAGGGGTTAAATGGGTACCTGTGAAGGCAGAGTTGGTTTGCTCTATATGCGCTAGAAATGGCAGCAATTGAGTTGTATACTCCCCAGGGAGCTGAGATGGTTTCAGGAATGATTTATGAGCCTTATGAGCCTTATGAGCAGGGATAATAATATAATGCGCCTTGAGCACCACTTAGTTGGTGGATACGTGCGCTATATAAATCCACACATTATTATTATTATTAATAGAAGAGTCTAGCTGTCCAGCAATAGCTATTGTAAAGTGATTATAACATTAGTTCAGTTGTGATTGATTTTTCTTTGCGTATCCACCAGGACCACATGGATTATGGTGGATTAACTCCTTAGTTAAGTGATCTCTTTGTTTAGCTACGAGGCTCTTCATTAAAATCATATTTTTGGTCTTAATGTTGAGTTATTATCTATTGCATTTGTAATGTCATTTATACATACTGTTTTTGGTTGTTTCCCTGCATTGTGTTTTTAAATTTAGGTGTCTGAAATACATTCCTTTTCATGTATATTGCGCACTTGCTGGCGGCCATTTTTATTCCTAATATTCTTAATTAAAAACGATTTTCCCCATGGATGATTAGGGATCCATTTTATTTGGATATATTTGGAGTCAATAAAAATGGTTAACCACCAAAATTTTGTTATTAACTAAAATGTCTGAGTCCTTGTCAGTTCTTACTGGACAAACATAATACTTCGTAAGAATCAAGATATAATAATGGAAAACAGTCTCGTGAAAGTTTCAGCATGTTGTTGTGATACTACTGAAAATATATTTCCATTGTTAGTATTCATTCTAATGTTTGACAACTTGCCAAATATAAATACCTTTGACCACTATAGTTTAGACACCTATTGTAATTGTACCACTCCGGTTGCTGATATCAAATTACACGCATGTTATGAAATGTACATCATCCATCTTTTAATATATACAACCGTTTGTTGCTTTTTTTACCGAGTGGATGGAGTGAGTTATGCTATGTCACAATAATGTGCTGATCAACAGGGCATGGAATCGGAGTGTTTATTTTAAAATAATACCCCCGCATTATAAGGTCATATTACTGTTGCTGTTGCATAAATGAGCCAGTAATTTTCAGTCACTGTGTTCATCTTGAACGAAGACACCGATTTCATGCTGTATTGGAAGTCTGCTCTGATCGTGACGGTATTGCACCTTTAACGCTTCCGTATATTTCACGCGTATATGAAATACGACGACAAAGGGTTTTGATTAAATATATATTGATCCAAGTCTTCTTGAAGTCTTCTATACAGTACGTGCGTGCGCGTACACGCTGCGCGCTGTCTATCATTGCGTTAGATACGGCAATTACGTCATGATAACTAACCAATCAAATTCGGCCACACGCAGGGTCCTTTGATATTGAGAAATGAAATAGATCATAGTCAGTATTGGGTTGGAGCTCAAACTGAGTAGACTTACATCTGGACATTTTGTGTAGTTTCTGAGAGGGATTTTTATTTACTGATTCTGCACTGGGTTTTGACCAACAATATTGTACCCTGTACGATTGACACCTGAATAAATTGTGTTTACTCAAGATCCTGTGTGTATATATACACTCGATTTCAGTGTAATCTACAAGGTTGATAACTTGCAACAGCCAGTGCCTTGGAGGCGACTCATGGTCTACATTGGTGACTTGAACAGCTTTCAGAATGGCCTTTTGTGTGGGAATGCTGGTAATTCTGTCACTTTTTCTATATGCGAATAGTACTGAAGGTAAGCTCCCCTTTATTAGGTGTTCGGGTATGTACCCGAAATACCTATTGTTTTTGTTGGTTTTTTTTATTTAATTTTTTTAGGTGTTCGGGTATGTACCCGAAACACCTATTGTTTTTGTTCGTTTATTTTTTTTTTTAGGTGTTCGGGTATGTGCCCGAAACACCTATTGTTTTTTGTTTTTTTTAGGTGTTCGGGTATGCACCCGAAACACCTATTATTGTTGTTGTTGTTTTTTTTTTTTTTTTCTTCTCCTTCTTCTTCTCCGGATAGATAGTCTACAAAAAACACATACTTGCAAACTTCACATGAACTTGAAACTTGGCATGTACTTAGAACTTAACAAGTAGATGAAACACGAGTTGTGAGTGACCCCAATTTGAACTTACTTCCAGTCCAAACCGGAAGTCAAAATTGAATATTTAAAAAAATCTAGTTTAATATTTAAAAAAATCATATCTCAACAACCACAAGAGGTAAATTGACATTTATTGTACCATTGTATAGATTGTTAATTGTCGAGAAATATTTACACAAAGGTGACCCCAATTTGACCTTACTTCCTGTCCAAACCGGATGTCAAAGTTTAATATTTAAAAAAAATCATATCTCAACAACCACAACAGGTAAATTCACAATTTTTGCACCATTGTACAGATTGTTAATTGTCAACAAATATTTACACAAAGGTGACCCCAATTTGACCTTACTTCCTGTCCAAACCGGAAGTCAAAGTTTAATATTTAAAAAAAATCATATCTCAACAACCACAACAGGTAAATTCAGTTTTTGCGCCATTGTACAGATTGTTAATTGTCAAAAAATATTTACACAAAGGTGACCCCAATTTGACCTTACTTCCTGTCCAAACCGGAAGTCAAAGTTTAATATTTAAAAAAATCATATCTCAACAACCACAAGAAGTAAATTAAACATTTGTGTACCATTGTACAGATCGTTAATTGTCAAAAAATAGTTATACCCCAATTTGACCTTATTTCCTGTCCAAACCGGAAGTGAAAGTTTAATATTTAAAAAAATCATATCTCAACAACCACAGGAGGTAAATTTACATTTTTGTACCATTGTACAGATTGTTAATTGTCAAAAGTATTTACACAAAGGTGACCCCAATTTGACCTTACTTCCTGTCCAAACCGGAAGTCAAAGTTTAATATTAAAATAATTTCTAAATTCAGAAAACTTCAACAGACGTTAACATTTGACTTCTCCAACACTTCGAATTGATGACGTAACCATTTTAACTTCAACCGAACACCTTGTTTTTGTTGTGACAAAAACTTATATCTAGTTTTTTTTTCTTCTCCTTCTTCTTCTTCTTCTTCTCCGGATCGATTGTCTACAAAAAAACACGTACTTGCAAACTTCACATGAACTTGAAACTTGGCATGTACTTAGAACTTAACAAGTAGATGAAACACGAGTTGTGAGTGACCCCAATTTGACCTTACTTCCTGTCCAAACCGGAAGTAAAATTTTAATATTTAAACAAATCATATAAAAACAACCACTACAGGTAAATTGAAATTGTTTGCACCATTGTATAGATTGTTAATTGTCGAAAAATATTTACAAAAACATGACTCCAATTTGACCTTACTTCCTGTCCAAACCGGAAGTCAAAGTTTAACATTAAAAAAAATCATATCTCAACAACCACAAGAGGTAAAATCAGAGTTTTTGCACCATTGTACAGATTCTTAATTGTCAAAAATATTTTTAAAAACATGACCCCAATTTGACCGTTACTTCCTGTCCAAACCAGAAGTCAAAATTTAAAATTGTTTTAAATCATATCTCAACAACCACAAGAGGTAAATTGACATTTTTTGCACCATTGTACAGATCATTAATTGTCCAAAAATATTTACAAAAAGATGACACCAATTTGACCTTACTTCCTGTCCAAACCTATATGCCAAATATATGCCAAGTTTCAAGTTCATGTGAAGTTTGCAAGTATGTGTTTTTTTTGTAGACAATCGATCCGGAAAAGAAGAAGAAGAAGGAGAAGAAAACAACAATAGATAATTATAAGTTTTTGTCACAACAAAAACTAGGTGTTCGATTGAAGTTAAAATGATGACGTCATCAATTTGAAGTGTTGTAGAAAGTCAAATGTTAACGTCTGTTGAAGTTCTCGCAAGAAGTTTATTTGAATACAATACAATACTGAAGTTAGAAATTATTTTAATATTAAAATTTGACTTCCGGTTTGGACAGGAAGTAAGGTCAAATTAGGGTCACATTTGTGTAAGTATTTTTCGACAATTAACGATCTGTACAATGATGCAAAAATTGTGAATTTCCCTCTTGTGGTTGTTGAGATATATTTTTTTTAAATATTAAACTTTGACTTCCGGTTTGGACAGGAAGTAAGGTCAAAATGGGGTCACCTTTTTGTAAATATTTTTTGACAATTAACGATCTGTACAATGGTACAAACATTTTGAATATACCTCTTATGGTTGTTGAAATATGATTTTTTAAATATTAAACTTTGACTTCCGGTTTGGACAGTAAGTAAGGTCAAAATGGGGTCACCTTTTTGTAAATATTGTTTGACATTTAACAATCTATACAATGGTACAAACATTTCAATTTACCTCTTGTGGTTGTTGAGATATGATTTTTTTAAATATTAAACTTTGATTTATCGTAATTCGATATCTGATGACCTAATAATGACGTCACAAATTATGTTTCATCTACGTGTTATGTTTAAAAAAATCATATCTCAACAACCACAAGAGGTAAATTCACAATATTTGTACTATTGTACAGATCATTAATTGTCAAAAAATATTTACAAAAATATGACCCCAATTTGACCTTTCTTCCTGTCCAAACCGGAAGTCACATTTTAATGTTTAAAACAATCATATCTGAACAACCACAAGAGGTAACTTCACAATTTTACTAATATACATCGACTCATTGATTACATTAGTGACTTGAACAGCTTTCAGAATGGCCGTTTGTGTGGGAATGCTGGTAATTATGTCACTTTTTCTACATGCGAATACTACTGAAGGTAGTTTATTTTTTTCTTATGTTCCGTCAATAAGCAAATTCACTATTCTCCACTCTCCAGTCTCTCATAGTCAGAAAATGGAATGTGTGTTAATGCCACAAATAAACTACTTATTCCTAACACAACACATTGGCCACTGAAACCAACCTATTGCACTAGAATTGTGTGTTCTGTATTGTATAATTACATCTAGATAAGGCTTATTATTTCATTAATCACAACTGTAAACTGTATCAAACTGATTTTGAAATAGCATTGTTTGGTCTGTTTGGTATAATTACATCTGGATTTGTGGGGCTTATTGTTCCATTAATCACAACTGTACCCTTTATCAAATTGATTATGGAACATGTAGAGTTTATTATTTTATGAATCACAATAATTGTAATTTTTAATTTTTCGTTTAGGTATGATCTGCTCTATAGGAAAAGAACCAGATCCCAACTCAAACAATATATACCGCTGGTTAATTCCAGTTGAGGATCCATGTCAGTGTACCGAGATTCAACCCGGTGGTATGAATACTCACACACCATGTAGACACTTCAATGTGACCTACTATGACTCCTTTCTGATCAGCAGCGATCCCAAAGAGATTCGAAAATGGCTGCAATGTGGTAAGTGACTTATGATAACAATATCATATATCTTATTTTTACTAAGGCACTATCATTGCATTTCAAAATATATTCATCTTTTGGAATATAACTGTCCCTCCAGAAATCAGCTGAGAAATCCTCCGTTTGCGTGGTTTCTGGGAATTAAAATGATTATTTTCTTAATTATACAAATGTTCTGTATGTAATTTAACCAATTCTTAATATTTTTCCCCAAAATGTTGCTGTAATATGTAAAAAAAAAACGTAAATTTTCTGACCGACTACCTTTATCCTCCATTGACTTTGTGCATAAACCTGTGCGTTTGTTTCATAGTAGTAGTAGTAGTAGTAGTAGTAGTAGTAGTAGTAGTAGTAGTAGTAGTAGTAGTAGTAGTAGTAGTAGTAGTAGTAGTAGTAGTAGTAGTAGTAGTAGTAGTAGTAGTAGTGGTAGTGGTAGTAGATGTAGTAGTAGTAGTAGCAGTAGTAGTGGTAGTAGTAGTAGTAGTAGTAGTAGTAGTAGTAGTAGTAGTAGTAGTAGTAGTAGTAGTAGTAGTAGTAGTAGTAGTAGTAGTAGTAGTAGTAGTAGTAGTAGTAGTAGTAGTAGTAGTAGTAGTAGTAGTAGTAGTACCAAAAGAGAAATCAGAAGAAAACAATATCAGCAAAATCAAAAAAAAATCAAAATTCAAAAACAACAACATCGTAATCCGTCACTTCTATCTCAAAGTGTACATTTTCACTATCTTCAAAAGGTTCACCAAGTCCTACAGACTCTATGTACCACACGCACACCTTGGCTTCGTTCGAGTGCCAAAGGAATGACCAACATCTCTGTCAACCATGGGAACTGGAGGAAGCCTATCAGGTGGGTCATTTAGGCAAAATACCCACTGACACCGGTTTCTGGTATTCAGTGCCGGAAAGTCAGGTTGAGTTGAATTCGAGCGGGCTGACCTACTTTGATCTACCAGGGCCACTCATCACGGTGGAGATCTACGGTATTGACGACCTTGTTGGGATGGCGGCTGCTTGCTCTGCCCTGGGAGCTCATCTCTGTACCCTCGCTGAGTTGAAAGAGGCATACTTGAGGGGATATCGTCAACCATATGCAGTTTGGATGTACTTCTCAATACCCAACCGCGATGTTCAACTTCTCAATGATGGGTGTGGCGGCTACACAGGTGAAGAGTGTTACGAAGGCGTTGTGCCAAACTCACCGAGACCAAATCCTACCGGTCGTGTAAGCTGCTGTCCAGTTTTGAGTGTGGTGACCTCAGCTGGCATCTGCTGCCCCGGAAATCCCGGTCTGATAAACCCTCGGTACCCCATCATCACGACGGAGAGCTACGCTTTGAATGACCGTGTTGAGATGGAGGCTGCTTGCTCACTCCTGGATGCTCATCTCTGTGCCCTGGCTGAGTTGAAAGAAGTATACTTGATGGGTTATCGTCAACCACCATTTGATACTTGGTATTACTTCTCACTACCAAACCGCGATGTTCAACTGTACATTGACGGGTGTAGCGTCTTCATAGGTGACGAGTGTTACGAAGGCGTCGTGGCAAACACCCCAATACCAAATCCTACTGGTCATGTATTCTGCTGCCCAGTGACATCTCAATGAATTTGCTGAGCTGCCTGGAGGCACCGAAGACCACATGTAATAAGTGTGGCATTACTACATTGGTTTAAAAATAAATAAATATTAGTGGCATATTTAGAAGGAGTGTCTAGGGATAGCCCAAAGGGAATAACAGTAACTATAGAATACAAATTTGTTAATTTGTCAATAATAAATTAATTCTTTAATTTATTCTTTTGTTCGTTTATTCGGTTGTTTATTTATTCGATTATTTGGTTGCTCGCAAATTTGTTTACTCGTTTAATTCAATGTTTGTTTGTTCGTTTGCTGGGGTGTTTGTTTGTTTGTTTGTTTACTCGTTTCATTTAAATTCGTTTAATTCAATATTTGTTTGTTCGTTTGCTGGGATGTTGTTGTTTGTTGGTTTGTTTGTTAGTTTGTTTGTTTCATTATCCATCTGTGTCTTAGTTTCTTATTTTCTGTTTTGTTCTTCTAATGGTCCCCTAGACCTTGTTAGTTGCCCACCCTGGTGGGCCACGGCCAATACCTTGCGGCTTGTGAGTCCACACCTTAATTATTTTTGATTGATAGTTATCCATCACAAATGTCATGGTTGTTTTGCTTGGTCTTTGGATTGAATGTTTTGTTTCTATTTCATACAATATTACTACTTTTGTTATTCGTTTCTAAATTTGTAATTACTTTCTGTATCTGTTGTTCTCTTGCCAATAATCACTTGTAAAGTCCAAAACAGTTATAACATGTTTTCTTCATTTATTCATTTGTTCTTGAAGTGAAGTTCGAGTTATAATATCAACCAATATCGCTAATTTGTTTACTCATTTAATTTAATTTCCTTTTAATGTTTATTTGTTCGTTTGCTGGGATGTTTGTTTATTCGTTTATATTTCTATAGTTTCTATCTCGCATGATGACGATCAGAGCATACTGATGGAAACGTCGAGTTGTACCCACCAGTTCTTTTCAAAACTAATTACCACTCAATAATGTTGAGTGTCACCGCAATTAGTCTTTCTTATTTTGTCTTTCGTACATTATTGTTTGGTAATATGCCTATAGGAGTTTAGTTGTTTTACCTGGCCCAGTCATAACTGTAAGGATTTCCTCAACTACTGGAGGTATTTGAAGGTTAAACAAATGTTGAGTTTTAAAATGCTGTTATTCTCCTTAGTTCAGGTTAAACCTCAATTCTTCGCTATAAGGGCAACAGCTAGAAGATTGACAGTGCATAATGGTTGTGACACTACATGTATGCACATACTTGCACAATGACTTGTACGAAGCGGTCGTCGCTGGGCGTGTATGCATAATGTATTGTACACGACTTCAGTACACTGTACCTGTGTGAACGCGTAGTGAAAATCACTAGCTGCATGCCGAGTACACGCGGATATCTCACCCACAAACGATTCACGCATAACCTTAACTATGCCTTAAATAACTAATGAGCAGTGGCGTAGCAGTCCCCCCCCCCCGAGGTTCCCCCACGAAAAATCCCGATAGTGCCCCCAAAAAAGAAAAGAAAAAGAAAAGGGTAAACCCATACCCCCTGCCCCCCCCCCCACTGAAAGGCAATGCCCCCGTCTCACCCACTGAAAAAGTCCTCATTACGCCGCTGCTAATGAGACGGATAACTTAATTGCTCAACAATCGTTTACCTAGAACCGCCTCAATCAGTTGACGAAACTCCCACTGCTGTGAGATTGTTCGCCTTCATGTTCTCCATCTTGAATTTGTATACACTTTCATTGTAAAATTCTACTCAACAACTGTAAAATTTATTTATAACATAGATAAAACTTACACAACTCTGGTCAAGTTTAATTTTTACTCTGGAGTCATGTATTTTTACATTTACAAAATAGATTTGTATTATTTATGGAGTGCCATGGCCGAGCGGTTTAGTGCATCGGATTTGTGTTCTGATGGCCGAGTCGTCAAAATGTGGGTTCGAATCCTAACCGCGACCATGGTGCTTGTGTCCTTGAGCAAGACACTTTACCATAATTGCTTCTCTCCACCCAGGGGTAAATGAGTACCTGTGAGCGCAGAGTTGGTTGTTGTGTTTGATTAGCCCTATATGCGCTGTAATGGCAGCAATTGAGCTGTATACTCCCCAGGGAGCTGAGATGGTTTCAGAAATTATTTATGAGCCTGATGAGCAGGGGTAATAATATAATGCGCCTTGAGCACCAGTTTGGTGGATACGTGCGCCATATAAGTATATTATTATTATTATTATTATTATTATAATAATTATTAATATTTTTCACGGTGTTTTTAAGTTGGTGTTTACTTAACTTGTTCTACTTAACTTTGTTTACTATCTGTTCTGAGTGTAGACTCTTCTTATTTTGGTGATCATCAACCTAAACACATTTTCTGTCATGCATGAAAGAAGCACTGCGTATCATTTAGTTACGGTAGACATACCCACTCGTGTCATAAAAACTCGTTGTTAATTAGTAAACTGATTAGTATATGCCAACGCTGGTGATTGCCTAGAAATTAAACGACAACATTTCTTGATATTTTTTTTTCCAGTTGACTGACCACTGCGGCAGTTCACTATATCGATATTACTTGTATACACGAGATAATTATAATTAGAGTATGCGGTGAAAAGCAAACGGTGATAATATAAGTTGCTGGGAACAATGGATGGTTGTGTGCATGGAAAACGGTACAAAAAAACAGTGTTAATGAGGACCGTACCATTGTCTTGTATACATAACATATTCCCCCATAAGGCATGACAGTAGAAAAGATAACCGACAAGGACAATGTAAGCAGTACAGAAAATAGCACGGCCGTTCGATAAAACTGCTCAAACTAAACTGAACAACTATAGCGGGAAGGAACACATGCCTTCCCCAATGCCCTTACCAGACGAACACCCAAGAACACAATGCCTCTGGACAAATCAGTTAGACCAAGGTAATCATTTGGCAGCACTTTTAAACACGTTCTGGCCAACCCAGCCACTCTGTCTAGTGATAATAAATGATTTGAAGCTCAATTCTAGTCTAGCCTCAAAATAATTAAAACCCATTCTTCGGACAATTATTTGTTGAAACTGGCCACAATTTTAATTGTGTTTTGCTTTTAAAAAGGATTACAATTTAAAAAAATACAATATTTGAAATTGGTTGTAAATTTTATAAATTTTAGCAGGAGTTATCATTATAATATTTTGAACCCTGATAATATACTGCGTTAAGGCTGGTTCATATTTCACAAGAATACAAAAGCGAAGCTAGGTCAGCAACTTTTATGTCAAACAATGGCGAAATAGAGCGATTTCATCGTCAACCGTACAGTTATTTGCTTCGCTTGCGTGTGAAGTATGTACTGATTATTTTTTAAAGTATAGTTTCCTTTATGTTCCGATGAAAATTCGTCCCTAATTTGCCATAGTGACCAATCCAACTTTTTTCAATTTTAAGTTTTCCCGCCCATTAGTACATTCAGGAAGAGACCTACCATTGTATCTAATCCACATGCATGTATTCCTTATAGTTTTGGAGATAGAGCATGCATTCAAATGACGAATGCTCTAACTAACTGTAATTGGCAAAGCGACCAATACCGCATTGGCCACTATGCCAACTTAATTCAAGATTGGTCACTATGGTAAATTAGGGACGAATTAAGGTAAAATCTCTGGAATACGGGAGATACGGGTTTCAATGTTTGATGGTGACCTCCACAGACTCGTTATGGTATAAATACAACTATTATTCTGACAATTATTTCATGGCCCTTTTTAAATGTTATTTGATTTGCACAAGGATTACCAATTTAAAAATTACACTTTAAAAAAATGGTGTTTAGGATTGAAACACATTTAGCCTGTACTCACCTTTTTTTCAGTGTGTAACCTAAAACATGTTTAGATTGTGCTTTTGTGATGTATTTTTTAATGCTAAATATCATATGAACAGGTGTCAAAAAGCTATGGACATTTAGCTTTGTTACATGTACAGATGGCCGTTTTGCAATTACACGGATTCCTAAACGGCATGTGTTCTAAATTCTAAGCACCATATTTTACAGTGTAATGATTTTAGGAAATGGCCGGTAAAATCATTACAATTCAAATTTCCCCTGAAGACCATGAGAGTTTTGTGATCGACACGCCCATTTATACTAACACCGGTGCTTCACAAACCAACACAATAGTACAACTACTGCAGAGATAGTTACAGGTGACGCCGCAAACATTATTCCTTCTCTTCTGTCACAATTCTGCAAATCGCGCTGCATTAAAATTTAAGTGAGATAGATTGATGTATGACTATTCTACACTGTGTTTAATTATGCAAATCTCGCTACATTAAAATTTAAGTTACGTTGATAATTTGTGCAGTAAACGAGAAACACTCTGCCAGTGAAGATGTCATTGCAGTATACTTACAATATCATGATGACAAATCCTCACTGATCAACACAACACGATTTAGAACCATTGGTTTAGTGTTTGGCAAATAATAATTACAATCATATTCGTGTGCGTTAAAAATCACCATAAACCTTTGACAATTTGAATGTGTATGTGTTATTGATGCGATCGTAAAGTGACTGTTTGATGTATATTTGTAGTAGGAACAGGCAACAGCCGTTCAACAATTTGTTGATGCTTCAATATTTGATACAAAAAAGGTATTTTCAAGGTAAAACTTTGATTATGAAGTAATTTGTTTGTAATTATATTCAAATATCATATTGCGCATAACAATATTACAGCATGCAGTGTTCGTTCAATCTATCTATCCTTCGACAGCAGTCGAGATCGATGCCACACTGTTTCGCCATTGAGTCTTGTTAGCCATCACCGCACCCAGTTCATCAAATCTAAGGCCAGTGTCTCTTGTAGTGTTAAAAACTCATATAAAGCAAATAAACAAATAAATAAAAAGTATGCAGTGTTAAAATCTCATATAAAGCAAAAAGCTATTCTTAGAAATTTGTTTTAGGTTTTCAGATGTTTGATGTATTACTGTGTACCTGTTATATAGGAAATTGCATCGATATTTTAATTAGTTATGTATACATCTAAAATTAGAATGTACTTGATTATACATGCATATCTAAACAAACAAAGGGCTGAGAGCATCACTGGTATATCTGAATACAATAGGTGTGTTTACTGTTAAAGCAACAACAAAGAACATCATGTATACGTATATGGTTGTATTTTATCACCTTTATCGGTGATTTGATTGAGAACGTCTTTGCTGCATTTGTGTTTGAAATTATATTACTATGAAGCATACTGTGTGATTTCTTGTTCTAAGGAAGTTCACTACAAGCTCTCTGGCTTCATTATGTCCGAATGTTGCTTGCAATATCACATGTCTGTTTTGTAATCATTTAGAAATTTGATTTAACAATTTGAGTGTGTATTTTTGTACGTATTCTCCAATATCAAAAACAAATTTAATTGATTTGAAAAATTTGTACGTAATGAAGTTTAGGTCCATTTCTTATGCCAGAATTGTGCAAATCTCGCTACATTAAAATTTAAGTGTGATAGATTGATGTATAACTAGTCTACACTGTGTGTTTATTTCAAACAATAGTTGTGTTTACAATTTGTGCATTAAAAGAGAAACACTCTGCCAGTGATGATGTCATTACAATGATGTCATTACAATATCATGATGTCAAATCCTCACTGATCAACAAACAAACGTATGATTTAGAACCATTGGTTTAGTGTTTGGCACATAATAATTACAAATATATTTGATTTTGCGACCACACACGCGCATGACTCGTGTTTACGTGTCCGTATCTCAATACAGGTATTTGCGGCTTCCAGACGGTCGGGTCACAAATTGTTCATGGTATCATGGGATGAAATTATGTTGGTCTCATGTGCTATCAAATTAGTATATTTAGTAAAACTAATTGCGGTGACACCATGTGAAATTCTCAATTGAGTAGTAATTAGTTCTGAAAACAACTGGAGGTTTGGATCAGTGTGCTCTGGTCGTCCTCAGGAGATCAGAGCACACTGAGGACGATCAGAGCACACTGATCCAAACGTCGAGTTGTACCTCCAGTTGTTTTCAGAACTAATTACTACTCAATTGAGAATTTCACATGGTGTCACCGCAATTAGTTTTACTTATTCTGCTCACCATGCAAAGCTACAAGTTTTACCTAGTATATTTAGACAAATTGTTCTTTATACTCCATAATTTTGTCAGCGTGAATGTTTGTTTTCATGAACACAGGTGTAAATCCAGGGTCTAGAAAGGGGTGGAGAAAGCTAAAATGGGGGCACACAAGAATGTATGGGAAATGAATATGCATATTGATAATACAAGGAAGCACACGCTTTTCCAATGAGGTCAGCTAATGAAGGAGGCCCTCAGTGTTCGTAAAGTTGACAATGAGAGCCACATTTTCGACCGTCTGAATAAAGTTAATCCTAATACCATTTTCTGTTCAATGTTATTTTGAGCTTAAACTGAAGAAAAAAACTGGAATGCTTGTGATGAAAGTTTCAGAATTGTATTTTGTGTCTATATTTAACAAACAGTAAACATTTTTTATGCAAGACGGTACTGCGTCGTATCTGTACACGACTTTGGCAAGTCCACCAATAGAGGGCGTTTACTCGCAACTGAAGTAAGGTCCATCGTGAACAGCGCCGCTAACGGCGGATACTGTGTGAGCGCTAGCTAGCTACAGGAGCGGGTCAATCGTCCGTATAATGTATGTAACTTACATGTAAAGTTAAACCCTCCCTTAAAGACGGTTATAATTGATACCTGTATCAACTTTACCTTCGATTATCTGGTAAATAGCAATGATGTACCAGTACTTTCTCTTTACTAGAATCAGCAACAGCAGCAAGCGAATCAACTGTTAACATCAATTCCAACGTCGACATTTTAAAAGTTGATTTCAAGTCTCAGATTGTGGCTATTTATCTACCTGACAATCACCCTAAAATCATTTCCGAATATACCGCCCTCAAGCGAATCGTGTTGTTAGGGTCGCCTGTTTTCGCTAGTTAAAACCTGACAGCTGCGAGAGGGCGGTATTTCAGGCTATGGTGTTAGAGACAAATGGCCGCCGTCTCACATTGAAAGCAAGTATGCAACATGTAACCTTTTTCAACTGTGACTAGCGGAGCATCATTTAACATCATAGCTTGCAACTGAATCGAATGGGGCATTGTGTACAGTATACTCAAAAATACTCGAAAATAATTAATATGTGATGAATATATAACACGCAAACAACCAGTCGTTCCTACATAATGCTGCTGCCACCATTGCAGAAACACACACACACACATTGGTGTTCATAATTATTGGATATCAACCAATGTGAACACCTTAACTCTCCGAGCCACAATACACCACAACTGCCACAAGCGGAATAAGGGGAGACTCCGGAAGGCACTTTGTATTACGCGCAGAATACACCGCGCGATCCGTTTTCTAACGATCTAATACACTACGCAATCCTTTTCTAACCGATTTCCAACAGTCTAAATTCATGAATGGAGGTCCCCTGGACCCTCCTACAGTAGGATGATTGATAGCTAGGGTTGTGAAGGTCAGACAGCTGACCTTTCTTGGCAGCGATACTCAGAGTACTTAGATTTGCGCACACGTGAATGGGCTTAGATTTGTGCACAAATGAATAGGCTTAGATTTGCGCACAAGTGAATGGGTTAAGATTTATGCACAAAACACTGGTTGGTTGTGTAATTAGATGAATCTAGGTCCCCTGGTCACATTCTACAGTAGGATTACTCATAAATTATCTTGATAAGGCCAGCCAGGCTGGCTAGGCGGTGAAATATCAAAGGATTAGATGTTTACACAACTGAATGGGCTTAGATTTGTGCACAACTCAATGGGCTGAGATTTGTACACAAGTCAATGGGCTCTGGCTGGATGCCCAACTTTCTCACGGTGGGGGAACTCGATGTTAAAGGTTACTATGGAATGTGAAACTAGAGGTTCTCATTGAGGATTACATTAAGTTTCAGCGGAATTCACCCAAAGATTTTCAGTAATTAAAAAAAGGAAAAAAAGTGCCTTCCGGAATCACCCCTTACGCGGACGCAGGGTTAAAAGTCTCAATTTTGCACACAGGGCGTGCTTGTTAACAACTGATTCAGTTCAGTGAGCACACACTCCTCTCCCCCACCCCCTAGGATCCCAGTCCCAACTAGTTCCTGCCTGCACGCTCCAACGCAACGCACTAATCCTCAAGCATCCAGTCATCGCAGGAGCATTTCCCAGAGTCCGGCATTATCCTGAGGACGATCAGAGCATACTGATCGAAACGTCGAGTTGTAACCTCCAGTTCTTTTCAGAAGTAATTACTACTCAATAGAGAACTTCGCAAGGTGTCACCGCAATTAGTCTTACTTAGGGTATGCTTTTAACACCCCGGTTTTTACAGTGCAAACATTAAGTCTCTTAGAGCTTTGCAAGCAGGCTCAACATTTGGGAGAAACTTCACTGGGACAAAAACAATCATAAAACACTGATATTAGCAATATACGTTTGACTATGCGTGTCTAATTGAAGATTTGTTTTTCTTAAACGATGGCCCTAAATAGCATTTGTAATAAAAACATACCACATTGACAACGAGACAAAAGTAGTAATTCAAACACGTCAAGAGTTTTATAATACACTTTTAATTAATCAAACACTCAAAAGTTGTTGCTGAGATTTAACGGATTAATGCGTATTGTTACATATAATATTTACCACTGGTTAGGATTTAAGCATATCTACATAAATTTACAATTGGTGTTCACACTGAACATCTATCGAAAGGGAGGTTACACTTATTGAAATATCAAATAAAATAATTATGATCACAGTTTGACATCAATCTGGCTTGTTTTAAGGCCGATAATGGTCTCAAATATCCTTTGAATTATTCATATGTTGGCTGGTATCATTTTTAATACATATTATCTCAAACAAATTATTGATAGCACTGAAGTGAAAACAAACAATGTTAATGCATTTCACTCTTATTTTCATAGCGAAATAAGTTGAAACTTTCGGTTGTTCAATATATCTTGAACCAAAGAAAGTAAGCACACTTGTGGGGGGCAATGTACCAAAAGTGTAACCTTCCTTAACATATTTACAAAACGTTATACTGCTGCATTTCAGTTTATGCTTTATACAGAAATATCACTTAAATGGTTATGCCACAACATATTGTAAATCGTGTGTAATACCAGTTATCCACACAATATAATAATTATATTTGTGCATTGCTACTCCGAACAATTACGCAGAGGCCAATTGATTGCAAGTATTGCTAAAAGATGACGTCTTTAATTCGTCCTGTCAGAACAACAAGGTCGTACGTGCAATATTGCATACATTTGCATCTATTAAACAATTGAGTGAAACAGCGTCATATATTCTTTCATAGGTTTTGTGTGTTCATCCTGGAACTCTGTAAAAAGATACGACCTTGTTGCACTGAGCAAAATCCATGTCTGCAACAAGGTCATAACTATGATACGACCTTGTTGCACCATAGGTTGCATTGATGCGTAAAATTAGTGTAAAACATTACAAAATGTCTCACTGAGATGTTGAATATAGACTTTATAATATCAGGCAGAAAGGTTCATGTAAGAGTTTGACAAGATATCTGAGGTAATATTCTAGCGGCAATAACTGGATGTAGTTTTCTCACGGTATGTAAACAGTTGATCATGTTACATAACCATTGCTATAACGGTGAGCAAAACTGTTGACAGGTAAAACTTGTAGCTTTGCATGGTGAGGATGATAAGTAAGACTAATTGCGGTGACACCATGTGGAATCTCAATTGAGTAGTAATTAGTTCTGAAAAGAACTGGTGGTACAACTCGACGTTTCGATCAGTATGCTCTGATCGTCCTCAGGAGAATGCCGGACTCTGGAAAATGCTGCTGCTTAAGTAGACTGCTGGAGGATCATCCCATGAATGGATGCTGGAGGATTAGTTCGTTGAGGCGCGCAGGCGGGAAACTGCGAGACTGTTGACATTCCCGACACAGTAATATAATCTGACTGAGAAATCTCACCAAGAAAGCTCTGCACTCTCCACCGTCCTATGTGGAGTGTTTTTAATGTATAGCTGGGATGTTGCGCTGCTAAATGTTTCCACAATGGGTGTGTGTGGGGAGGGGGTGCCAACAGGTTTTGTACACCAATGCAGATTACAACATAGTCAAAGTCATTTCAGTCAGTGATAAATTGTTCAATCACAATATTATACACTAACATCAATTGTAAATATTTACGCATATTTATATTCATGTAATAAACACAGCAAACAAATACACGTACAATTTTGTTTTAAATAAAGCATAATAGCATTATGGTAAAGAATCACTTAATTTAGAACAACGCTGCAGTTGGGGTATGATAATATATGTTGTGTTAATTAGGAAGGACATCTTTCCCCAACCTCCAAAAACCTCCAAGTTTTGGTCGGTTCCCTCCCGATATTATAATCAAAACAGTCCACCTGCCAGCCCTTTTAGGAAAAGTCAAACACTGATTATTATCGAATTATTTAAAATTTAACTTGATAACTTGACGTTGACACAAATTATCATAAGTAAGTGATTTCACTTTAGAGAAATCATGAACAAATAATATTCAAAAAAGTGCAAAAAGATGCTATCTTAACTTTATTTTCTGTCTTCAACATGCTGCCCTTGGTTTGCAATATGAGTGCCCTGTCTTACATGTGTTGCACTGCATGTTGCGTTAGGCGTGTTCTTCTGATTGCAGTGAAGGCAATTGCAATTCGCCGCCTTAGTTCGTTTATTGTCCTTGGAGGGCCTTCGCTGTACACTCTTGATTTGACATCGCCCCAAAGCCAAATATCTAACGGCGTGATGAGGTCAGATAAGAAGCTCCCGTGGACAAGCCAGTTTTGTACATGCCATCTGTAATGGGCCATATCTTGAGATCCAATTCAGCTAGACGTAGCATTTTTTCATGATTATTTCTAAAAACCCTACTCATCAACACTAGGTAAACACAAATTCAATGTGCAATTAGATTTTGCCTATTATAGATTCGTGATATCTCCTATCATCATAAAACTATTGAAACTCATGCAATCTTTCCTTGAATACATACAAACACATGTTAATGCATATTTACTATTTTCTCGTTAACGGCAAGACGAAGTGACCTGAAACTTTCACAATGAGTATATAGTATGAATGCATTTTAACAATGGTTTACAGGTCTCTTTCCATGAATTTAGCAAAACCAAATACTAAATACTTGGCCAAACTACATGGGTTGGATGGTTTATTCAATATTTTATTTTCATTACATGTGACCAACTGCAATGCATTCTGGATAATCCAAATAAAGATTTAGTATACTTCAATTTTTAGAATTTCATATAATATAATTTTAAACATGCTCACAAAATGTGTATTTAGTTTTCTTGAAATCTCAGTAAACGAAATTTTAAACATTTACAGTTTTTGTTTATTCTTTACCAAAAACAATTGTCAAGTAACTCAAATCAAATGAAATTAAACTTGTTAAAGTGAAGACTGTATCATCAGAAGATACAAAAAGACCACATAAATCATACATTAAACTATTATTATTATAATTATGTTATTTATTTATTTATTTATGTATTTTTTAAATCCTTATTTATCAACCACCACCAAATGGCTCATGAATGAATATGATATTGTGCTCACATAAATCATAAATCACTTACCACATTTCAGCCATTTTCGAATCTCTTTGGGGTCGCTGCTCATCAGAAAGGAGTCATAGTAGGTCACATTGAAGTGTCTACATGGTATCTGAGTATTCATACCACCGGGTTGAATCTCGGTACACTGACATGGATCCTCAACTGGAATTAACCAGCGGTATATATTGTTTGAGTTGGATCTGGTTCTCTTCCAATGAAACAGACCATACCTAAAATAAATAAATAAATAAATAACAAAATTTTACAAAATTTGACAATGTTGGTTAATGAATAATAAGTCCCACATATCCAAATTTAATACCATACAGAGCAAACAATGCTGTTTCATTGTCAAATATTTTGTGTTAGGAATAATTAGTTAATAGGTGGCATTAACGCATATTCTCTTTTAACATAACGTGTTGTAATTGTGCTTTAAATTATCAACTGTTGATATCAAGATTGACTATGAGAGATCTGATAGACGAAGCAATTCTTCTATACATTAAATTAATAAAGGAAAACAAAATGAAACTATCGAGTTTACCTTCAGTATTATTCGCATGTAGGAAAAGCGACAGAACTGTGAGTATTCCAACGAAAAAAGCCATTCTGAATGCTGTTCAAGTCATCAACATAGCTGTTCAAGTCACTTCTACGGCACAGGCATCAACATTATAGATTTAACTGAAATTGAGCATAATGATAATTATGCACACGAGACACTACTTATCAAGGCTTTGTTAACGAGCGACAATGCGTATACTATACATCTATTAGGCATGCGCAAATAAAACGCCCTTGTGTGACGATCATGGAAATGCTGTGGAAACGGACGTTTGGAGGGACAATACCGGGGATCAACATGGCATGCAATCGGAGTGCTAGTTTTAGATTAACTCGGTGACTGAAAATAATACCACACATGTTAATGTCATATTGCCGTTGCTACTGCATAAAAAATGCAGTTTTTTGGTTTACACGTAAAGCAATACAGAGTTACTAAACAGACAAGACAAAATAAAAAGGGAACCATATGATTGTAATCAATCTACCCTAATTAATCTACACGTGAAAATAACAAGATCATACATTCTTCAGAAAACGGCGTTAAAGGGACACTATCGTCAAGATCAACAAGGCATGGAATGGGAGGGCCAGTTTTAGATTAACTCAGTTACTGAGAATAATTCCCACATGTCATATTAATGTTCCATAAATGAGCCAGTAATTTCCATTCACTGTGGTCATCTCAAACGAGGACATCGATTCCATGCCATGTTGAAAGTCTGTTCTGATCGTGACGATACTGTCCCTTTATGTACTGCAAAATAAAAGCAAATACACATACAACATAGGATACATAGCGGAGGGTTGTGGGCACGGGCGATAAATGACAGAGCCTAAGGAGTGATCCCGTAAAAAAATTTTTTTTAAAGCGTTGAATTTTATTTCCCATTCATGTTTTTGTTTCATAATTTCAACATCGAGTTATTGGAAAAAAAAGCAATAAAAAAACTGACAAATCCACAATGAATGATATTCCAACCTGCTCTATGTGATTATATTATGTATAATTTTATGTACGCATTTTGAATATGAAATCATCAATTGTAATATAATTTCACCTTAAACAACTATTATGAAAATTTATGAAGCGCACGTATCAACCAACAAGGCCCTTAAGGTCCGTATATACAATGCAAAAGTACAGCATTAAAAAAAAAACTCAATAAATAACCAAATATTCAGCAAAGTTTAGTTTTAATTTTGAATAACCGCCTGACACGAGCTACAGTGGAAGTACAATGGTGGAAAATGATCTTCAACCTGATTGAAATTGAACACAATTCAGTACTTGATTGTCACATCTGCAAACTACCTTCAATTAAGGCTTTGTAATTTTCATTAAACACTACTGCAGTAACACCACTACAGAGAAAAAAAAATATTGAACTATTCAATTAGGAAGAGAAATCACTGTAATGTATACTTCGACTTGGTTGTGCCATGGCAGTACAGACTGGGTCTAGCGCATTAGACTTACGTTCTGGTGGCTGAGTCGTCTGAATATGGCTTCGAATTCCGGCCGTAACCGTCGTACTTGTGCCCTTGAGCAAGACACCGTACTTGGTTCTCTTCTCCCAGGAGTAAAACTGGGTACTTATGAGGGTAGAGATATTGAGCTTATACGACCAGCTCTAAATAAATATGTATGGAAACTCTACTGTTTTATTGCATTTTTGCATTATTATGAGTTCTTTATACTTCTGTTTGTAAAGGTCAGATAAATGTTCTAAAGAAATCATAAAACAGATATTTTTGGTTGACGAAATATGTTTTTCACAATATATTTGATTTCCAAGTATTTATGCAAACCTGACGCTATTATGAGGTCATAACAGTTATGATCTATGATAAAATAACGTGCAAGGTCTCAAAAAGAAGCCATGCACTCTGGGAGAGACTTACCTGGCGTGTGGGAGAACTCTATTTTGCGCGCGTTCCTTAGTGTTTTGCGTGTTCTCCCCACATATGATGGTTCGTCTGCGTCTATTTTAAGATTGCGTCTGTTCTATAGGAACTAGCTAGATTCGTGTGGAAGCAGGCAGGCCGGGTAGTGCACAAACATTTCATAACATTTTTTTTTCAAGATTTTGCTTCTAAACTGTTCAGCTGTATCAAAGGAGAGAGTTTTCAATCAAAAAAGAATTTAAAAAAATCAATAAAGTTAGATCTTATTGAAACTGGTTCATTTCAAGTAACAATAAAGACGCTGTTATGCAAAATGTATATGTGATCTGAAAAAGAAAATTCCCATAGTCTTGTAGCCCATGTTTTGCTCTTTCTAATTATATTAATTTTGATATGAAAAACTATTAAAAAAGTACAATAATTACAGAATGACTACTCCAACTAAAAACGACCCCCTCCGGCCCAAAAAACAAAACATTTTCGGCTACACATTTTCTAAATCGGCCATTAACGGCCTGGGTAAAACTTCCTATTTTATTCATAAATTGGTAGATTAATCACTTGGATATAAAAGAAATCGCCCGCAAAATTGCCACCATGCCTCCTTGCCCCGGAAAAATCCATTTTAACGACGGAGTCTTCAACCAAAACCTACAAAAACGAGAGTAATTAGCGCCCTCTGTTGACCAAACATGTCTAGTCTGTGTTGTATACATTGTACACGCGTTCAGCAAATTCATGTCGTCGCCACAATTCAGTTATTTACCCCTGTTTTCATTCTCTAATCACGAACTCCAAATGAAGCTTAATGTCTAATTATGTTTTATGAACAATGTGGGGGTGGGTTCGATTGATGTTTTTAAACAGGTTTTATTTTTAAATCATATGAAACTATATGTTTTAGAAAATTAAGCAGTAAAATGTTGACAAAATAATTATATAACACATTTGGTTTTCGCACAATCACCTTTGGAGAAAAAACCGCAACCATCCAGAGATTTATTAATGTGGGACCTGGGTATGACCATAGATGGTATGACCTGGCGGCATAATACCAATTATAGTAGTTATAGCATGAATAAATTAATGCTTGATTCCGGCCAACTTACGAACCCCTACGATGTCAACAACTTATCAATTCGTCTTGAACCAAAAAGAAAATGTTTTCCCTTCTATTTTTGTTTTTGTTTTCTATTAAATTTAACCGGAATACGGGGTATAACAGGAACCAGTAGCTAACGGTGGGACTTTGTAAGTAAACAAACGGGTTATTATTTTAATTTCCAAGCTATTTACCGGGAACATCTCTCTCGCAAAACTGGTTGATGTTATTTTATCGTCTCTGGATGAAAGCAGATCCAGTGATTTGTACCTTTCTCCTCGTTAACAATTGCACATTACATACTATTACAGTGATCATCACGTGCGTTCGTATCCTAGGAAAAGGGCTGATTTTGGAATACATATTGAGGATGAACTATTGCATTTCTTCCTTCAGTAGATCAAGGCATTGATTAATCAAGGGTGATTTCCCAAAATGTTGTGACATTTTTATCAGTCGGAAAGATGATGTCCATTTGTGTCTTTCTGAATGTCGGGCTGCCTGTCTCTCCAACTGTCTGAATGCTACATGTATTTTACTTCTCTAATACTTTAGAATGAAACAAATATTTTGCAAAATCCTCTCAGTCGCTAAATAATTATTATGGTCCAACTTTATTTTCAAATAGGACGTTATATGCATCCACTGGACAATAATAGTCAACAGAGAGCGCAATTAAAAATAATGATTTCTTACAAATATTTGCAGATTTTTGACGATAAAGTACATTTTTATAGTCCAGTCACGCTGTAAGTGAATGCTGAGTGGTTTTCATTCAAGTTTGTACCGTTATTTTGATTAACTTTTGCTAATGTCTGGGTCAAACTTTTGCTGATGTCTGGGTCACATATGGTTTTAAGCCACTGTGCAGTCATGGGCGGATCCAGAATATTTTTTTAGGGGGGTTGAGAATCAAGAACGATTTTTCAGTACTACAAAAATTACAATGAAATAATCAAAGGGAGAGAAAAACAAAGCACAGTGAGGGGGAAATGAGAGGAAACATGAGGGGGAATACCTTACCGTTTGTATCTGATTCTGTTTTTTTATTATTTGTTTTAATATTTTTTTATTATTATTATTATTTGGGGGGGGGGGGGGCTACAGCCCCCTTAGCCCCCCCGGATCCGCCAATGGCAGTGGGAGCAAAACCCCTAACCAAGCTCATTGTGAGTGCGCGCATTTGGTGTATAATGCTGTGGTATGGATTACAGCAGGCTGGCATACTTCAAACATGTAGGTAATAGACTATTGATATTACATGTTCTTCAAAGCTGGTGAATATCGACTGTATCCATAAAATCCTCCAAGACAGCGAATAATGTTGAAGAAAAAAATCGCAGCACGAATGTCTGACCCGCCCTGATCCCAACAGCAAAGCACAGTTATAACTGCTAAGCACAAAATGAAACAAAACAAAACAATAAAGAAAGAAACAAAAAGGCAAACCGCGTGCCCCCCTTACGAGATAGTGACTCCGCCCCTGGCTGATTTCAACCTTGCTATTACTTCAAAGGCGTGCCACAGCACGGTTTTCATTATTATTTGTGATTTTTTTTTTCTTATTCTAAATTGGTATATTTAAGGGTAATTTCTTTTGACGGTGATTCAGGTTAATTGTTCACAACCCCTGCCGTTGCTCCAATTTTCCATTTGTCAAAAAATAAGGGTTAATAAATTACATAAAGAAACATACCACGTACAATCAATATTATAATTAATATGTTTCTTTGCAAAACACGTCAGTCATGTCCGCAGGTAATTGAGCATGTGTGATAACATTATACGCATCGTCGCCCGTCAAGTGTGGACTAATTACACATTTTCCTAATCTGCAAAATAGATCAGTGGAGAGAAAGGCAGTCCAGCGAAGTTATCTCATAATCCACATTGGTGACGTGAATTGAACAGCTTTCAGAATGGCCTTTTTTGTGGGAATGCTCATAATTGTGTCACTTTTCCTACATGCAAATAATATTGAAGGTAAGTAACACTTTCAGCTTTGCATGGTGAAAAAGGATAAGTGAAGACTGTTTGTGATGACACCATATAAAAATCGAATATTAATTGATTCTGAAATAAACCAGTTGGATACAACTCGACGTTTCGAGTCGGGGCATTCTCCTGAAGACGATCAGAGTATACTGACCTTAACGTCGAGTTGTAACCAACTGGTTTTTATTTCAGAACCACTTACTACTCAAAAGAGAACTTTAACATGCTATCACCGTAAACAGCCTTTACTAATTTTGAATGTGAAATCTACACGTCTCATTGTATTTGTATTTATGAATTTTGATTTATAAATCAAGTTTGGTGAATGAGTAGTTTCACAACCAGTATTGTACACTTTCTATTGCCCAGAATTAGTACTGCATAATTATACTACCTGCATATACTACCTGCATATACTGCCTGCATATACTACACTCGATCATTTCTGGCAAATATACAAAAGTTAGACAGCAGTTTTTTGGAAAAAAGTTCTTCATTGTTCTTCCGTGTTCCTTACACATAAAGATAAAATATTTCCCTACACCCATAACAAAATATTATCTTTGATGAAATTCTTGAGTCGGGTGATAAACAATTAATTTAATTTTTGCCCGACACCGACGTGTGTATAGAACTGTATACTCAGTGCTTTCCGAGTGTCTGTGGAAAAAAACTTCACAGGCGATTTGGGCGGGATTCGAACGGAATTTGGGCCTGATGACGAACCCACGACCTCCTGCTTACTAGTGCAGACGTCTTAACCTCTCGACCACCGAGCTTGCCTGATGACGATTGGGCATGAGGTCGTGGGTTCGAATCCCGCCCGAGTCGCATGTGATGTTTTTTTCTACAGACACTTGGACAGCTCTGAGTATACAGTGCTATACACACGTCGGTGTAGGGCAAAAATTTAATCAACAAATAGTATTTGAATTATATAATTTGAATTATTGATATAAAAATTTGTATCAAACTGATATTTTATATTATACACTTTTTTTTTTTTTAGGTATGATCTGCTCTATAGGAAGAGAACCAGATCCCAACTCGAACAATATATACCGCTGGTTAATTCCAGTTGAGGATCCATGTCAGTGTACCGAGATTCAACCCGGTGGTATGAATACTCACACACCATGTAGACACTTCAATGTGACCTACTATGACTCCTTTCTGATCAGCAGCGACCGCAAAGAGATTCGAAAATGGCTGCAATGTGGTAAGTGAGTTTTAATTGATATTAGCACATTGTTTCGCACGAACCATCTGGGTGGTTTACAACAATCCATCGTGTCGGTACAACAAGGTCGTATTTTAGTATGAAATTGGATGAATTTGAAAACCGTCAAGTCTTTTTATTTTTATTTTTTTTATTTAAATGACTTTAATTATTTTAATTATTCTTGATAACATTTATTCTTGATAACAGTTATTCTTGATAACGGTAATATCGTACGTCAGGTTGTGACCTATTGCATACTGTATGTTGAATTGTAGTCTCTCAATGGTACATACTCGTGTTACGGAGGACATCTTCCCCAACCTCCATTTATCCCCTGTTTTGGACAGGTTCCCGCTGGGTTTATTTTCTCTGATCACTACAGTAGAAGAGTCCAGCTGTCCAGCGATAGCTATTGTGAAGGAATTATAGGATTAGTTAAGTTGTGGTTGCTGTTTCTTCTTGAATAAAAGTGCTGCTGAACAAATTATACATGCGTTTTGTCACATCACGGCTCGATAACGGGAATGCTCTCCTTTTACGGTCTCCCGCAGAATCAAATATCTCGTCTTCAGCACATACAAAACACAGCAGCTCGTGTTGTGACTTTGTCCAGAAAGTCATGCCATATCACGCCAATCTAGAAAGAACTGCACTGGCTTCCTGTTTCACAGAGAATTGTTTTTAAACTGATGCTAATTGTTCTCAAATCTTTTAATAACATTGCTCCAATTTATATTTCTGAACTGCTTAAAGTCTACACTCCATCACGCAATTTGCGCTCCAGCAACATGTCACTCCTGAAGGAACCAACTTCAAAACGGAACTGGGGTGATAGGTCTTTTTCTGTCGCGGCTCCGAGACTCTGGAATCATCTTCCAACTAAACTCAAATCTTGTCATAGTATAACTAGATTTAAGTCGCTGCTTAAAACTCACCTTATGTCACAATTTTCAAAGATGATGTATATTTGTAATTGCATTGTAGGTACATGTATCTCAGTACATAATTTGTTCTATGCTATCATTGTATATTGTTTGTATTCATGTTTTTTCTTTGTTTCCGCGCCTTGAGCGCCCAGCAGGGTGGATATGTGTGCTCTACAAGTCTTTATTGTTGTTGTTGTTGTTTTTTTGAGTTTTTTGGGGGGTTGGGGGAAGATGTCCTCCATTACCCTCATTCGCCTAAATATTTATTTAATCTGTTTTTGTTTTGGCCAACTGATTCTTAACCGAAATGAAATTACACCAAAAACAGTAATTTAACCACTTCCAGTCAGTTATTGGCCAACGTTTGTTTTGATGTTTATTTCTGAGAATTTAGTACGTTTTTCTTGCCCAATGACGGAGTAAAATTCAAACAATATTGCTATGAACGTGATTACTATTTTTGTTCACAGTGGTTTCATGAAATGTAAAATGTTTGGTGTATATATAACAAGTTTGCACAAACATTGGTCGTAATATGTATATGTCTCTAAAACCTTAAAAATCATTTTAAAAAATCCATGGGCTAAAACGATGGAAAGTTGACAGTCCAATAACTCCCGAACGAAACAGACTTCTAACTTGGTACAAACATTTGATTATGATATGTAGATTACCTAAAATTTATTTAAAAAAAAATAAAACTGATCCCACGCGTTCTGGTTTAATGGGATAAAACAATAAAACCACCATAACTCCCAAATGGAATGGCATTACAGGCTTGTAATTTTGTACAAATATTTGTCGCGATATGTAGATATATCTAAAAATCCTAAAATCCATGCAAACTTATTCAGTTCCGCTATTATGGGCTAAAACAATGGAAAGCCCAATAGATAGATAGATAGATAGATATTTATTTATTCAGCCAATGATAAAAAATATACAATGGAAATCGAGCGAACACAAGAGCTCTAAAATTTTACAAAAAATAAATATTGTGTACAAAAGTATACAAATAAAACTATACAAATATACATATAAGGCAATAAGATTCAATTAATTGCAAATATAAAATATAAAATTCAACGGGAATGGTGCACATTAAAAACCTTTACGGCAGAAGGATAAAAACTATCAATAAATCTCTTAGAGCCCCTAAAATTTTGAAATCTTTTCCCCGAGTGGAGAAATTTGAAATAGTCAACAGCTGGGTGGGAATTATCTCCTATAATATTTCTATCTCGTTTTAAAGTACGTTCTTGATAAAGTGAAAAGAGAGATGGCAGGCCAGTACCAATAATACGTTCAGCATTTCTAATAACTGATTCTAATTTCCTAAGCTCATTTTTACTTATGCGACCAAACCAGACTAAAATATGTGTAGTTAATATACTCTCGATTATGGCACGATAAAAATTAATCAAAATATCTATCCTTACGCCATACGATTTAAGTGAACGCAGAAAATACAGTCTCTGACGAGCTTTTTTTAGTATCTCCTCCGTATTCACCTTCCATGATAAGTTATTCATTACAAAAGTGCCTAGCAACTTAAAGGTATTTACCTGCTCTACAAAAGATCCATTAATAATAAGTGGGTCTTTTAAGCTTTTATTACGTCTAAAGTCCACAATTAATTATTTCGTTTTGCACACATTCAATATCAAATTGTTGTCATCGCACCATCTCACCACGAGATCAACTTCGTTCCGGTAGCCACTTTCATCATCATTGATGAATCGATTTACAGACTTGTACTATGGAGCAAAAGCATTAGTCCCGATATGATGATGTAGGCATATATTAAATCATAAATACATTGAAACGTGACCGGTTCCGCTATAATGAGCTAAAACAATGGAACAATTAAAAAGCCCTATAACTCCCTGACAGAATGATGTTCAGACTTGTAACTTGGTACAAACTTTTTTTATAATATGTAGATGTACACAAAATTCATCTGTTCCGGTTTAATGGACTAAAACAATGGAAATGTAAAAACCACAATAACATCCAAATGGAATGGCGCAGAGACTTGTAATTTTGCACGAACATTTGTCCCGATATGTAAATATATATATAAAATCATAAAATCCATGCAAACATAATTAGTTCCGCTATTATGGGCAAAAACAATGAAAATTCAAAAGCCCTACAACTCCCTCACGAAATGATGTGCAGACTTGTAACTTGCTACAAACAATTATTAGATATGCAGATGTACCCAAAATTGATTTAAAAAAAAATAAAAATCCATCCGTTTCGGTTCCAGGGGCTAAAACAATGGAAATGTAAAACCATAATAACATCCAAATGGAATGGCCTGACCGGTTCCGCTATCATGGGCTAAAACGATGGACACAAATTTAAAAGCCCTATAACTCCCGAACAAAATGATTTAGAGACTTGTACTTTTGCACAAATATTTGTCCCGATATGTAGATATATCTAAACTCATAAAAGCCTTACAAATTTCATCGGTTCCATTATTATAGACAAAAACAATGAAAATGAAACAGCCCTATAACTCCCTAATGAAATGAGGTTCAGACTTATAACTTGGTACACAATTTTATTATGATAGGTAGATGCACCTAAAATTCACAAAAAAAGTCCACCCGTTCCTTTTTAATGGAATAAAACAATGGAAATGTAAAAGCAATATAACACATTGACGTACCGCGTTGTAACATGACACAATAATTGACTGGAATTACTACTACACGTTATGAAAACTCGGTGCTCCAGTGGTGAAATCGTCTGACAGTTAATCTCAATGTCCTTAGTTCGAGATCCGTCGTGAACATATCTTTGTCTTTTTCATTATCACCAGCGCCTCGGATTAGGTTTCTAGATAGATGGCGCTTTATAAGTTTCATTATCATTATCATTATCATTATCAACATAACTGCATCAATGTTGTTGCTCTGTTTGAAATGTTGCACAATTATCGACAGGATTTACTACGACACATTGTGGAAGCTCGGTGGTCCAGTGGTGAATTCCTCTCACTGCTAATTTCATGACCGCACTAATTCCATTGCTTTCCTCTATTTTCTTCTTTATCAGTTCATGGATATCATGGACCGGTAATCAGTTCGTGGACCGTGGACAAGTAATCAGTTCGCAAGAAATTCCTGATTTTTTTTACATCGACGACTTTAAAATGTTTTACTTTGCGACTTTTTACCAAAACCAAACCCAAACACCTTACATTTGTAATCCAACAAACGTACTTCTCGTTGTGTTTTTGTTCTCTTATGTCATTTTACCTATGGTATGTTTGTTTCCTGTCCATTTCTCTCCATATCCCTTTTGTTTTTGTTTTGGTTTTTTATATTTTGTTCTTTTGACAAGCATTTCTGAGTTGCAGTGAACCATTGATTGGCCCATCAAAGCTCCTATTAAGAGCTTTCAGTTTGATTCTATATTTCTGTCTGTTCATTGACCTAGTTAATGTCTGTTGGGCTATTAATTGTTCACAATTGCTCCTTGTAAACAAAATACAAATACTAAAACAATAATAATTCAGCACACACTGTGCGCTGTGCCCGGATAGGGTCTATTCGTACACACGCATATGGGTATACATAAAATACATGTACACTATACATGTACATTACACTGTATACAGCGACATTGATGTCGCTGTATACAGTGTAATATATACAGTGTATACATTACACTGTATACAGCGACATCAATAAAAACTGAGTCATGGATACAATTGTGCATTGCTACCTCATACAAGTTCGAAATGAATGGAATTGAATCAACAGCCTTGATCCTTCTGTAATTGTAAATTTATGTGTTTCTTTGTTTGGATATCCAATGTAAATTGTTATGCAAGAATTGTTGATTTGTGGGCGGTTTCTTTTAAACGATTGACAATTATAGGCACAAGCAATGCATGTACACAATGTATCTTTTTTAAATTTGGCATTATGGTCACTGTCCGTATGTACATGTACATACAGTGTGTGTGTGCATATGGATTCATGCACTAAGTATGCAATGGCTACAACGGGGTTTTCTAATAGCTAAGTGAGGCAAAATGATGCGACCAAACCGTTCCGATGAGCATTGGTCAAGGCTATCAGAATGTGGGTTCGAATCCTAACTGAGATTGTAATAGCGGCAATATTGGATTCCCAGAATAAATTGGTAGTGCTCACATGATTCAATGTCCCGTTCAGAGTTCGAAATTTGACAATAAACCACAAAACCCGTATTAAATGTCTTACTATATCACAAATATAGTATTTTTTAAGTAGAAATTCATTTGGACTTGTTCAGAATAAACGGTTGCCATGGCACCATGAACACCCAATATCATTGATTTTTCCATGAATGGGTCCCAAAGAATAAGTAGGCAAAATCAGTTAAGTTCAGCGTGATCGGACAAAGCGTTTTGCAGATATTTTTGCAGATATTATAGTTTTGCAGATATTTGCTTGAATTTAAATTGACATTTTCAGTATATCAAAGGCTTATTTTGAAACCATCAAGCCTCATCAGTCAAATTCAATTGAAAACTGTATTGTCATTCGTCGTGTTATGATCATAACTAATTGGTTTCGCATCACAGAATGCAATTTAATTGTAGCGATACATATCAGTGACGAGGATGATGGTGCACCATTCATTACAACTTTATAACTTGAATAATTTGCTGCACAACGTTGTTTGTTTACTGTTATTTTGATTAGATTTTCTAAGAGGCAATTTCCCAAATGTTGTCAACAATTGCATTTGCGTCAAGAATCATGAACAGGTTAACATCAACCATGATGATTTATCTGTTCACATTCCTCTTGCTTATAATGAAATTGTTGCCGTTTGTTTACATGAAAGTAATTATTTTCCCATGTCTACCCTCAAAAGTAATGCCAGTAATTTATCATCATGATTTTATGGCTTCCATCAGTAAAAAAAAAGCCTAGCGGCTCAAGCTTGAACTGTCAACAAAAATCCAACTTTAGTATTACACTTAACAGCATACATGTATCGCACATCTAGGCTAGTTCATTTTATCTTTCCTCTACAGTTCATTTCATCAATATGCTTCTTTCAGCAGCAGTGTCATTACGTTTAATTAGCATATAAATGTATATTGCAAAGGTCGTGTTTCACCGCAAGTCTCTGATATTGGCGCGGTTTATTTGGCGGGACTAATTGGTTTTGACACAGATTAATTGCTGTTTTAGTCATACGGTGCTAACAGTGTATTATGGGACAGATTGTTGCAGAAATCACACGAATCGAGATAAGGGAGGAGGGCCAAAGTCACGGTACAGCCAAGCCTTTGACAAGCCTGGCCAGGCCTAGGCTACCTGGCCCCCTAATTGTCTTTTGTGAGTCCTAATCCTGTAACAATACAGTACCTGCCAATCAACATAACCTGGGCTTCTGGAGGTCCTAGCCCAGGCAAGCAGAGCTCATTATATAGGCCAGTAGGCAGGGGCAATGCGTGGGCCTGGCCGGACTTCTCAAAGGCTTGGCTGTACCCTGACTTTGGCCCTTGTCCCTAAGCTTTAACAAAATAATCCCCAGCTTGCTTCATATCAAATCAAATAACTATGTGTCAAGTTTTGTCATTGTGTTATACAATATTGAAATAATGAAACGTTTAAAAGTATTCAAGGCAAATTATATTTTATTAAACCTTTAAAACCTTATACTACTCAATTAATTACAAATCTTAAATTGTTATAATTTAATTACCTTTATATAAACCTGGATGTAGGTAAATGTACAAATGTATGTACATTTACATCAATGATGCTTTACCTCGTTGTTTTAGCTCGTCCTTTTCTCTGACCTTCACTCTAAGTACTTCGAAAACAATATCATTTTCAGTTTTATTTATTATTATTATTATTATTTTTTATTTTACAAACGTGGTGCTGTGTGCTGGACTCCGCTGAGGCATCACTAACTCTACCAGTATTAACAAAACAAATATTTTGTGTACAACCACGTAAAAGGACTGTGTCCCAAGTTGTGTGATCCCCGCTACTGCTGTTACCCAGGTTGTTTGCATCTGAACTGGGGCTTGATCCCTGGCCACTCGGCAGATATGGTTGGGCCTCTGACCTGGCCCCATAGAGCAATAGATAATTGGCATAAGTGGACCGCCCACCAAGATAGGGCTGATTAGCTCAGTTGGTAGAGCACTCGTACGGTATTTGAGAGGTCGCGGGTTCGAGTCCAGCACCAGCAAATTTTTCAATTGTTAAATATTAAAATGTCTCTACCAAATCGGTAAAAAAAAATAAAAACATCAGACCACATAACGGACTGGTAAATGCCACCATGGCGTCGCAATTCACGTGCACGGTCAAGGCTATGTTTTAGATATATTAATTGGATTCAGTGTTACCGCAATTTGACATAAATTATGGACACACAATCTGCAAGGGCAGCATTGAAATAAACATTAATTAACAAAAAAATGAAGGGAAACTCGCAAAAGGCTTAAAACCAAACCGTTGTTTGTATATGAAAGTATTTAGTTTCTTCTTTCGAATAGTGAAAGTGTAATATATTTGGTATAACCAATTATGTCATTGTAACAAGGCTTGCTGGCGTATCAAGCTTGCGCTACCTGTCAGCATAATTTGATACATGAGTTTATCAAATGTTTCTTTCCACCGTCAAGTCTCATTGTTGGCGCGGTAATGTTCGTTATCATATAAAACAAGCTAATGGATTCTGCTACAAAGACTACTTACTAATTCATTGCTGCCATGAGGAATTTGACGAGGATAACAGTGCATCGGGGTTACGGCGTATTTAAACAACACGAGCAATGTGCTGAATACAGATTGTTGTGGCAGCCGTTTTATAATTTATTTCTTTATTTTTATTTTTATTTTATGGGCCCTTTAATGTTTTCGTGATAAATTGGTCTTGCATCAATTTAACGTTATGATGGCAATCACATTGCGCCATGTGTTACAACATAAGTACCTTTCAAAAGAAAATGCCGAAAGTAGGCCCTATATTAATTATATATTTGTTTCTCTTTAGGAATTAGTTAGGTAAAACTTGTAGCTTTGCATGGTGAGGATGATAAGTAAGACTAATTGCGGTGACACCATGTGGAATCTCAATTGAGTAGTAATTAGTTCTGAAAAGAACTGGGGGTACAACTCGACGTTTCGATCAGTATGCTCTGATCGTCCTCAGGAGAATGGAATTAGTTGTTTTAGGCAATATTATCGTCGCATTTTTCTCATAGTGACGAATCGGAAAAAGGTGCGTTACGAGTAAATCATGCTTTAAGTCGGACACATTTTCGCTGTTAGTTTTTTGCTTTATTTATTTTCCAAAAAACACATTTCGTTTTATCATCCAAGTGTTAGTAAGTACCTGGTTGGTAATTTACTGTGTTTACTTTGTTTAAAATGTTGATTTTCTATGTGTAACGATGACTTGAACTTATTCGTCACTATGAAAACAAATAAATCGTCGTGTCAGTGCAAAAACGTCGTATGTTCACAATGCAATAAGGTCGTATGTACAGCGCGTCGTCAATCTGCATGAATTTACATACATTAACAAATGTTTGTGCAACAACGTCGTATCTCAGCCATTGCTTTTGTGCATTCATCCGGGAACTTCTTACATACGACCTTTTTGCACTGACACAAACTAGTTTTGTGCAAAAAACGTCGTAACTCGGAGATACGACGTTTTTGCACTGACACGACGAAATGTGGTTGCCTATCGTCACTTTAGCGCACGCATAGCGTATAGACTTATACTTATTCGTCACTATGTAAAAAACTAAAAAGCTTATTCTCCACCCATGTGTTTGTACATGTTTGTATGTGTACATACTCTATAAGCGAATACACTGTGTAAGGATGTAATTACCTTAAGACGTAAATACCTTAGATCCATGGTTTGTCTTTGTCTTACACTGCAAAACAAGCTAAAACATGATATTTTCTACAGTCTGTCCGTGGTTATAGCTGGTACCAGCCGTCCGCGCACTGTAATATTCTATGTGTACAAAGATACAGTGGTTACCAACCGGTTAAATGGATTCGTCACTATGAAAAAAAACGTATTATTTTGACTATTCTGTAACTCTAAAACCAGGCAGAATTATGGTTTAAAACCTTCACAGATGAAATTAGACACTCATAGAACCCCAGAACTGTAAAATCCCAGATTTCACCAACAAAATGCCGATTGGTCACTCTGAGAAAAATGCGACGCTATGTATGATCAATAGACAATATCGTCACAATCAGAGTAGACGTTCAACAGGGCATGGAATCGGTGTCCTAGTTAAAGATGAACACAGTGACTGAAAATCACTGGATCATTTATGCAGCAGCAACGGTCATACGACCTTATCATGTGGGGTATTATTTTCAGTCACTTAGTTAATCTAAAACTAGCACTAACATTCCCTTTATTGTCCCTTTAAGTGGTAAAACCTTTCAAATGTCCCATACCTCAAAAAATGTAACAAAATGGCGCTATTACAATTGTTGTTTTAGACATAAGTGAACTAAATCAAATGAACATTGATACAAAGAAGAACAACAACTACAACACCGAAGTGAAATAATAATTGGGAATTATGATTTTTGTTCTTTGGAAGCTGACTTATCACTTGTAAATGCACTGTGTACACGCACCCTTTCTTCAGAGATCATCAGCTTGCAGAGGTACATGCGTGTGTAGTACTGTTACATAAGCATACGCCAAAACACGATACTCACTTAAAACCCTTTTACTACTTCAAGGGTTGATATACTTGCCAGGGTATATTTATTGCACTCAAAAGTCGAACACTGTTAAACCTTACGTGTAGTAAGTACATTTACAGGTCAAAATGGGTCGACCATTTTTGTCTGTAAAAGCATTGTCTGGTATTGTTCAGGGTGGTCAAAATGACAGTAACAACCAGTAAAAAAAAATGCCCCTGTGTGCACATTTGGGTCAAATGTCAAAACAGGTAGTTGAGTGATCAAAATAGCTACTTCCCACTAAAGTTCAGCTAACTTAGGAGGGTTAAAGCAAATTTGCCCTTCGTTAAGTAACATGTTGTATTTTTACCGCTAGAGGGCCACTGTGTGTACAGAGCGGATAATACGATATGTACAATTGTACAGGTGGAATGAAAAACTAATATACACTGTAGGGGAATCCACATAGCTATGAAAAGCTGATGTTCATGTCGGCTGGGATTGGTTCCGGATGAAATTTCAACCTAGAATCACTGAAATGGATGTTTACCCAGGTACCACTACGCTACCCTGACTAATCACAACTTGGATGAGCTGTTGAGGGCATACGATTTAAATCTCTGTTCATCTATAGGCCTATGGCAGCGACTTTGTCTTGCGTGCTGGCGTGTTTTGCAGTTGACGTGCGTGTGTTTGCAATATCTCCAGCGATCATTGGTTTGCAAAAGAACACACACGCGTAGTATCAAAACTCATTGGACGCCAAATTGCCTATTATGAAGACACTAGGTGCAATTTCAGAACTAGATGCTTACAAATTACAAACAGAGAATAACTTACCAAACTAACTACTCAAACGTTCTGAGAATGTTTAATCTAAATGTTGGTACATTTTCAATTTGATAAAAAAAAGATCATCATAATGAAAATTGTAATCCACTATTATAAATGCTATTTATTTGGTCTGTCTCATTGCTTTAGGCCAGAAACTCCAAGGGTTGATTCTTCATCGAACCTTAGGACCAATGGATCGTGACGTCACAGAATGCGATACTGCTAATGTCATTAGCGAGGAGTATGAAATCGGTGGTAACCAGAGCTTGGTGAAGATGGTTCCCGCTCCAGACGTAGTTGGACACGCATGCGCAGTGTATGCACCTATTGAGTCATATCTGGTTATTGGGAATTTCAGTGGGAATTGTATCTCTGACCCGGGTAGATGTGAGTCTAAGAGTGTGACGTGGTCTCTTTGGCTGAAGATCAACACGTCATCAGTCTTCACTGGTACACAAGCGGGGTATTTCCTAAGCTCTGGAGGACAGACAATGAACGCAAGGGGTGTTGCATTTTTCTATCAAAATAACATGTTCCAGTATAGTGTACGCACCAAAAATAAACATACAACAAAAATAAACATACAATATAATACTAACACCTCTAAGACAAACGAATGGTTTCATTTGACCTTAACGGTGAATGCCACCAGTGGCGCTACACAGTTATTTGTCAATGGTACAATTGTGGCAAGTGATGGTGAAACCATTAATGAGTCTGGAACGGATTCAGATGGTTGCACTAAGCTATACATAGGCATGACCAACCCATGCGAGAATTTTGATGGGTTTCCACCTAAGAAGTATGGTGGGGCTGCTGCTTATAGCGATCTAATGGTGTTTGACGGTCTCCTGAATCAACAACAAATAGACAGTATTTATCACGGGAATTTTTGGATACAAAATTGAATTTGGATACTTTGGGGATTATTCTCATAATATCAAAGTGCCACTATTCATCATAATGCCATCAACCATAAGGGTCAGGTAGAACCAATCGTTTGTACAGGAAAACAACAATAATAATGTGTTATTTTACTTTAAAATAAGATAAGTTATGTGTGTAGAGTTAATCAGTAATATTTAATTAATGTATTTTTATTTCTATTTATTTTTTTATCAATTTGTTTCCGGAGTGTTTGGTTGTTCCATCTTCTGGTTTTCCCCACTCTGTGCACACAAGACCTCTATCGGTGAAAACAAATCCAATTTCCGAGTCTATGGAAATCCGAGTACATAAATAATACATGCCCAGTGCCATTAGAAAACCTTTCCCTGGAGGTAATAGTGCACGCTAACCAGCGATATGACGATTATACTTGAGTGAGACTGATCTCTATTATACTGTCTGGATAGAGGGTTGGCCCATTGGTATCTAGTACATTAGGTACGCCACTGTGGGACCATTTTACCACTCTACATGCATACATAAAGGAACTACAAAAGGAATGCACATGCAATAGGAAGGCTGATTCTGGTGCAGCATTGCAATGTGTGGTTTATGATAGTGGTAACATGGCATCCAGTGGTTTCAGTGTGACCCCTCTATCCAGTCAGTATAATAGAGATCAGTGATTGCAATGTGTAATTTTTGAGAGTGGTAACATGACATACAGTGTTTGCAATGTGAGCGCATCACCCTCTATCCAGTCAGTATAATAGAGATCACTGATTGCAATGTGTGGTTTATGAGAGTGGTAACATGGCATACAGTGGTTGCAATGTGAGCGCATCACCCTGTATCCAGTCAGTATAATAGAGATCAGTGTTTAGGGACTATATCTGATTGCTATAGAGCGCCCTAAATACTAACTGCTTATAATAATAATAACAATAATAATGTGGACTTATATCGTCGTGTCAGTGCAAAAACGTCGTATCTCCGAATTACGACGTTTTTGCACAAAACCAGTTTGTGTCAGTGCAAAAAGGTCGTATGTAACAAGTTCCCGGATGAATGCACAAAAGCAAAGGCTGAGATACGACGTTGTTGCACAAACATTTTTAACGTATGTAAATTTATGCAGATTGACAACGCGCTGTACATACGACCTTATTGCATTGTGAACATACGACGTTTTTGCACTGACACGACGATATAGCGCACGTATCCACCAAACTGGTGGTCAAGGCGCATTATAATTATTATTACCCCTGCTCATCAAGCTCATAAATCATTCCTGAAACCATCTCAACTCCCTGGGAAGTATACAGCTCAATTGCTGCTATTTCGGCACATATAGGTCTAATCAAACACAACAACCAACTCTGCCCTCACAGGTACCCATTTACCCCTGGGTGGAGAGAAGCAATTATGGTAAAGTGTCTTGCCCAAGGACACAAGCACCATGGTCGCGGTTGGGATTCGAACCCACATTCTGACGACTCAGCCATCAGAACACAAATCCGATGCACTAAACCGCTCGGCCATGGCACTCCATGTAGATTACCGCCTACGATCGTGGAATATTGGTGTATGTGTCAATGACAGTTGCTCCATGACAATACCACAAATTTACCTTACTTTTGTTCACAAACGTCATCAATAGTGCGCACAATATTACTACATTCTCTCTATGACAGTCAGAGAATTATTACGGTAAGCCGGGCGCGTCTGTAAATATTGTATGCGCGTACATCAGCATTAATGTTGATCAAATATCGGTTATAACCAAATACATTATACATTACTACATTAAGTTATTCAAAAAGTGCATGAGCTGTTCATCACTGTTCAATCACTATTGATCAATATGGCAACAATAGTGCATTGCGTTTGGCGTATTTTTGCAGCTTATGTAGGTATCCGCAGAATGTCTCCAGCAATCCATTGGTAAAGAACATAATAATTGTATTTAATATAAGTTATCTGTGCATCGATCATGTCAGATGTACACGTTCACGCAGTAGCATGATATACACGCATTAAATATACACACAACACTAACTTGGCGCCAAAATGGCTATCATCAATTTTACCGCTAGAGGGCCCAATATTATAGATAGCACAATGTTAACTTTGTTGTGTAAATAATACATTTGTAAATTGTAATGTATTGCGACATTGAATTAAATATGTATATTATATATGTCAAGCGACATTCAATTAAATGTGTATAGTGTTCTAATTATATGTTCTTGAGTTCTTTCGGGTACACAATGTAATGATCTCTTTTTGGGAAAAGTGATGGCTCTGAGAAGAGCCGGATGGTTTGTTCTCAACGTTTCGACTAGTCTGCTCTAGTCATCGTCATCGTCATCGTCATCGTCATCTAGAGCAGACTAGTCGAAACGTTGAGGACAAACCAACCGGCTCCTTTCAGAGCCATCATTTCTTCCAAAAAGGATCATTATATGGTGTACCCAAAAGAACTCAAGAACATCTATCTCCACCATGCAAAGCCACAAATCCTACGTTATAATTATAACAAGCAGCTTCATATCGTCAAAATCAGAGCAGACTTTCGTCAGAGTATGACTCGGTTTCCTAGTTTTAGATGAGCTCAGCCATTGAGTTCATCTAAAACTAGGACACCAATTCCATGCCTATCATATCAATGTATTTTTCTCTAACCAAATCTGGTAGTATCACTAAAAAGTGACAACTCAGGTGGACGAATAGTTAAGAAAAGTGCAATCGTTTAATGCATTCTGGAGATATAACACAAAATTAAAACAATAATAATAATACCATATGGGTCATTGCTCCCCCCCCCCGCCTCACCCCAAGGCCTGATATGGTTAGGTACAATCGTGTGAAAGTTTCAGATTATTGCACTCTGTCGTTAATGAGAACGTACTAAATTGCTTTTAAAACAATTTATTATCATGTATAATGTTCTCGAACGTTCAGTCAATAAAATATTATAACTGTGTAAGCAATAAACTATTTAATCTCAGCAATACACTTGTAACCGATTGTTTAATGAATTAGTATCTAGAAAATGAATTATTTGTATTTTGTTGACTGTGGAATATCAGTTTATTGTTTATTGTAGAGAATACAAATTAAAAGTTGACAAAAATAAACAAACATTAACTGTCAACTCATTTAATGTAAACAATTCCCAAAATTGTTAAACTGACTTTTTTGTTTGGAGTACATCCCAAGCACCTTGAAACTCTTAGTTTATTGTCATTTGATTATATTTTTCTCAAATGTTTACTCTACTTGCAAAGCTCTTAGAGATCACGTTGAAATTCTCTTTCACTTTTACTAACTATTCTTTGGCACCATCTTACGCAAAAATCAACCATTTATTTCGAACATGTCCAATTGAATTACCACTGTTTTGCAAAACATACTAGATTTGTTGATACTCTAAGACATTTAATAAGTGTTTTCGGTTTGTTGTCAACTTTCAAACTCTGAACTAGACAACATTGAGTCATGTGACCACTTCCAATGCATTATGGGAATAAAAGATGGCCGCAATTACATTCAAATAGTATATAAATCAATTCGTTTTGATACAACATTCAGTAATAATGTGACCCCAAATTTTGCTGGTTATAGCGCCCTCTACCGGGGATCTATGTGACGTCACAGTGTTGTATGTACTGAAAACAACCGTTATGGCCAATGGATACAAATTAAGGAAGTTATCGGAAAATACTATTTTTTAGCTAAAATTAGGGAAAAAATATGTAGCGCGCCCTTTCGGTGACCTGTGGAAGTTGTTATGGCCTTTCGTTAGATCATGCCAAACTGAGCAAACCTTCAAAGTTTCATGAACATCTGCTGAAGAATACAGAAAATACGGAGAGGGACACAATAAGCACTCGCCCCCTCACTGTCAGGTCTGAGAACGACAAAACTGACCGCACGACAAAACTGATTAGTGTATCAAGATCTAAAGATAGGAACTTTCCTGCCGTTCACATGGGGTATGGGTATGGAGATCTCTTCAGATCTTAGTTGGGGGAAACATATCTCTGGTATTGCTAAGTCTGCCGCTATGCGTGTTGGTTGCCTATCTCGTGCTAGGAAATTCATCCCTCCCAGTGCTCTCTTGTATTTATACAAGACTTCCATTCGACCACTTATTGAGTACTGTTCGCACATTTGGGCAGGTGTCCCAGATTGTTATCTTCGGATGTTAGACAAGGTTCAGAGGTGATTATGTTATCTGGTTGGATAGGACTTGGCTGTGTCTCTTGACTCTCTTGGTCACCGTAGAGCAGTTGGTACTGCCTGTCTGTTTTACATATATGCCTTTGGACGCTGCTCCTCGGGTATTTCCAAGCTCGTTCCGCCGTTTAAGATCTCAATGCGTGAAACACGCAATTGGCATCAGCCCATCATTACACCCTACAAAGTACACTCTGGCGTACTACCTCCCACGAGAGCAGTTTTTTTTCCCCACGAGCAACAGCAGTGTGGAACTCTCTCCCGGATACATGTGCGTGCTACAAATCATGATGCTGCTGCTGCTGCTGCTGATGCTTTCCTCCAGTGTATAGCCTCCAGACATTCAAGAGCAATGTGAATGTACATCTTAGAGTAGAGTAATCAGCGTCAGGTGATGGAAAAACGTCAGGTGACAGCAAATTTAAACTTTTGAGAGTATTTTTATTTATTGTTTTAAAATTATTCTCCCCCCCCCCTATAGTTGTAGCTTGCACTTTGAGGGGCATTTAAGAGCCTTGTTTTGACAACCTTTCATAAAAAATTTAAAAAAATAAAAAAAAGTATAGTGTTCATTTGTAGAAAATCCACTGACTATAGAAACTTTGGAGAAATATGAAGTTGCTCCTATTGCTTCATTTAAATGAATTATTTAGTTGTTGAACTAAACCATTAGTGTCACTGTTAATATAGCAATACATGAGGGTTAATATTAAATATTAAAATGTCATCAAGAAACACTACGTACATTCAATATATAATTAATATGTTTTATGTGAAAAACACGTGTCATTTCCTCAGTGACTACTGATCAATCATAATCAGCGATAACACAATTGTACATTACACGCGGACCTCCACGCCACGTTTTTTAAACTGCAAAATTGATTTTTTTTTCAGCAAAGGCAGTGCCGTGGAGTTTTCTCATAATTCACATTGGTGACGTGACTTGAGCAGCTTTCAGAATGGCTTTTTTTGTGGGAATGCTCATAGTGGTGTCACTTTTCCTACATGCAAATAATACTGAAGGTAAGTAAGACTTTCAGCTTAGCATGGTGAAAAGGATAAGTTAAGACTGTTTGCGGAGACACCATGTAAAAATTACAATTTGAGTAGTAATTGGTTCTCAAAAGAACCAGTTGGTTACAACTCGAGATTTCGAGTCCAACATTCTCCTGAAAACGATCAAACCATACTGAGCGAAACGTCGAATTATAACAAAGTGGTTGTTTTTAGAACCACGTACTACTCATAAAGCAATTTTACATGGTGTGACCGCAAACAGTGTTAAGTATTTCAAACATTTACATATATTTGTATTGATGAATTTTGATGTATAAGTCAAGTTTTATGAATAAGTAGTGAAACTGCCGGTATTCTACATTTTCCTACATTCTAAAAACGAAGTACTGAATATAGCACCTCGAGTGCAGTCACTATACAAGCTCCTAAAAGTGCTAAAATTAGCACTTAGGTGCTATATTCAGCACTTCGTTTTAGAGTGCATATGCAAAGTACACTTGAAGTGCTGAATATAGCACCTCAAGTGCTAATTTTAGCACTTTTTAGGAGCTTGTATAGTGACTGCACTAGAGGTGCTATATTCAGCACTTCGTTATTTAGAGTGTATTGCCCATACACTCTAAAAAACGAAGTGCTGAATAAAGCACCTCAAGTGCAGTCACTATACAAGCTCCTAAAAAGTGCTAAAATTAGCACTTGAAGTTCTATAATTAGCACTTCGAGTGTACTTTGTATATGCACTCTAGAAACGAAGTGCTGAATATAGCACCTCAAGTGCTAATTTTAGCACTTTTTAGGAGCTTGTATAGTGACTGCACTTGAGGTGCTATATTCAGCACTTCGTTTTTTAGAGTGTAGTCAATATTGCATATACGACCAGATGCATTATACTCTGGCAAATATGCACCAAGTTGGGCAACAGTTGTTTTAAAAAGAGTTCGTCAGTGTTCTTTACACGAAAAGAAAACATAATATTCACCTACTTCCATTGAATAAAACACTGTCTGTTCTGAACGATATAATTTGAATTATTGATATTAATTACAATAAAATTATAACTGATACTTTATTTTATTTAATTGAATTTATTTTATTTATTTTGGTAGTTACTTAGTTAACTTTTATTTTTTATTATTTTTATTTTTGGTGTTTTTGTTTAGGTATGATCTGTTCCATTGGAAGAGAACCAGATCCCAACTCGAACAATATATACCGCTGGTTAATTCCAGTTGAGGATCCATGTCAGTGTACCGAGATTCAACCCGGTGGTATGAATACCCACACACCATGTAGACACTTCAATGTGACCTACTATGACTCCTTTCTGATCAGCAGCGACCGCAAAGAGATTCGAAAATGGTTGCAATGTGGTAAGTGATTTATGATTTATATAAACACAATATTATTTTGTATTTTTACGCTTTACTTATTCAAATGCATTTAATAATTTCAGGTCTTCTTGATAAAAATTTGAAACATCAAACCTCCCATGCAGTGTATGTCGAACTGTAGCTTCATAATGGTACAATGATCGTTTGACATTATGCGCGGAAATATTGTTGATTACCCTCAACCGAGGGGCGGACTTGTTAAAATAAAGAGCTCATTCATGATAAGGGGTCTGGGGCCTACTTAAGGGCCTTGTATTTATTTATTTATTTAATCAGGGCCAATATGCAAAATTTGTAACTTGGCCCTGAAAGTGATGCAGTTGTGAGTAACCTTTTTTAATTTCTACATTCAACAAACGATAGTTTAATTATTAATTTATTTATATACACCCACTGGCCAAAAGTATTGCAACATGCTCAAAATAGCACTTTACAGTAACAGGTGAGATGATCATTTAATCCGATTTCATCGATCGTGTATTACATAGCAAGAACAGTAAAAAAGAACATTGATTTCAAAACAAAGGCAATTTCAAAAAGTCTTAATTAAGTAGTGTAAATAAAATAAAATAAATTATTGTAACACAGTTCTCCAAACTGAACTTTGGTGTGAATTTCAATGTTGCAATACTTATGGCCAGTGAGTGTATTTATTATTATTATTATTATATTTGCTTACTTTTTGGGGGAGGGGTAGGGGGCGGTTTTGTAAAAAGTTTGAAGGGGGGCCATGGACCTCTTTTGGATACATTTGATTTTATTCATAAAAAAATCATTTAAGTGTTTGGGGCATGCATACATGTACACATCCATACAGCACCTATGCTATACAGTGTACATTGTATAGGCCTACCGTATATTATGCATACTACACTTTATTAGAAAATATCATCTGACGATGTTGGAGAAAAGATAAGATACCAAGCTGAATTTTCTTACATATATAGATAGGATACAATATTTTAAGATATACAATTTTCAGTTACATGGGTAGTGACCCACCTGGTCAACCATCCATTAACCCTAACCCGCTAGGTACAATGTATTCTGGCTAGGAACCTTCCTGAATCCTCAAATATCCATGCCCTTATCTTCAAAATGCACCATGCATTTTCGTTGATCTTTCATATTCAGCATTTATCGCCTGTACTTCTTGCCAGGTAGTAATTTTGCTTCATTTGAAGAGGTGAAAGTACCAGTTTCCAACAGTGCTGATTTTTTCTTAAAAAGTGCCCCTTGGATGATTTTGGAGGATATGGGGTAGTTAGGGTTAGACAGAGGTGTTTTTTGTTTGTTTGTTTTTTGTTTGGTTCTTTTTTCATTACTCCCACAGAGGTATGTTGAAAAGAAAATCACCAAAATTTGAGTCGGTCACTGACAAATTTTCCCAAAAAATAGGTGATTTGGCGTAGAATAACCCACATATACATTCGAATCTATATTCATGTCCATGTGTTACATTCAACTAATATTACTGTGCAAAAGCTTGCCCCAAATTAAACAGTGTGTCTATCCTGGGCAACACGAATGTACATTTTCAGTGTATCAAATGCTTATTTTGAAACCATCAAGCCTCGTCAGTCAAATTCAATTAAAAACTGTATTGTCATTCGTCGTGTTATGATCACAACTAATTGGTTTCGCATCACAGAATATAAATTGATTGTTGCCATAAATATCAACGACGAGGATGACGGTGCACCATCCATTGCATCCTTATAACCTGAATACTTTGTTGCACAACGTGTTTATTTGTTATTTGGAGATAATTCCCAATGGTTGTTCACAATTGCATTTGCGTCGAGAATCAGGAACAAATTTGTATCAATCATTATCAGATATGTCTATCCACATCCATACATGCATATTCGCCCTGACCTACAATGTCAAAAATTTATGTTATTTTAAATCAAATTTTTGTTTGTTTTTAGGTTTAACATTTACATTTTTGTAAAAAAAAGCAAATTTCTGTCAATTATGAAGTTTTTTTCACATGTATTTTGTATTTTAACAAAAATATGTCAATAAACATAAAAAAGTAACAAATAAACCAAAATTATGTGAAACATTCTCTTTTTACATGCAGAAAAAGGTATTGTTACAACTTGCTGTGATTTAACTACTCCATAAAATTACAAATAAAACACAACATTTAAAAAATGTGTTTTATGTTTAAAGTTAAAATGTTTTTATGTAAATAAACAATTTTCCGGTTTTGTTTTGTAAATAAACAAGTATCCTACAATTATGACGTCATTTTACAAGTGTTTTGCGTTTTAGCAAAAAAGTGTTTATAACTGAACATAAATAATGTAACACATAAACCAACATTCTGTAATGTTTTAATTCTTTTTACGGGCAGAAAATTGTAGATTTACAACTTGGTGTGATTTAACAAATATCCGGAAATTAACTATATATATATATATATATATATATATATATATATATATATATATATATATATATATATATATATAAATAAAATCATAGCAGTCACAGACAAATTTTGAAAAACGAAAAACAAGTCTTCGTAAAAGAAAAAAAAAACTATGTTATACTACAAAAACATTTGTAAATGTAAGGAACCTAAGCACTGTAAAAAATTAAAACAAATGGATGCAATTTTCATGGTATACAATAATTCTGTTTTTTATGTTAACAAATTGAATTGTTAATGTTTGGAACAGAATTTGTGTATCTTATAATTACAAAATTTATGTTTTTATTTTAACATAACATCTTGTAAAACAAAATTACAGACACACTGCTGGCAACTAAGTTGCCGGCAGTTTGCCTCTAATTGTTTAGAGTGTAGGCTAAAAGCCACTCAAGGTACGGGGCTACAATAGAATAAAAAACAAAAGTAAATAGACTCAGAGGAGCTGAATGTGTGGAAATGAGATTCCTCTTGACACAGGATAGATCGTCGGACGAAGGGAAACAATGTTTGTTCCTCTTCAATCCGTTCTAAATTGTTTACAGGAATAAGACTTCTATGAAATTGCTGTATGAAGTCAAATAACAGTATGGTATTAAAAATTGCATTTGGATCAAGAATCAGGAACAACTTTACATCAACCATAGTCAAATTATATGTCTATCAACATTCCTCTTTAATGTTTGCTCTTCTTCAATCAATTGTAAATTGTTATACAGGAATAAGACTTCTATGAAATTGCTGTGTAAAGGCTTCCCCCTCCATTCAAATAACAATATTATGTGAATTAATTGTACACTTGCATGTCAACATTATTATAAACAAGCAAATGCCGTCGTTTTTTCTTTTACATGAAAGTAATTATATTTCTCTTTCTTCCTTCGAACAGTAATGGCAGTAATTTATCATTTAAAGGTTGTATGGCTTGTATCACTAAATAATGCATGCTGCTGGCGACTCGACCTTGTGCTGTCAACATAATTTGAAAAAAATACAAAGCTTTCGTTTCATCATAAAGTCTCTCATATTGGCGCGGTACATTTGAAGCGACTATTTGGTTTTCATACGGATCAGTTGCTGTCATTAGTCATATGATGTTTACTATGGTCTACGACGTTATTATCTGTTAAGAGGACAATGCGAAGTATAGAATATTTATTGTTGTTGAACATGCCTCGACCACGGGAATTTGTCCCCCTCCTCATGCCCCTGTAGTTACGCCCCCTGTTTAGATGGAATTCCTAGTGTCTCCCTCCTCCTGACCCCTGTAGTTACGCCCCTGTTTAGATGGAATTCCTAGTGTCTCCCTCCTCCTGCCCCCTGTAGTTACGCCCCTGTTTAGAGGGAATTCCTAATGTCTTCCTCCTCCTGCCTCCTGGAGTTACGCCCCTGTTTAGAGGGAATTCCTAGTGTCTCCCTCCTCCTGCCCCCTGTAGTTACTGGAGTTACTGGAGTGTTGTGGCCGAGCGGTCTAGCTGTTAGCAGCAGAATGTGGGTTCGAAACCCGGCCGTGACACTTGTGTCCTTGAGCAAGACACTTAACCATAATTGCTTCTCTCCACCCAGTGGTTAAATGGGTACCTGTGAGGGCAGAGTTTGTTGATTAGCCCTATGTGCGCTGTAATGGCAGCAATTGAGCTGTATACTCCCCAGGGAGCTGAGATGGTTTCAGGATTGATTTATGAGCCTATGAGCCTCATGAACAGGGGTACTAATATAATGCGCCTTGAGCACCAGTACCACTCAGTTGGTGGATACGTGCGCTATATAAGTCAACACATTATTATTATTATTATTATTATTATTTACGCCCCTGTTTAGAGGGAATTCCTAGTCTCTCCGTCCTCCTCCTGTCCCTTGTAGTTACGCCCATATTTAGAGAGAATTCCTAGTGTCTCCGTCCTCCTGACCCCTCTAGTTACGCCTCTGTTTAGAGGGAATTCCTAGTGTCTCCTTCCTCCTGCCCTCTGTAGTTACGCCCCTGTTTAGAGGGAATTCCCAGTGTCCCCTTCCTCATGCCCTCTGTAGTTACGCCCATGTTTAGAGGGATTTCCTAATGAGTGTCGATAGTCAGAAACAAGCTTAAAATAGAGCTCAAATGTTTGTTGGAAGAAAAATATGGTGTTTGGTTAACTTCCGTTTCAATGAAAAGTTCATTGATGTCGTCACAATAATATTTTTTTTTAAATGTCAGAATTTTGTTATTATAAAATTATATAAATTCCATCTTCGAAAGACATATAAATTTGGCGTTAGAATATTTACAGTTTGAACTTTCTAATTTGGACCGATGGCTACAGCCATTTAATAAATGGGGTGTCCAATATACTGGATGTTCATTTGACACACAGCACAATGATATATACATGAAATTAGCAATATAAAACATCGTAATGCAATGTATAGCGGTAAATTAGATTGAACGTAGGCATCCGAATTATGATTTAATAACATTAAAGATTATTTTGAGAGCTATAAATATGTGGAGATGTTAGAATGTAGGCATATATCTGACATAGGTCCGAGGGCACCGGGGTTGACTATTGTGTGTTTTTCAGTTGCATGGTAATGGCAGATTATAAATTATTCATAATTATTGTTCAGTACCCCCAGGAACACTGATAATTGAAAATGTAATCCTCTTTAACCATGTTACGGGGAAAATAATTGTTAGTGTTACCGCAATTTGACATAAATTATGTGCACAACATCTGCAAGGGCAGTATTATAATAAACATCAATTAACCCCCCCCCCCCAAAATAAAGGGAAACTCGCAAAAGGCTTAAAACCAAACCGTTGTTTATATATAAGTATTTATGTTCTTCTTTCGAACAGTGAAAGTGTAATATATTTGGTATTACCAATTATGTCATTGTAACAAGGCTTATTGGCTTTTCAAGCTAGGGCTACCTGTCACCATAATTTGATACATGAGTTTATCAAATGGATGTGACTATTGTGTGTTTTTCAGTTGGATGGTAATGGAAGATTATAAATTATTCATTGTTCAATACCCCCAGGAACACAGATAATTGAAAATGTAATCTTCTTTAACTATGTTACGGGGAAAAATAATTGCAATTCCTGCATGCGGGAGAGGGAAATATGCCATCTCACAATCATTAACCTTGGCATTTTCAACTGAGTTTAGCTTATATCCAAACACAGTTTGTCGCATAGCTGAGAAAGTGACGAATCGGCTAAAATGCTGTTTCATTGTTAATTATTCTCATCTGTTTACGCTCAGAAAATCATGTGTTTCATTAAATAGATGAACTTTAGTTTTCATTTTGTTTCAAAGCTGTAAAATTGTGTATTTTCTTTGTACAAGCTTTCAAACTTATTTGTCACGTCGTCGGATAGTAAAATATATGGTGCGTGCTTCTTCATCTCCACACAAAGTGATCCTATTTGACACCCGATTAGTCATTTTCTGAGATACCATTGAATTTTGTGTGCCGCTTCGCGCCAAGAATGATCTTCACGCACACGTTTATATTTTTACCATGCATACACAATTATACATTGTATCCAAAATCGTAGCCGCAGTGTGCTACTTTACACGTTGAAAACGTGTTTTCACCGTTGCGTTTTCGCGAAGGGACAATCGTCAAAGCGTTTTCACGAAGGGACAATTGGGAAAGTTGCGTTGATTTGAGCGTTTTCTCGAAGGGATCATTGTCTTAAATTATTAATTACTTTGTGACTAATCGTCCTTTACTTGAAAAGTTGAAACATTTTGGAAAGTTTGAAATATGTTATTTCACTTAGGGCACACGATTTATTTAGTATGTTGCGTCTTGAATGTGACATGATGCTGTGTGTCCAAATTGTTCCTTCGTGAAATCGCAAATTGCTCGTTAGCACCCATTTAACCCTTGGCCAGTTAGTGTAATTTAGACCCTGTAATTTTATGGGATTGTAGATTTCAATGAAGTAATTCAGAATGTCGAAAAAAAACACTCAGAAAAATAGTGTTTTTTCCCAATTGGCACTTCGTGAAAATGGTGACAAAATGTACTAGTAACTATGTGCATATAATGTGTATTATATGTACGGAAGCTTGAATTGTCTTCACGTTACTGCAATACTGAGATAATTTATCTCGGAAACAAGGTTTATTCATTGAATTCCACATTTCTTTTAAAGAAATATGTATTTCTGATATATTTTATCGTTGTATTCTGTGTTTCCATGAGAAAAAAAAAACATTTTTCCGAGATAAAACCTTGTTAAATTATCTCAGTATTGCAGAATCCGTACACTGCGTGATATGTATGTGCGCTGCAACAAAAGATCGGATAGCTAAGCAGGGCGATAATTACATCTATTATAGGACTTCGTATAATACTGAGTGAAGGTGCACGCAGCAACCTCGAACACAACGCCAGAATAAAAGACCACGCAAGCTCGTGGTGAACTCCGTTCCGAGGATGCTACTAATGAATAATTCATAAACCTCCAGCAAAAATGATAAATATATGTATGCAGATTGTAAGCAGGGCTCGTGTATATTAAACAAAAGTGATACCATAATGCATCACTCACATATTGTGTTAAATATTAAAATGTCTCTACCAAATTCATGGACGGATCATCATGAGCACAGGCCCTGGGCACAAATTCACCACGGGCCCATACACGCGCATAATACTACTAGTACTATGCTTTTTTTTTTTTTTTTTTGAAAACCAAGGGCCCCTATTGGCTCCTGGGCCCGGGGCACGTGCCCAGTTTGCCCGTGCGGTAATCCGTGCATGACCAAATTGGTAAACAAATTAAAACATAAGACCACATAACGGACTGGCAATTCACGTGCATGGTCTTTTTTCCCTGTGCGTTGTATTCCAAGTTGCATCTTGAGCGATGACTAAAGGATAACAATGTCAAAATTATACGATCAGGCCGTTTCGACGCGCATTGGTCAATTCTATGTTTTAGATATATAATTTGACATAAATTATGAACACAAAATATGCAAGGGCAGCATTGAAATAAACATCAATTAACCAAAAAAATAAAGGGAAACTCTCAAAATGCTTAAAACCAAACCGTTGTTTGTATATGAAAGTATTTAGTTTCTTCTTTCGAACAGTGAAAGTGTAATATATTTGGTATTACAATTATGTCATTGTAACAAGGCTTGCTGGCGTATCAAGCTTGCGCTACCTGTCAGCATAATTTGATACATGAGTTTATCAAATGTTTCTTTCCACCGTCAAGTCTCATTGTCGGCGCAGTAATGTTCGTTATCATATAAAACAGGCTAATGGATTCTGCTACAAAGACTACTTACTAATTCATTGCTGCCATGAGGAATTTGACGAGGATAGCAGTGCATCGGGGTTACGGCGTGTTTAAAACCCTGCGGTAAGGGTGGGTAGCGGTAGTCAACCGCCACTTTTAGCTAATTAATTAATTACTCCTTAATTGAGCGCTCAAAAAAACTAATTTTTTTCAAGTTCCTACATCAGCCATAGCCTAACAACATAGCATAGCCCCTTTAGTGTAGTTATTTATAGTTCAGCCAGACATGAGCCAGATACCATGACCCCTTCGCCACAAGGCCATACCTTGTGTACAAAACATGGTATACACAGCCCATATCCCTTGACACAGCGGTACCCTTTGTGTGATCAATCATCCTGGTCTACGGGCTTGCCTCAGGATATCTGTGATCAATCATCCATGCTCAGGGGTTGCTTGACAGTGCCTGGAAAGGATTGACCAATAAACAAACTCAGAATTGATGTGTTTGGGCAGAGATTGGCTACTGGCAAATGGGGGGTGGTTTAGGGATTTTCCCTTACACTAATACACCGCAGATGGCTGGCTATGCATTCTTAGAGAGTTTTTTTTGGTATTATTTGGCCTGGACTACATTCAGGGACTGTCTGAGGTGTAGCTCTGCATGAAAAATGGTATAAAACGGAGTGTATTGGCAAATGGGGGGGGGGTGGTTTAGGGATTTTCCCTTACACTAATACACCGCAGATGGCTGGCTATGCATTCTTAGAGAGTTTTTTTTGGTATTATTTGTGTTTGGGCAGAGATTGGCTACTGGGCAAATGGGGGATTGGAGATTTCACAGAAACTAAAAAACTAAATCAACTTCCTAACATTTGGACAAACATTTCTAAAACCTCTGGAAAGACAATATAAAAAAAAAAAATAAAAAAAAAATAAAAATAAAAAATGTAATTAAAACAATAATTAAATTTAAAAAAATAATTGTAAAGTAATTTTTTTAATTTTTTTAATTTTATTACAATCTATAAGACCTCTGGAATGATTATCAGCTTGAAAAATGGTATAAAACATATTTTACAGTAGTTATTCATACGTATTACACTGGGCGGTTACAAACCGCTACCGTCCTTTGTTGGTGTAAATCGAAACGTTGACAGAGGTCGCAGGGCACGAGCAAAGTGCTGAATAGAGATTGTTGTGGCAGCCGTTTTATAATTTATTTCTTTATTTTTATGTTATGGGCCCTTTAATGTTTTCGTGATGAATTGGTCTTGCGTCAATTTAATGTTATGATGGCAATCACATTGCGCCATGTGTTACAACATAAGTACCTTTCAAAAGTAAATGCCGAAAGTAGGCCCTATATTAATTATATATTTGTTTCTCTTTAGGAATTAGTTGTTTTAGCGAATATTATCGTCGCATTTTTCTCATAGTGACGAATCGGAAAACGGTGCGTTACGATTAAATCATGCTTTTAGTCGGATACATTTTCGCTGTTAGTTTGTTGCTTTATTTTTTTCCAAAAAACACATTTCGTTTCATCATCCAAGTGTTAGTAAGTACCTGATTGGCAATTTACTGTGTTTACTTTGTAAAAAATGTTGATTTTCTATGTGTAACGATGGCTTGAACTTATTCGTCACTATGACAACAAATGTGGTTGCCTATTCGTCACTTTAGCGCACGCATAGCGTATAGACCTATACTTATTCGTCACTATGTAAAAAACAAAAAAGCTTATTCTCCACCCATGTGTTTGTACATGTTTGTATGTGTACATACTCTATAAGGCCAATATTACCAATAATTATCGACAAGCGAATACACTGCGTAACGATGTAATTACCTTAAGACGTAAATACCATAGATCCATGGTTTTTCTTTGTCTTACACTGCAAAACAAGCTAAAAACATGATATTTCCTACAGTCTGTAGTCAGTCCGTGGTTATAGCTGGTACCAGCCGTCCGCGCACTGTAATATTATATGTGTACAAAGATACAGTGGTTACCAACCGGTTAAACTGATTCGTCACTGTGAAAAAAACGTATTTGACTTTTTTGCTTATTCGCCGCATAGGGGATCTCTGTAACTCTAAAAACTAGGCAGAATTATGGTTTAAAACCTTCAGAGATGAAATTAGACACTCATAGAACCCCAGAACTGTAAAATCCCGGATTTCACAAAAAATGCCGATTCGTCACTATGAGAAAAATGCGACGTTATGTATGTTCAATAGACAATATCGTCACAATCAGAGTAGACGTTCAACAGGGCATGGAATCGGTGTCCTAGTTAAAGATGAACACAGTGACTGAAAATCAAGGGCGCAATCACGTGTTGAAAGTTGGGGGGGTCCCAAGCAGCCATTGTGATGTCATGAATGACATTACTAGGATCATGTATACATAAAATACCAAAATGTTCCAGAAGTTGGGGAGGTCCACATAAAAGTAGGGGGGGTCGTGACCCCCCCGACCCCCCCCAGTGGTTGCGCCCTTGCTGAAAATTACTGGCTCATTTATGCAGCAGCAACGGTCATACGACCTTATCATGTGGAGTATTATTGTCAGTCACTTAGTTAATCTAAAACTAGCACTAACATTCCCTTGATTGTCCTTTAAGTGGAAAAACCTTTCAAATGTCCCATACCTCAAAAAATGTAACAAAATGGCGCCATTACAAGTTTTGTTTTAGACATAAGTGAACTAAATCAAATGAACATTGATACAAAGAAGAACAACTACAACACCGAAATGAAATAATAATTGGGAATTGTGTTTTTTGTTCTTCAGAAGCTGACTTATCACTTGTAAATGCACTGTGTACGCGCACTGTTTCTTCAGAGATCGTCAGCTTACAGAGGTACATGCGCGCGTAGTACCGTACTGTTACATAAGCATACGCCAAAAGAGTGACGCACAATGCTCCCTTAAAATCCTTCTGTAACAACCAGTCAAAAATGTCCCTGTGTGCACATTTTGGTCAACAGTCAAAACAGGCAGTTGAGTGATCACAATAGCTACTTCCCACTAAAGTTCAGCTAACTTAGTAGGGTTAAAGCAAATTTGCCCTTCGTTAAGTCACATGTTGTATTTTTACCGCTAGAGGCCACTATGTGTACAGAGCGGATAATACGATATGTTCAATTGTACAGGTGGAATGAAGAACTAATATACACTGTAGGGGAACCCACATAGCTATGAAAAGCTAATGTTCATATCGGCTGGGATTGGTTCCAGATGAAATTTCAACCTAGAATCACTGAAATTGATGTTTACCGAGGTACCACTACGCTACCCTGACTACTCACAACTTGCATGAGCTGTTGAGGGCATATGTTTTAAATCTCTGTTCATCTATAGGCCTATGGCAGCGACTTTGTCTTGCGTGCTGGCGTGTTTTTGCAGTTGACGTGCGTGTGTTTGCAATATCTCCAGCGATCATTGGTTCGCAGAAGAACACAAATTAGCTATCATGAAGACACTGGGTGCAATTTCAGAACTAGATGCTTACAAATTACAAACAAAGAATAACTTACCAAACTAACTACTCAAACGTTCTGAGAATGTTTAATCTAAATGTTGGTACATTTTCAATTTGATAAAAAAAGATCATCATAATGATAATTGTAATCCACTATAAATGCTATTTATTTGGTCTGTCTCATTGCTTTAGGTCAGAAACTCCAAGGGTTGATTCTTCATCGAGCCTTAGGACCAATGGATCGTGACGTCACAGAATGCGATACTGCTAATGTCAGTAGCGAAGAGTATGAAATTGGTGGTAACCAGAGCTTGGTGAAGATGGTTCCCGCTCCAGACGTACCGGTAGCTGGCTACGCATGTGCAGTGTATGCATCTGTTGAGTCCTATCTGGTTATTGGGGATTTCAGTAGGAATTGCATCTCTGACCCGGGAACGTGTGAGTCTCAGAGTGTGACATGGTCTATTTGGCTTAAGATCAACATGTCATCAGTATTCACTGGTACAGAAGCGGGGTATTTCCTAAGCTCTGGAGGACAGACAATGAAGGCAAGGGGTGTTGCCTTTTTGTATCAAAGGAACATGTTCTGGTATATTTTACGCACCGAAAATAAACATACAACTCATAAATATTACACCTCTAAGATACCGACAAACGAATGGTTTCATTTGACCTTAACGGTTAATGCCACCAGTGGCACTACACAGTTATTTGTCAATGGTACAATTGTGGCAAGTGATGAAACCGTTAATGAGTCTGGAACGGGTTCAGATGGTTGCACTAAGCTGTACATAGGCATGAATAACCCATGCGAGAACACTAAGTTTTCACCTGAGGAGTATGGTGGGGCTGCTGCATATAGCGATCTGATGGTGTTTGACGGTCTCCTGAATCAAAAACAAATACGCAGTATTTATTATGGGGATTTCTCGATAGGAAAATGAATATGGGTACTTTGGAGATTACTCTCATAATATCTAAGTGCCACTTTTCACCATGATACCATCAACCATAAGGTCAGGTAGAACCAATCGTTTGTACAGGAAAACAACAATAATATTTATTGTTATTTGACTTTAAAAGAAGAACTTTAAATGTTGTATGTGTAGAGTTTATCATTAATATTTAATGCATTTTATTATTTGCATTTATTTTTATCAATTTCTTTACGGAGTGTTTGGTTGTTCCATGTTCTGTTTTCCCCACTCTGTGTGCGCAAGACAAGTTCCGAGTCTATGGAAATCCATGTATATAAATAATACATGCCCAGCATCAGTAAAAACCTTTCCCTTGAGGTAATAGTGCACGCTATATGACGATTCCACTTGAGTGAGACTGACCTCTGTTATACTGACTGTATAGAGGGTTGGTACGAAAGACCATTCGTGCAACTCTAAGTATATATTCATAATTCGTAATAACGGATTATTAATCCGTTATTACGGATTGGTAATCCGTAATAACGGATTAGTAATTCGTAATAACGAATTACTAATCCGTTATTACGGATTAGTTATCCGTTATTACGGATTAGTAATCCGTTATTACGGATTAGTAATATTATTAGTAATTTTTTTCAATTTTAAGTTTTCCCGCCCATTAGTACATTCAGGAAGAGACCTACCATTGTATCTAATCCACATGCATATATTCCTTATAGTTTGGGAGATAGAGCATGCATTCAAATGACGAATGCTCTAGTTAACTGGCTATTTTTGTAATTTGGCAAAGTGACCAATACCGCATTGGTCACTATGCCAACTTAATTCGGGATTGGTCACGCGGCGGGTCGCATAAGGAATATTTTTTTTACTTATTCGACCCGCAGCAGGTCGAATATCTACGAAAGACCATTAGTGCCACTCTAAGTATATATTACTAATCCGTAATAACGGATTAGCAATCCGTTATTACGGATTACTAATCCATTATTACAGATTACTAATCCGTTATTACGGATTACTAATCCGTTATTACGGATTATTTTTTTCTAACGCGGACATACAGCCCTCACGTGCAATAGGTGTGAAAAGTTACATTACTTTTATTTTCTCAAATTTAATAGTAAAACAGCTGTGACAGATAAATGGGTCAGTTGAGGATATAGGAGGGCTAGATATTTGATGCTACAGGCCTGCTAAAATATTATGCCAAGTTTGGTCCAGATTTTTTGGTATTTTTTTCTTTATTTGTTTTTCTTTATTTATTCGTTTCCATGTTATAGGACTGACTGTTGTAATTACATACTGTGACAAAGTGGCACAACATTTATATTTTTGATGACTGCAGTATATGGGTTTATCTCTTAAAAGACAATGAGATGAAATAAAATAAGCACCTGTAGTAGGCCCATGTCCTCTTTGAAGATTTACATTTTTTCTGTTGTTTTCAGTTATTTTCTTTTTTCACCTTTTTTGGCTAATAACTAACAAACGCCCCAGTAAGTAAGGACCTTACAATTTAATCTTATTTTGCAGGTTGAAGAACGTGTTTGATGTAAATGTATGACAATTTAAAATTTGTTTGTTTACTAGAGTTATCAGTTTACAGCAACAGGTTTCATTGTTTACTGTAGTTTAGTTTTTACTACTGCATTATCAAAAGTTAGAAAAAAGTAGTTGAATATGTTTTATTTTTATTTTTTAAAAATCTTCACACCAATTAATAATTAACACCAATTAACCAATTGAATCTTTCAAAACCTAATAATAGTTTCACATCAAAATTAGTTAGTAAAACGTTGGTGATACATGTAATAAATAATACAAATTAAACTGATGTTATGATTTGAAAACTTAAATTCCAAGTAAAATGAACCAGTTTGTATTTATCAATTGTTTGGAATTTCGGGAGGGTATCCATCAAAGATTCAAAATGCAAATTATTATTTTCTTTTCAACTATTCTACACCCCGATGCTACGGAGCTCTTGAAGTGTCATCCAAATTCTTGAGATGCTGAGTTAATTTATCTCGTAATTTTATGATGTCTTCATCCTGACATAAATTAGCTTTGGAAGTCGGCACCCGGATGGCATCTTGGGAGCTCCATACATTGCAAAGAAAATCACTGATAACTACATGTAGGGAAAGTTGATGCACCTACATATTAAGTATTACATTGTGGATGTTAACTGGTGATGTAACTTATAAATACACGCTATCTTTTGCCACCAATGAGTGTAAGTTCTCATGGGCGGATCCAGAAAATTGTTAGGGGGGGCTGAGAATCAAAAACAATTATTTTTCAGTACTACAAAGGGTGCCGCCACTTCTTATGCGCAACGGTTAGTAGAGTACTAAGTAGGTCACCTCCTTATGTTTATCCCGCACACTGTGGAAATGGGAGTGCGTTCTCCTCTCATCTCCCCCCCCCCCCTCTTTCTCTCTCTTTTTCTCTCCCTTTTTTAATTTCTTTTTAATGATTTTAGGGGGGGGGGGCTACAGCCCCCTTAGACCCCGCTGGATCCGCCAATGGTACTAGCAGATTATCAAATAATATACATGTATGGTATTTGCTTTCATATCTAAAGTCATTGATTTTTAATGGAGGAGCCCTTATTAAAACAGTTTACAAAAAACACCATTATATTTGTACAACCTTTTACTTTTTTGTTAAAGTACTGAAAAGAATGAGACAGTTAGAAGTTTAAAGCTAGAGAACAGATATTATTTTGTGTCTGCTGTTCCATATCAACTTAAGATCTACACTTAAATGCAAGTAATGTATGCCATCATTTTCCACTGCCCTTTGTGCACTGCCCTCCCTTTGACCCCCCCCTCCCCCCCCAACCCAAACTTAAAACCAACCATAATGACATTATGACTCACACATCCATGATAAACAGAATGGACAAGGATATTTACGAAAGACCATTAGTGCCATTCTAAGTATATATTACTAATCCGTAATAACGGATTAGTAATCCGTTATTACGGATTAGTAATCCGTTATTACGGATTAGTAATCCGTTATTACGGATTAGTAATCTGTTATTACGGATTACTAATTTTTTCAATTTTAAGTTTTTCCGCCCATTAATACATTCAGGAAGAGATCTACCATTGTATCTAATCCACATGTATGTATTCCTTATAGTTTTGGAGATAGAGCATGCATTCAAATGACGAATGCTCTAATTAACTGGCTATTTTTGTAATTTGGCAAAGTGACCAATACCGCATTGGTCACTATGCCAACTTAATTCGGAATTGGTCACGCGGCGGGTCGCATAAGGAATTGTTTTGAACTTATTCGACCCGCAGCGGGTCGAATATCCTTGTCTATTCTGTTTATCATGGATGTGTGAGTCATAATGTCATTATGGTTGGTTTTAAGTTTGGGTTGGGGGTGGGGGGGGGGGGTCAAAGGGAGGGCAGAATATAGCATTGGTGGCAAAAGCGTGTTTTTATAAGTTACATCACCGGTTAACATCCACAATGTTATCAGTGCTTTTCTTTGCAATGTATGGAGCTCCCGAGATGCCATCCGGGTGCCGACTTCCCAAGCTAATTTATGTCAGGATGAAGACATAAAATTACGAGATAAATTAACTCAGGATCTCAAGAATTTGGATGACACTTCAAGAGCTCCGTAGCATCGGGGTGTAGAATAGTTGAACAGAAAATAATAATTTGCATTTTGAATCTTTGATGGATACCCTCCCGAAATTCCAAACCATTGATAAATACAAACAATGCATGTTGACTATTGTTTCATTTTGTTGTTAAAAAAACAAGGTATAAATACAAACTGGTTCATTTTACTTGGAATTTAAGTTTTCAAATCATAACATCAGTTTAATTTGTATTACTTATTACATGTAATTTTGATGTGAAATTATTATTAGGTTTTGAAAGATTCAATTGGTTAATTCGTGTTAATTGTTAATTGGTGTGAAGATTAAAAAATAAAAGAAAACATATTCAACCACTTTTTTTCTAGCTCTTTGAGCATGCAGTAGTAAAAACTAAACTACAGTAAACAATGAAACCTTGTTTTGGTTACAAAAGAACCTATCACAACTGTTGCTGCAAACTGATAACTCTAGTAAACAAACAAATTTTAAAGTGTCATACATTTACATTAAAAACGTTCTTCAACCTGAAAAATAAGATTAAATTGTAAGGTCCTTACTTACTGGGGCGCTCGTTAGTTATTAGCCAAAAAACGAGAAAACAGAAAATAACTGAAAACAGCAGAAAAAATGCAAATATTCATAGAGGACATGGGCCTACTACAGGCAGTCGTCCAAAAATATAATGTTGTGCCACTTTGTCACAATATGTAATTACAAAAGTCAGTCCTATATAACATGGAAACGAATAAATAAAGAAACAAATAAAGAAAAAATACCAAAAAATCGGGACAAAACTTGGCATAATATTTAAGCAGGCCTGTAGCATCAAATATCTAGCCCTCCTATATCCTCAACTGACCCATTTATCTGTCACAGCTGTTTTACTATTAAATTTGAGAAAATAAAAGTAATATAACTTTTCACACCTATTGCACGTGAGGGCTGTGTGTCCGCGTTAAAACAAATAATCCGTAATAACGGATTAGTAATCCGTAATAACGGATTAGTAATGCGTAATAACGGATTAGTAATCCGTAATAACGGATTACTAATCCGTAATAACGGATTAGTAATCCGTAATAACGGATTACTAATCCGTTATTACAGATTAGTAATATATACTTAGTAATATATACTTAGAGTGGCACTAATGGTCTTTCGTAGTATAATAGAGATCAGTGATTGCAATGTGTGGTTTATGAGAGTGGTAACATGGCATACAGTGGTTGCAATGTGAGCGCATTACCCTCTATCCAGTCAGTATAATAGAGATCAGTGTTTAGGGACTATATCTGATTGCTATAGAGCGCCCTAAATACTAACTGCTTATAATAATAATAACAATAATAATGTGGACTTATATAGCGCACGTATCCACCAAACTGGTGCTCAAGGCGTATTATATTATTAGCCCTGCTCATCAAGCCCATAAAACATTCCTGAAACCATCTCAGCTCCCTGGGTAGTATAGAGCTCAATTGCTGCCATTACAGCGCATATATGGCTAATCAAACACAACCACCAACTCTGCCCTCACAGGTACCCATTTAAAAGAATGCGCCTTGAGCACCACTTAGTTGGTGGATACGTGCGCTATATAAGT